>QUSF01000036.1:3958491-4073504 GCA_003676055.1 Chloebia gouldiae | reverse complement strand
GAAACTGGAAAGTTGCCTCAATTTTCACTGTAATGAGGTCCCCTTATTCCATTGCTTTCATAAAAAAAAATTTAAAAGTATGAAGGTACCTATTTTACTTATGCATTTCCAGTCCACAGATATTGTCCTTTTTTGAATAGCTACTCAATGGAATTTCTCATTTTTCTTGTGATGACATTATATAAATTAGGGGGTTTTTTACCTTTGTTGCATCACCTATGCCAGCTTTCAGTTCTCACACATTTTATATTGTTTTATCCCAAGCGTCTCTGGCACCCTTTTGTACCTTATTCGAAGGAGATAAATTCGGCTGGCTGTACCTGGCGACGAGGTAAGGGCGGCAGCGATCAGGGGCAGGGGATGCTCTCACTGTGGCCGTGCCGAGCCTGGACGCTGGATGTCACTGCAGGATCAGGGACGCGGCAGAGCAGAGCCAGCAGAGCGGAGCATCATCTCCAGAGTCCCCCGCCTCCGCCGCGAGAGGCAGCAGGAGCGGGGTCTGAGATGCCGGTGCTGCCCGCAAGCAACGGGGAGGTGCAATATCTCTTTCTCTCGGATCTGATGAATTCCAGAACGTGCAAAACGCAACAAAACCAGACGTCCTGTAGAAAGAATCTTTGCGATTACAATTGTAAGATACTGGGGTGTTAGGTGCCGGAGCCTTTTACAGAGCTTGCTCAGGTAAAGTCAAAACTACAAATTATGGGATACTCATGTGATTATTTACTATCATGTTTAATACAGTCAAATAGAAGACCTGGGGCTTTGCTAATTTCTAAATTTAATCAACCTTTTTTTTTTTTTTTCCCCCGAAAGTAAAACAAGCTGATTTTAGGCTATTTACTTGTTTCATATTTTTATGTATATTCTCTGTCTTTCACCTCTCATGGCTTCACATACCTTTCCTTGATATACTTCCCATCATTAAAACTCATTTTGTTCATTGTTTATGCACATTTGCAAGTTTTTATTGAAAAACCCTCTTCACTTGTTTCTACTTTTCTTCCTAACTCTTTGCTTTTTTCTCTCTATGTTTTGTTTCTACATGCAACCTTTACACTTTGGTTTTTTTCAGTCATATTCTATTTGCTGTCATGTTCCTCTTCACTCCGTTATGTTAAACATTTTACTCTGCCCACCTTTTCTGCATAGTTCTTCTAACTTCTACCACCCTTTCTCTTCCTCCCACTTTGCTTTTCCTTTCCTGTGATGTTCCTGTTACATGTTCCCTTTGAATGTCGTCTTTTCTCATTATTTTTTCCTTATCTGTTTTGTCCTTTTCTTCTTTTGTCCCAATCAGCTGAATTCTCTCCATCTTTACTATATATCTCTGAAAAAACAGCATTTTTGACTCTTTAATTTTTATTGTCAATTCAGGGACTAGGGGTAAAGGACAGACAATGACAGATCACTTCCTGGCCAACATTTCTGCCACTGCAGTCAGATTTGACTTTGTCTGCAGAGTTGTAGTTTCTAGTAAAATGGTGTCTTACAAGTCAGATTGTGAATTCAGTCTTCCTGGCTTATTATCTTGCTTTATAAGTCAATTCCATTCTTCTCTCAAAAACTTAATTTTTTCTTAATTGAGTCAATTGGAGTCAATTTAGGAACATACATCATGTATGGACAAATATTTTATCCACTTTAAGCTGTTGAAACTGAAAAATCAGTAGACATTAGAGTGAACATATGAAACACAGATAGGTGATAAGCACAGACACACCCAGTTATAAGTGAAAAAAGACTTCTTCAAAATATTTGATATCACTCATCCAGAACTGACTGTTCAATTCTGAGCCTCATTTAAGGCATGTAAAATATCTTCAAAAGACCTAAGCTTTGAAGCATGAAATGTCAAACTCAAATGGAAATTAACTATGTGAGTAAATAAAACCTTGACTTTACAGACTCTTACATCTACAAAGAACTTTTCCCTTGCTAACATATTTTTTTATGCTGGGAGGACTAACTAATTTCTTTCAAGCTGATTAACCATTGTTATAAACACTAGTGCAAATTAATAAAAATTATTTCTAACATCTATCCAGTGTGAATTTTATGGTTTCTTATCACATCTGATAGAGAAGGTTCAAGATTTAAAAATTGCACATTGTTTCTAACTGCAGCAAATAATTTAGCCAAATTCCCCTATAACCTATGCTATCTTCTATTTAGGCTATCATTGCTACAATACCACTAATATTTTCTTATTTATAACTTCACATATTATTTGGTCATATTTCTATTTCTTGATATTAAATAGTGTTCATATTTTATGACTATGGACTCTTAAATGAAATTTTAATTTTAGCTATTTTTTTCTTTATTAATTGGGATTGCTGATTAGCCTCTAGCACAAGGCATGGGTTTTGCCCACCCCCCAGACAAACGATCAGACAATAAAAGATAATGCATACAAATAATTCAGCTGTGCTCTTAGAGTGAATGAGTGAGTTTCAACACATAATGATAGAGCTCCATTCCCGTCCTGTTTGAAGACTTAATGGGTACCATACCTCTTGATAAAAAGCATTGCAGTTATTCAGCTACTTGTTATTCATGTAAATGTTTTTATTTCAAAGGAGGAGTGTTTTTGGCATGAGTGGGTGCGAAGAGCCTTTGTTATGGTGGAGATACTGGACCAGCCAGAAACTAGAATCAGCTGTATCAGGGTACAATAGTACCAGTAGTGAATAAAATGCCCTCTCAGGCCAAAATAATGTTAAGGTTCTGACCTGAAATCCAAGGCTTCTCCATCCAGCACTCTTTCTATTGATGTTTATTGAAGTAGCTCTTGATATTTTTATAAACCACTAAAATATTAATTTTTTAAATCCTGGTAACATCTTGTGTCACTATTCAAGCAGCTGGAGTTTCTGTGTCGGTTGTTCTTGGAGTTTAGTGATACAGCTGTGACAGGCAATCTACCATTGAACTGTGGTTTTGGGCGCTGTAGCAACAACCATGGCAAATAGTACATATACTCAGCTGAATGAAAAATGACATTGAGGTTCCATATTTTAAACTGTTTCTGATTAGTGCAGCGTTGTCACCCCAAGTCCCAAAGAATCACCAGTGAAGTAAGTCTATCTTAATTAATGTATTGCAGGTAGACCACCTGGATTGCACTGGAAGCACTGTATTTGATGTACTAGATCATAAAATGCTATGAGACTGTGCAGGGCATGGTGTATTTCCAGTTGCTGCTCTCTCTCTTTGCTCAGTAGGCTGCTAGCCACATGTAATTAAGGCAAATAACTCTACATTCTCTGAAGTTGTTTTGATTATTGTTGTTTCTTGTTGCTAAAGCAATATGGTGTGATTTAGTAGGGCTCAACAGAGAAACCAGTTCAGGCATGGCAAGATATAAACTGATCCTTAGCTCAGGACACATTGTTGTACAACTACAAGGTAAACTCAGAAAAGAGGTTAGAAGTATATACCAATACCACCCTAGCTGAAAATCATCCCCCTTTCCAATTATTCTTCCTCCTTTCCTTTCTCTCCTTCTCCTTTCCTCTCTCACTCTTGCTCCAGATCCCCACCCCAGCCTGCAGCTGGTAATAGTTTATGGGGCACATTGCTGTGTTAATGGATTGTTAAGGCTGTTTCAGCTGCTGGGTCTCTGAGAGGTCAGTGTCAGGACTATTTTACTGTGAACCCTTGACATGCAGGGTAAAGCCGGGGACAGGTAGAGCTTCCCCCATCTCACACGGCAGGGAGCTGAGCTGCTGCAGGCACCCCCTCCCACAGTGCTACACTGCTGGCAGTGTGGGCAATAAAAAATAATATGTTTCTGATCAAAAGTAATTAGGGCTCATAGAAGCATGTATATTAATGGACTAGACATCACATCACAGACATTGCCTGGTATCTCTTAATTCAGCTTGGTAAAGCTGCGGGTGTTAAAGAGCTGTTGAATGCTGTTTGTGCAATACAGGCAAGTAGCAAAACCAATTCTGCAGCTCATAAAGTAAAAGTGAAAATAGGAGCAAATGATTAAAAATACAAGATTTTAGTATAATTGAACTTTTGACACTGGTGTCTGCTAGATTTCTAGAACAGCAGAGAGTATTACACGTAAGTCAACATCTGGATTTGAAAAGACAGGATTGCAATATCGCTTCTCAGTTTACACATTTTCTCATAGATTTTTTTTTTAATTATACAGACAATGAGAGAGAAAGTAAAATCCAGTTTAGTCCAAATACCAAAGGAAAAATCCACTTTGCATTTGTAGCATTTTTAGCACAGAGTGGGGAAAAGGCTACCCAAACCAGAAATTTTCTTTCTTTTTCTGGTTAGTTTTAAGATGCATGTTGAGTGGTCAAATTTGCACTCAGTTGCAAGGTTAATCGTAGGCCAAGCATATTTATGCTTTTGTAATAGCAGCTTTATTTACTGGCTCTAAATTTTTAAAGGTCTGTTTATTTCATAATACATAATTAATGAAAACTACTTCTCATTGGTTATTTATTAATTTGGAATGCCTGAGAGCCAGTGTAACATTTATGCAGTGTTCAGTGTATACATGCGTATCTTGACAGCTTGGGACGCAATGAATACTCAGAATAAAGGAATAGGATCCCTGAAAGTCTTCTACTGGGTTGTTTTAGATTGTCATATGAATCAACATTTCTCTTGTAGGAAAGGAAATGGGAATATAGCTCAGACACAGTCACACATTTTACAAATTTACATTTGTCTTTTTTTCCTAACTCCATATTCATTTACTTAAGACGCTTTAATTTATCACTTAAGTGCCCCAGCTATACATATGATCTGCACATGAAAAATTAAAGATGTAATTGCCTTTAATATGAACCTAATGTGATCCTTCCCTTTCTGCAAAATGCATGTGAGATATAACTTAAATTCAGCAGCAAAAGTCCAATGCTAGACCCTGTGATAAAAAATCATGTTCTGAGAGATAAGGCTGTCAGTGCCCTCTGAACCCAGCAGACATTGGCTCAAATACTATGTAATCAAAATATATTTTTCTTTTAGGGGTGGATAAACAAAATTTGTAAATTTGCAGTACAGCATGAGCATCCTCTGTACTGGGAAATCTCAGTCAGAAAGCATTTGGTTACTGGAAACCTGCAATGCATACATGCCAAAACAAGGTTACTGGGGATTTTCAAGTCTTAGAAGTCTCATAAAAATTTAACAGGGGAAAAGTCATTATTTTTGTGGTACCAAAAGGCTAGAAATGATAGTAAATTCTGGTGCTTCCTACGAGACTCTGTTTGGAGACAGAAAAGAGGGGATTAGGCAGAAAACAGCCTGCTAGTTTTTCTCACTGTTGATTGAATTGTTAGCACAGAAAGAAAGGAAGAGAAATATATATACCTCAGTAGTACATATTCGACAAATTACAGTAAAAATTGATGTTTTATCTGTTCACACTGTAGTGTTTGTGCTGAACCTAGATTTCTGTAAACACACATGTTTTTGACATCTTTATTTTAAAGGAAAGCATGAAACAAATCTGTAAAAAAAGGCATACATTACATTTGCCGTGGGTCAAATGCCTGCTGCAGGTGAACTTGAAAATGATTTTAATTCAGAAGGCTTTATAGTTACTTGGCTATTTACTCATGCCTTTGTATGATTGATAGGTGCTAACTTGACTCATAACTGTACAATTACATTTTTGCAAAACTGTCTTCTGTCTCTTCCTCTTCTGTGGTTTAGAAGTTATTGATTGATGTTATTATTAGTTACAGTTCAGAAATACAGGTTTTTCTTATTCTGCTTTAGAAGGTTTTTGTCAGGGCAGTGACAAAATACTTCCTTACCCTCTTAGTCTCATTCTAGTGGTTTTTCTTCAATCCCCAGCAATCTTCCACATCCTTTCCTTGTCAGTTCCTCTTTTTCTATTGCTTCTATTGCATGAACGTAACCTCATCCAGAGGTCTTTTGAACAGCATGTGGTCCCTCCCTTGCCTATTATCTCTGTACCAGTGATGATACTGGAGGGGATGAGTAGGAGTATCTTAAACAGAGAAGGATAGCAAAGCACCATAGCATTTTTTAAGACTAGAAATTTAGATGGAAAAAATGGGCAGAGTGATGGTCATAATGAACCTATATATTTTTAAGGAGAAATATAAGCCAGCAGCAGCTAGAAAGGTAATGCAGAAAGGAGATGATGAGGAATAAAACTGGCTAAGGCCTAAGAATAAACTAAAATAAGAGTACCTCCTGCCTAAAAAGGCTCATCCTTCCAAACCGTCACAGTCCCTCAGCAGAGAAGACAGAACCACAGATAACCTCGGTAATAACATCTGTTCAGGATGGATGTCAAAGAATATTAACTGGAGGAGCTGTGAATGCTAAAATAGCTGAGTTCTGCTGGAGACATGCCAACAAATGATAATGTGGCAGTCTTTTCAAGAATTAATATTCTTCAAGCACTAAGCTGTCCTTGTCTTTTATATCAGGTCTGGTGTCTAAGATGCTGTATCTCCCAAGACAAGATTGCAAAAGCAGATAGCATGTGTGTGGCCAGAGAGGTCAAATAATCACTTTCTATGCCTTCTCATCAGCTTGCTTTCAGCCTTTGAATCTGCCAATTAACTAACTTTGCATCTCAGAAATTACCATTTTTATGTTAATTGACTCAGTTAAACAGGCAATTTTTAAAACAGTTTGAGCACTGTGTTTTGGCTACACACTAGAACGAAGACATGGATGCAATGTATTTTCTAATCATGAGTAGAGGAAATGGGTGCTGTTTTACTATTTTAATATCCTTAAATTTTTGCTGGAACAATTTTGAACTGCTACTAGAATTTGCTTCCTCAGGAATTCACACAGTTGTGCTAACAAAGTTGTTGTGGTCTCAGACAATGTCAGGAAAATTTTAGAAAATTATTCTGAACACAAATAAAGTGTGAGAGGTAGAACTACTTTGGAAGCATAAAATTGTATGCTTGAAATTGTATGCTTGACTTCTGATTCACTCTCATTTAAACCACTCTCTTGGTTAAAAAAAAAAAAAACTTTAGATGAAAAGTTATCAAGCCTACAATGCTGTAGAAAGGAGAATGTGTGCTGACAAGAGTTAAACAGACACCATAATTCCTGTCCTGTGGAAATTAAAAATAGTACCATTCAGAACTGCAACAAAAATGACATTTTGAAATTTTCCATGTAATGAAAATTCTGACATTTTGCTTAGAGAAGGTCAGAGTGACATTTCATTGTGAAATACTGAGAGTGTTTCTGGGGCTTCTTGGGTCATCTCTAATCGCCTGCCAAGTAGAAACCCGAGGATTTGGGGGTCCTTTTTAGTGCAATGTTCTTGGAGTGCTGGGGGGCAAACAGCTTGTGGTCATGGTTTCTGCAACAGCCTGCCTAATGGGTAGCAACTAGACCAGATGAATGGGGTGGCAGAGTGCCAGGCAAAGCATTCTGACTTTTATTATGATTTAAAAATAACCAAAATGTTCTTACCCAACATCCTAGTAAATTGAGAGTTTAGGAAATCAGGCAAAAAACTAGAACCAACTGCTTATGTTTGCAAGGTGCTTTGTGAGTAAACTATCTTCTAAGTACCTTATTCTTTCTCATTTCCTGAACAGCAAACCTATCGAAACATGACTACTTTTTCAACACAGGGAAGTATGGGCTTTATGTTTTTATTTTTTTATTTTAAACTTTGGGATGACTTTACATTCTGTGGCTGGATTCAGTTCTCTTGGGCAATCTGTGGTTATTGTCAGGTGCCATTTTAGGTGCTTTTATTAGTTGGTTGATTGTTTGGTTGGCTGGTTGACTTTTTTGGGGTGTTGTTTTTTTCGTTTTTTTTTTTCTGGTTTTTTTTTTTTCCAGGTGTGTCAGTATGTGGGGTAATTCCAGAGGTTTAAGAGCCTCTCTGTACATCTGCTTTCTTTGAAGCTGTGCAGTCTGAATTAGTTTTGCCATCTGGGTAGGAATAAGAGCGTCTGAAGAAATAGAATAATTTTATGTATGATTAATTCAAAATATGAGTGGGAGACAGAGTTGTCAATGAAAATCCAGCTGTACCCTTTGATCACAGAAATATTTCCTTGGCTAGAGCAACTAAACCTTTTTCCCATGCACAAACTTATGGGGGTTATAAGGGTACAAGTACTGCAACCATCTATACTGGATCTACACAACCAACACTTAGAAGCAATGTCAGAGTTCCATCCTCCAGTGTGGGAGGGTGTTCCATCCTGTCCAGTACCCTGATGTCAAACCCAGGATGCTAATATACAGTAAGATTGAGTTGTGATATAAGGAAGAATACCTCTGTCTTTCCTTTTCTGTAGCCTTCTCCTGCCTTTTTGTAAGTTGTAGTGGAAAAGACTAGCAGGATACCCATATTCTGCCCTCATCAGCAGTACCAGGGAACTTCATGCCTACATTTTTTGAGTTGTGTTCTTACCCTTCCTTCCTGCCAGGTAAGGAAATATGAATCTATAGGACATACTTGACACCAGGAGTTCTTGATCCCAAGGGTACTCAAGTCTATTCTTCCTAATGCAGAAAAACGCATTTTCAAGAACACTTTCAAGTTACATTTTAGCCCATGGGTGCAGGTGAAATGTAGGGAAATAAATGTTGTTCTTGCTTCAGCCCTTTGGCAGTGCACAAGACTGATTTTAGTGTACCTGATCAAACTATTATACAACAGTTAAGCTCCACCTGGAGAACTAGGTATCATTGTGAAAAAAAAACCTGAATGCTTATGTCCATTCTCTGACTTGCAAAATTTGTGGGGGTGAAATAAATACTAATAGATGTCTTCTGAATTATTTTGCTAAATAATATGTAGTCCAATATTGTCTATTTTCCTTGTCTTACTTAACAGTTTCAAAATTCTTTGTTAACATAAACAACGCATATTATAAAAAATTAAATTTATTAATGAGGACAATATGGTCAATAGTTTAGTTTAATTACTTTTGTTTAGAATCTCATAATTTCTACTGGGCAAGATTTAAAAAATTACCCAAATCATCTCATTTAGGTATTTCTTTTGCTTCTAAGGGCATGTAACTCAATGGAGGTTTGCAGTAATTTTGCAGATAGAGAATTTGCTTAGAATAAATTTAAGGAGATTCTGGATCAAAGCAGCACAGAAATTACAAAAAGTTATGTAATTTTAAAAAATTGCTTTCTGGTCATAAATGATCATCCTTTCTTAAATTAATTGAAGAACAAGAATTGAAAATAAATCATGGAATAAAAAAGATAGAAATAACTAAATTATTAAGAGTGGAAAATGAGAGAGATACCAACCTCCATCACCTCCAATTATGTCAACGTAGTTATTTGTAATGGTCTTTTATATTCTCACAATGTAATAAATAGCACTTACCTAGAGAATTCCAGGGGACCTCAGCTCATTACCAAAAACCAAAATGATTTTGCATGTGTTTTTATATTACTTTCTACTTTATTTATACAATACTTTTTACTTCAGAGAACTGTAGGGAGTACTTCTGGAGAATGTAATACATCAATTTTTTTTCTGCTACCCCACCTAAAAATTCACCCAGTTTTTCTAGGGTGAAAAATAACTCAAGAACACAGATGAGAAACAAATCTGTTGTGTTTTTCAGAGGAGCATCATGGATTAGTTTAAGGTATTTCTGAAGTAAGGTGATCATGTACAAGTGGTATTTCATCATGTCTTTGGGCTATTTAAATAGAATTTGAATTCTATTCTGTTCTGTTCTATTCTATTCTATTCAAATAGAATAAGGTAAAACAAAACAAACCAGTTTTCAGTATGAGAATTGACTTGTGGAACCGCATGCATGCATTCCCTTGTGCTTCCCTGGGAAATGGTGAGGAACTGCCTTAGTTAGCTCAAAGACCTCTGTGCGGGCTGCTTTGATAGCACTGCTGACTTCTGTGAATTGGATCCAAAGTACCCTCAGCTCCTGTTCAACTTCCTTCAGCTACACAGACCTGTTGGGTAGTTCTGGTCGAGCACATTTGCTCTATCAGATATGCTAAAGCTATTTAGAGCTACAAGGGAAATTGCAGCTGGTGACTAGGGGAGGTTTGAAGAGAAAAGTGTATGTTATTCAGATATATAATAACTTCTGCCATTCCTGCATGGCAGGTGACTTTCTGACCAGGAACTGGAGCAGCTGTTCCCAGTCCCCTGACAGCAGGAGAAGCACAGTCTTGTGAGGGTACCCAGTCTTCTTGGAGAGTACCTTCAGAACTGGCTGGCTTTGAGCTGAATATCTGCCCCAAGAGTCCTGAAAGTTGGAAGCTGTAGTCTGCTTTTCACTTAGAAATTCAGTTCATCTATCATCAACCTTTAGTCAAGGAACATTGCTATATTTCACAGCATTCAGATAAAACATTTAATGCCTTTAAAGCCTAATAATTTCATTAGCTCATTTAGCCTCTGAATCTCATGACAATGTTGGTGGAAGAAGGGGGAAGGAATGCTAGAATTGCTCCCTGCAACCGTCACAATGTAAAGGTAGTACAGAATCTGTTAATAATTTCAAGATTTAAGTAGGGCAAATTCTGTGATTTCTGGTTAATGGCTTTGAATATGTGATACAATAGATGGTGAATCATGGAGGTGTGTGCAGTGTGGTCAGATGACTACCCAAAACCAGATACTCTTGGCATCCATTATGGTACCTTCACCCAAAAAAAAAATAATGTGGGTAGATGTGTAACCAAACTGCTTTGACTTGAAATAACACCTTAGAAGGTTTAGGAGTTAAAAATATTGAGGATACTCAATATCCTCAATATTTATTGCTCAAATTTATTTTCCGCTCACTCTTTTGTGAAAATAATGGTTTTATTTTACTCTCTTTGAAGAAATAACAATATAAAGAAGTTATTAATCTGGTGAAGAAGTTTCATATTTGAGACTGCTCTTGAAGTGACCAGGGAGAGTAATCTGGAACAGTTTGCATATGTTGCAGCTGCTAATATTCAGTAGCTGTTAAAAATTTTTTTCTTCTTGGCAAAAAACAATAGAAGAACTGCTCAGTTGGACAGTAATGAATTCTAGAGCTGCCATTTTAGCCATGATTATTACTCTCATGGCAAGAGTAAATGAGAATATCTTCAGTACTGAAACATCACTAGTGATGCAGAAGCTGCCAGCCTAGAAAGGATCAGATTTAGAAATAAGAACTTCACGTAAATTCACAGAATGTGCATGGTAGGAAGCAAACTTAGTAGGAATCTAAAAAAATGTGGAAGAGGAAAAACTTTTCAAGGACTTCAAATTTCTGTCATTAAACTCTTTGGCAACAGCCTGGTTGGGCAGTAGATATGTGAAGGGAAAGGTTTGCTGTCATAGCGGAATTTGTTTCTTGCAGAAAAGAGATTACATGATTCTTGAAATATTTGAAATATGGCATTTCAGCATCAGAAAAAGTATCTGAAGTTCTTTTTAACATAAGAAAGATTTATGCAGAAAAGCATGAAATTTAAAATGGTAAAACCTAGCTTTTTGCTTCCAAGATAAGAGCGTTCATGAAGAGCTTATATTATATATTTATTAGTAGAGAATTCATAGATGATTGCCTAGCAGTTCACTTTACAGACACACATTGTTGACTTCATGAGCTAATAGAAAGAAAACTATTTCTGCATACCTAGCCTGCAGTAGTTAGATTTACCAGACAATGATGCATGCAATCCCCTTATATAAACCAGTCAAGGGATACTGTCTACAAGCTTAAATGCCTCACATAATTTATTTTTGTCCCCAACCAAAGTCTTGTAACTTCAGCTTGCATGGTTACTGAGCTTTGTGTTCTAGTTCTTGCCACCAATTAATTCTAAAACTCATAAAGTGCAAGGTCCTGGTGTGTTTTTTCTTTCCAATTCTTTAGTGAATGAAGAATTCCTTACATTAGAAGATACAATCTCTGCAAAGATATTCTTTCTTTATTGTACTGGATGAAGTAAATACTGGAGTATATGATTTGATTTGTCATACATCTCTATCTGAAAAAGCAAAAACATCCACTCTCATTTTAGAGCCAGACCACCAGTTAGAATAATGAGCATAGCTCTTGTGATTTAACATGGTTTCAAATAACACAACTAATAATCTACAAAACAAAAAGAAACTGGTTTTGTTGCAAATCCGTTTTACCACCCTGATGTAAAACAGTAGCTACAGCGGGTAATGTGTTGATAAGGAGATGAAGGAAAGGGCTCTAAGTTTGCATAGTTACCTTAGGAGCTAGCAAACACATCTGCACACCCTTTTTTTTTTTTTTTTGAGTATTATATGAGTTTTCACTTTAATTGGAGCTATTATTTGTAGACAAATGTGTTAATGGAGGAAGGGAAAAAGATGTGATACATAGTTTCAGATGGAGATAAGTATCTTGATAAAAGAAGGCATTGGAGGGCAGAAGCATAATTAAGCTGGACTGACGGTGGAGGTCATGGTAGAATAACAAGTATCAAAGGATGCAAAAACAGAGAAGCGTTGGCATGGAGACTGGGAGCCACTTTAGTATTAAATATAGCACATTTCAGATGGAAACATGGAATAGAGCCTGGTCACAAATACTGCTGGATTTTCAGTAATTCACATTACCAAAACCTAAATGGAGACCTTGGTCTTTTGCTGCACTGAATCAATATTTTATTTCAAGTAAGTAAAAGTTTTTATATCTTCATAGATTTTGAGGCTTGTAGTTAAGTTCTGTTACATCTTGTATGTCACAGAACATTGATTTTCATCAGGTTATTCTTACTGATGTCCCTTACAGTCTTTTAAAAAGTTGATTCCTCTTTTCTATTAAACCATTGTAGTTGTGATTTTTTTATTGTGTTGTGCACTATTGTGACAAATTAGAAGATTTTGTGGTTTGTTCTCCAACTGTGACAGTCTTTCAGAGATCTATGAAGTCCAGGTGTTCTGACCTGCCCCAGAAGGCAAGGGTAACACAGGTTCTTGTTAACAGATACCTTGGGGTGGGTTAGTGTGAAACAAAATGGATGGATGTTTGTAAATATACTTACGTAGGGTTTATTTTAGAACAATACAGCTGCAATGGGAAGCAGGTATGTAGCCATTTTGTTTACTATTATCTGTAGTAATATAGCAGTATGAAAGCATAAAAACATTACAGGAAGGAAGGAATAAAGAAATGAAGGCGTAAAAACATATCATCACCCACAGACCTTGCAACAAGACTTGTTGCAATTTAGTTGTCCATTGGCTGAAGTGATGCTCTTGATTCATTGGGGGCGACAGAAGTACTTAAAACACAAAGTCCATTAAGTTTTTGAAATGCTTAGGCTAGGTGAAAACACCTGGGTACCACCCCTGGAGTGAAATGTTTTACACTGGATGATGTAATACTGGATTATGAGGCATTTCAGGAGTGTGACACCTTCTGATACATTACAGCTGACTACTACATCAGCACACTTGAGTCAATTGTAGCCTGTTATGGTGCCATAATATAGGAGTTATCACAACTTAGTAAAGACAGAGAAACAGTACCCTGCCTTACAGGGTTTGCCTCTTTTCTTATCTTACTCAACACCCAGGTGGTCACCTGAGCTGGCGCATGTGCTGTCCCTCTGCATACTGTGCGTGAGGGCATCTTGCCCCTTAATTGTTCCAGTCATTCCAGTCTCTCCCACGTCCTTAGGCCTGGGATAATTGGGCAATAGCATCACCTTGATTTCATCTCAAGTCTCGCACTAGGGAACAGTTATATAAAAAGCCTGCCTTTCCCTATACAAAGTTTATATACTGGGGTTTTTTTTGTTTCTTAATTGTATCTTGAAAATAGCTCTTTACAGCTCGGTTGCCTTTTCAAGCTTTGTTTTATTAAAGACCATGCATGAAAGCATAGAGACTTGTTTGTCCATCTGTGAACCATAAAATAAATATTGGCAAATTGACCACATCTCTCTTTCACTTGGTATGAGTTTTCTATGGTCTTTACAAAATTATTGAACATATGGTTGGGAGACAAAACTTGTGATATAGTCTCTTCAACGAATTATTTTATTTCAATAAAATAATTTTTTATTAAGTAAAAATTTATAGAATAAATTTGTAGTAATTTATAAAAATATGAGTAAGCATAATTAATAAATAATTAATGACTGCCAAATCAGTCAAGGTTAGGGATCCATTTTAAGTGAGTACATGCTCTAGCTCTCAGATGTCTACTAACTATTGTTAAAAGTAAAGGTCACTACAAAACCAGTAGTCTTATCTAGGCAGATTCTGAGTTCCCTGTTTGTGATAATGTGATTTTGTGTGTGTGTGACTTAGACTGCATTTAACCTGCATTCTTCATAGATGAGATGAAATGCATAGGTACTGTACATTTAGCATGGGTAACAGAAGAATCCCTCAGAGTTGACACCTTAGAACCATAGTGATGAAAATGAAGACAGTGAGGTTCTGTAAGAGTATAAATCGCTATTTTCACATTTCTGTGTTCTACTTACAAAAGCCTGTATTCCTTCATAATTTTATTTTCCTTGGGCATGTACATGTGTTTGTGCACACGTGCATCCACTAAAAATTTGTGTCATTCAACCAAAGCTGGTGTAACTAGTTGTACTGGGTTTGTGGGAGAAGTTTTTGTAGCTGTGGGTTACCAGGATGGCTTCCATGAGAAGGTGTTGGAAGCATCCCTCGCAGCAAAAAAATATGCCACAATAACTGGACCAGGCCTTCTGGCAGGATTTGTGACTCTGGGGGAAACCATGCTGGAGAAACAAGCTCCTGACAGATTGCACTCCACTGAAGAGGTCCATGCTAGAGCAATCTGTTCCTTCAGGACTGTACTGCATGGGAGGAACTAGTCTGGACCATCTCGTGAAGAGCTGCACTCTGTGAGAGGGATTCATGTTGGAACAGTTTGTGCTCTGCCATGGGAGTGACTCCATTCTAGAGCAGGGCAAGAGAGTGAGGAATCGTCCCCATGAGGAGGAGGGAACAACAGAGAAAACTTGTGATGGACAGACCACAACACCCATTCTCCATTCCACTGTGCTACTCAAGGATGACAAGGGACAGACTGAGGAGTGAAGTTGAGCCCAGGAAGAAGGGAGGGGCGGGGGAAGGTGTTTTAAGATTTGTGATTGTTTCTCATTATCCTGCTCTACTTGATCAGTAATGCATTAAATTAATTTCCCAAAGTCAAGTCTGCTTTGCCCGTGATGGTAACTGGTGAGTGATTCCTCCTTGTCTTTGTCCTGGCCTTTGAGACTTTTGTTATACTTTCTCTCTGTTGTCCTATTGAGAAGGGGAATGATGGACACCTGGAGTCTGCTCAGGGTCAACCCATCCCACTAGGATCAGGTCAGCTTGCCCTGTTTGGTTCTGAAAGGCAGACACTTCATTTCATTAACATGGCCTTCTGCTTCCAAACTGACTTGTGATGTTTCTAGGTTCTCTTTTTGCACCTAATTTCTCCTTTCTAGTTTTCACTTGGCCTGGCCAAGTTTGGTTTTATATATAACTTCTGTGATAAAAAGATTAAAATACATTTAATTCTAATTTGATCCAATCTTCTTTTCCATTTTTTTTCCTGTAGTTTTTTGTTTCTCTCCTTCAATGTGCAGATGTTGTTTTTCTTATTTTATTGTGTGTGAAAATATCATTTTTAGCTCTAGAGTACGTAAGTAGGGGGCCTGTGCAGTGTATATATCTGATAGGAGATGATGTAATGGAAGAATTTAAAAATTGATTTCCCTTCTCTCTCCAGGTATTCCCTCTCTTTTTAAAGCTAACTCTGTGATGCTAAACCAACTTGTTGGTATAAAATCTGAAAGATAGGGTTATAAGTACATGTATGTTTTATCTAAACAGATAGTTAGGTATCTATCTATTTATCTATCTATATGATCCATCTAATCTATTTAGATATAGTGTAAAGGTGTTTTAGGTTTTTGGGTTTTTTTAACATTCATTCCTGTGGGTTACTTGGGATCATTCAGGTTGGAAAAAAGCCACCCCTTGGGACTTTTCTGAAGATAGCTTTGATGTTTGCCCATTTTCCATTGTCAGGGATTTTCCCTGATCACCATAACCCTTCAGAGATGGTGGAGGGTGGCCTTGCAAGAAGAGCAGCCATTTCCACTTTTTCTTGAATGTTGCTTCTCTAGACCTTCTTGTACTCTAGACCTTGTGTACTTCTATGGATAAAGTTGTCTCTGGTAATCTCTGGCTTGATGCTTGTCCCCTGGTCTTAGTCTTTCTCCATGAATCCTGCCCCTAAGCATGGAGGCCTGGGAGAAGTTGATGGGGATAACTGTGGTAAAGAAGGTATGGAGTAACACATCCTCATCTGTGTCTGCTCTTGGAAATCACCCACATTCTTCAACAATGTCTCTACTATTTCTTTTATCAGACCTTTATGGTTGATGTAAAGCAAATGCTCATTTTACTTTTGAAATGTCCAATTAAGCTGGGGTTTTGCCTATATCATCTTAATACTGTGCCCAGGCAATGCTTCCAAATTTTGCTGAGGCCAGTCCCTGCATCACCATCCCACCCTTGCTCTATCATGAGTTATCTGCCAAGGCAGACTGGTCTCCTAATTTCCCTACCTTTTCACAGATTATTAGGTTAGATTGTTCTTGAATTTGAAGGCTGCCATCCTTAAAGCTCTACAGTTTCCCTGAGCTGCTCTTTCATGTTCCCAGGACCGATACATCCAATAGCAATGCTGACATTTCTGACACAGACTCACAATGGGATTTGTGGTGTAACTTATAGAGCAACTAGCTTTTTCCCACTTTACAGCTGATTTCTTCTATTATTTGTTATGTGAGTTTCAGGTTTTAAAACTTGATAATCACTTAACATCATCTGAACCTGAATATTCCCTGACTGAGAAGGCACTGAAGCTATGAGCAAATAAAACCTGTTTGTGCTGCCTAATTCCAATCAGAATTGCGGCACTGTTCCATAGTATCTCTGCTGGATGAACCAGAACTGGCATATCCATTGATTTCTACCAGCTGTTTTCTGCCAATTCCAGCTCCTGACAGGTAGCAAGCTGTGTAGCTGGCAGCAAAGAATCGCAAACAGTTCAAACATGCCCCAGGGAGGGCAAGTGCTTACCCAAAGCCCATCAAGGAATTGCTATTATGCTTCACAAGATACATATATATTCACCACATCTGTCTCCTATTATTTGTACTCAGAACTGACAAAGGACTGAGATAAACACGTGCCTGTTTAATACTGTACAAGAACAAGGTGTTTGTAAGAGAAAAACATTGTAGACATTTTGATGAACAATTTCCTAATGAAGCCTCTTTTGTATATTCTGTGAAATGTTTCTGTTGCTAATCCATACTTTAACAGACCAAGTTATCTATACAAATACCAAGCTAACCTATTAAAATACTTTAAATCTAGATTTGTTCATTTGCCTCTGGTGCTTTGACAATCTCACAACATAGCACAAGCCTTTACTGCCGTCTTTATTTATTTTTTAATTTTTCTGGGAGCTCTCTTCACAATGAACCAAACAGAAGATGCTGTAAAATGCTTTCTGAAATATTAATGGTTTTGCAGCAAGTCACCATGGCTTGACAAGCTCACTTTCTTCACATGAACTATGCAATTGACCATGTGCAGACTTCTAGTTCATTTCAAAAACATCAAGATTTGCCTTTGGTTTTGCTTCTGTAATGAGTAAGAGCATTCAGTTATTAGTTAATGCAGGTCAGATGATAAGTGGTAAATTTTTAAGCCATGGAAACATATTTATTTGTGATTTCCTGCTCTTCTCCATGTTATTTTAGGTAAAAGAGGGGCGATAAAATTGAAGTAAGTTTGGTGCCCGTAGATTATTTGAAAGTGAACAGGAGATGAAGGATGGAGTATTTTAAAAAGTAAGCTTTATTAGGTAAAGTAAAGACATGCTATGGTGGAAATATTAATATGTTTCTGTGGGAGATCATATATTGGTAATAGTCTTACAGGTCTCAAAACCTGTCCAACAATTGCATTTTTAAGATCTTGAATACGTTAACAGCCACTTGTATAAATTCCCATACCACCTCCAGCCAAAATTACAGTATGAGTTCAGGCATCTGAAGTAGAAATATTCAGGTGCCTTCTATCTAATGTAGTAGGTATTACGGTAATATCCAGAAGAGAGAAATTTGTGAAACTGTGTCTTGGTTTCATTTAGGAGCTGTTCAGGTTCAGAGCCCCAGAATTTGTATGTTTGTATGTAATTATTTTGGTGGTGGTTTTTTTTTTTGTTTGTTTGTTTATTTGTTTTGTTTGGCTGTTTTTTTTTTTTGGGGTTGGGGTTTTATTTGTGTTTTTTTTGGGGGGGTTTGGTTGGGTTTTCTTGGTTAGTTTTTATTTTTGGTTTTTCTTGGGGGTTGTTTGGTTTTGTTTTGGTTTTTTGGTTTTTTTTTTTTTGAGAGCTTTTTTGTTTTGTTTCTGGGTTTTTTTTTCCTTCTTGAGGGCTACATAGGGAGTACAGATGCTCACTTTGTAACTGATTTGGAGCGACAGGGTTTTAGTGTAGCCCTGCAGTTACTGACCTGAAGCATTCATAATTCTGTGCCTTAAGCAAGAAGGAATAAATTATTCTACTACCTTTCACTATCATTTTAAATCTGTAAGGGAACCATACAGTATAAAAACTTTAAGACTGAGATTCTATTGTTAACATATGATTTCTCTAAGTCAGCTGTCAAAGATGGAAACACTTGCCTAGTGTAAGTGTTGTTACTATTTTTCAATCAGAAATCAATAAAACATTTTATAAAGGGATTCTAAAGTGTACTTGTTAATTACAGTCATCATATAGTCTTTCAAATGCTAATGGTCTGACTCAAATTTCACTTTGTTTAGTTGTGTTAGAAGTTATGATTAAAGAATGGTATAGCTTTATAGTTGTTTTACTGCCATCTGTGTGCACCAGGCAATAACTCTGTACAGATGGTTGTGATTCAGAGACAGGTTGCCACATGCAAAAAAAAGTATGTTTCAGTTATTTTAATAAGATTTATTGCAGCAGTCACAGTTAAATGCTTGAGCCTTAATGATAATTGCCACTAATCCTTCAAGAAAAATGATCAGAGTTCAGTAAACCACAAGAAGCAGATTTAGCTATAAGCTTCAAAAACAGCTCACTGCAAAGGTATGCTTCCTTTTCCATTTTGTGTTTTCTCACCTTCCCCTTTTTTCTTGGACATTTATTTCTCTACGTTTGGTCTTGAAGCATTTTGTATAAAAAGACAAGAGATTTTTGACTCATCTTTTGTTTTCCTTTCCATGTGTAGAGTTTTATTTATATTGAAACATCAGGAGAGTCACAAATTAATTTAATTAAGTAGTAAAAATTCTGATGGTGAAGGCAGGTACCTCACAGAATTCTCAATTCCTTTACATTAGAGACTGGACCACATTCAAACCCCAAATATGCCCTTTTATTTCTGTGTCTGTGATGGCAGCAGTGATTTGTATTCTCCATTTGGGCTGGCATCTTATATCTCTATTTGGCTTCTATAATCAATAGTCACTTCAAAAAAAAACCAGTCCAGACCAAGACTAAGAGAACCTTTGTAGTATCCTAAGGATTTTCAGATTTATACTCTTTGTGAACTGAAAGGAAAAATGCCTTGTGTGTGTCTCACAAAAGTATAGCTGAAATATCAGTTCGTGCCTAAGAGTTTTATTCAGCCTTAACACTACAATGCCACAGGAGATGCAGTTCTTTCTCTTGGGTGTGAGCTTAGTTTATTCTTTACTTTTTATTGGATAGCAAGATTTTCAGCTAAATCCATGTAGACATGAATACACAGAAATGCAGAGTGTGCATGTGTATGTGTGCAAGGGTGCAAAGGTACAAAGAATCTATATTTATTATAAGTCACTCTAATTTCAGATGGAATTAAACAACCATTTTCTTTTAGATACTACTCTAAAGAGCTTTTCTTTCAATATAGTTATTCAAGTTTAATTTAGACGGGTCCCTTATTTTGTGTCTGGGACAAGTTGTGGCATACAACTGATAGGGAGCATGTGAGAGCCAAATGAAGTCTGGAGTCCAGGAAAGTTATATCAAATTCTTTTTATGTGGCCGTCATAATACAGTATTTACTTGTGATGTTACAGAAGTATGGAATTATAGTGCACACATATATAATAAAAAGATAGATAATAGACAACTATCTTAAGGGTTTCAGAAAGAATAGTGATTCTTGTGGTTTGTTCCTTCTTGCAGTTGTTGTTGAGCTTATTCCAGAAACTGTTATCACCAGCTATACTGTGAATTACTGTAAGCATTCATGGAGAAATCATAGCTATGAAGGCCCTACTATTTACTAGGGGCCATTTTAACTATAATATTGAGTGATTTAGTATCAATTTGTTTTGTAAAACAGTGGTTTTACTAGCATCTAAACTCTAATATCATGAAACTTAAGGCAGTAGCATGTAAAGAAAGAAGGTTTTCCTTTTCCTTCTTCTTGTGTTTGACCTCTTTTTTTTGTAAGACTCTTGCTTTGCAGATGAATTTCAGGACTAGAAATATTTTTAAAAGGGGTAAAAAAAAGGGCAGCAAAAAATGACCTTTTCTCTCATCTTTTTGTATCGTGTGAAATACAGTCTTGCAGTGCCCCAAGGTGAGAAAGGTTGTCACTTTTTGTCTGTCTGCATCATTGTTCTCTGCACCATGAAGTTGTATTTAAGGGGAAGGGTGCTAAATTTTATTTTCACTCAAGGCTGTGATGAAATGGACTGAGAAGCTACCTCAGTTTTTGGATTGTTGACTCTTTGTTGTTGGTTTAAAAACTCCAGTTTCTAGAGAGAGAATTTGCAATACTGTTCTGACAATATGAAAAAAATAAAATTTACAGTTATCTTTGTCTCTAGAAGAAGGTTTTCTGAAGTCCCCATTTAGACTGTGAGTAGTAAACATTTTATGATTCTCTTTCAGACTGTGATTATTCAAAATTAAACATCTTAATGAAAGTTACTGAAACCACATATACAGTAACTTCCTAGGCATTTTAATAAATACACCATTTTTTGTTAAAAATTATCCCTGTGGGAAGGAAGGGGTTGAAAAACTAAAGTTTGGTAAGGAGAGAGAAAAATGAGGTTTTTTTAGTGTTGTTTCCTGCACCAACCCTGCACCTGGGAGATGTTAGAAAATACTCAGTGTGAGAAAATTCAGTACTTGTGTTTGCTTTGGGTTGTTTTCTGTCTGCTGAAAAAGAAGAGGAATTTTCTCAGAGTGGATAACAGGATGTTGTTAAAAACTTAAATGCCTTTCCCGCAGACTGAAGCCTCATTGTAGGTGGGGAAGGGAGATAAGAGTGTTCCAAATTGTAGAACACAGCCTGGTGGAGATTTGTGCATGCTCCAGGCTCTTGGATATGCAAGGCTCTGGCCTTGTCCTTTTTGCCTCTGCTAAAATGAACTTAGCAGTGCATGTGTCTCCACTTGTTTTGTTTTTGGTTTTGTTTTTGGTTTTTTTTTTTTTTTACTCCTCCAGCCAGTGAGATGGAATAAATCTACTCTTTGTACTTCAGCCATGGTCATGGTCATGATTGTCTTTGCATCACCTGAATATAATTGCTTTGCACAATCCCAGGGATAAAAACTTAATGCAGTTCCTTGTGGACACCTGTGACTGGTTAAATTAAAAAAGCAGCATTAGCAAAATGTTTAAGCGCTCTCTGAAGACTCTAGAGGCTTACCTGAAGAAGATGACAACTGAAGCAACTTTAGGTAAAGGCTGGCAGACTGCAGATCAGTCTGAGAACGACTTCATAGTATTTGCCACCTGCCAACAACAACCAAAGGCTATTCCTGTTGTTACTGAGAAGTTTGGCTTTCCAGTCTGGAGAAGTGGAGGACCATGGAGTGAAGAAATAAATGAATACTGAGAATACTTCCAGGATTGCCAAGAGCATAAGTACTAGAGCATTTTTTATGGCAATTTTGGACCACTGAGCTATGTGAAGAAGCTGGAGAAAGCCAAATAAATGGCCTTGAGCTCCGTAAGTAATAGATGCTGTTTCATGCTCTTTCCCTGGCTGCCTCTGCTCAGTTTGCTGCAGATCAGCAGATCTGCTGTTAACAGGACAGCACTGTAGGACACTTTGCAGCAGGGTTAGCTGTGCCATTAGGAAACAGCAGACCTGGTATTAGAAAGGAACAGAAAGTTGACTGTCTGACTAGAACTGGAAATTTCCAGCCATACTGGCAAATAAGCTTTTAGTCATATTGTAACCAGCAGTATTTCAGCAGTTCTAAATGATCATGCAGGGGCTCTAGAGAAGAACTGCATCCCTTTCTGTCCTAGCCTTACCTGCTGTGTGTCTGTCTCCATGTACAATAATCTATAAATATGTGTGAGCATCTGTTACTATATTCCTTCCCATCTTCCCTTCACAAGCCAAGATTTCCATAATCTGCTGCCACGGCACTTGTATATGACATTTTGAATGCATGAAGTGCAAAAGCATGACATTTTGAATTAGAAATTAATTTAACAAACGTGTCTGTTGGAAAAATGTTTAGATCGTCAAAATTTGTCAAATGATATTTTAAAAGTTAAAAAGAAATTTCACAAAATGAGCTGAGGAAAGTTAAATTCAAAAGTTAAGGGGAAAAAAATGTTCAACACTTGAGAGGCATTATGAGCCTAACAGAGAGGACATGAATATGATGAATGAGGCAAGTCACTGCTTAGTGCTGCTGTTTCATTTCTGTTCATACTTTCATGTTTAAACTTCTTTGGAGTAAAGAACTCACAGTATGGAGTCTCCAATGGTGACTCAGTCTTATGTGCAAAGTTGAATGCAGTAGATCCTGCACACTAATGCAGTGTAAGCAGTAGCTATTTACTATGTCTGAATCGCTGAACCGAGTTAAAAAATAAACTACTTGAGAATGGGCAAAGTTGTTAAATTATGTTAATATGCAGATGTAAATAATTTCCAAATTCACCTGGCTTGCAACACAAATAGATACAAACTAGTACATATATTTAATTATAGCATGTCACCACACAGAAGCTTCAGACTAGTGACCTTAGATATTAGATTAGACTGCTTGAGATATATTAAAATTTGAAACATCCCTACATGATACTTTAAGTGTTAATTTTTTGCACTTTTTGAAAATGAAATTTTGGAAGGGACTAAATTATGTGAATGTGTTCAAAGCTCCAAAGTGGGTGCTTCTCTTGCTTTCTGATTCATAAAAATTGAGGCTAATATTGTGCTAAGGACTAATTAAGATCATCAAGCTTCCTGCTGGTTGCAGGGTTGGGGCCAAACAATGGCACCAGATAAGGAAAATAGATGAAGAGCTTACATGCTATGTGGTACTGGAAGTTTTCCTTCATATGTTGAAAATAGACAGTATTTCTCTACCTGTTACTGTGGATGTGGCCCACTCTAATAAGCTCCCTTACTACCCTGGAACACCAGCGAATGGACAAGATTTGGCATCTTCATACTGAATACACAGGGAAACAGTTCTCTGAGAGTCAGAAAGCATTTCTTCTCTTTCTATAAGAGGAGAAGATGAAGAAAAATAAGTTCTATTGTGTACTTATAGTCTTTTTTTCTTTCTGCAAGTTCAGATTTCACAACACCTTTTAGAATAAACAGTTTGTATGGGATCATTTGGGTGATTTCACATTGGGTGACTTTTTCTAGTAGAGGTCTTCTGGGCTTCTGCACATTGCTCTGCATTGCTAGGAATTGTTCTGTCACACCATGATCTGACATTTGATACATGTGTAACATCAGCATTCCTCATTATTGCACAATGTACAGTGCAGTAATATATTAATGTTTATTAATTTTAAATCCTGTTTGCTATGAGCGGTAATAACACTTAGCTACAGTAATTTTCCACTTCATTTGATACCCTACTAATTTTAACTGCATGAGACTATTTGTGAGTCTGATAGCTACACTTTATATCTTCTTCAAATTGATTTTAATATTTTTGGTTGGTTGGTTGTTTAGTGTTTTTTGGGGGGGCGGGGGGGCTTTGTGGGCTTTTTGTTTGTTTTTGGGTGTGGGTGACTTTTTTGGTTTTTTTGTTTGTTTGTGGGGTTTTTTTTGGGTGGGTTTTTGGGTTTTTTTTTTGTTTTTTTGTGGTGTTTTTTTTTTTTTTTTTGGTTGGTGGGGTTTTTTTTCGTTGAAGCCCTGATGGAATCATATAAGATTTCAATATCTGACCTCTTTGAAGTCTCCTAATCTTAGTCCAAACTTCTATTTTGTCTCTGTACACAAAATGTATGAACTTCACAAACAGTGTATCTTCTGTGCAGGAATTCTGCTAATGATTTTTAAATTTAATTTGACATCCTATTTCCTCCTAATTTCCTTAATCCCGGAATTTTAGAGTAGCTGAGGTCGGAAAGGATTACTCGAGGTTATCTGGTCAAAAGTCCAATGCTCACAGAAGCCATCTTGAGATTATTGCTCAGGACCATGTTCAGGTGGTTTTTGAATCTTTCCAAGAGTAGTGACTTCATAAACTCTCCAAGCAACCTGTGACAGTGTTTGGTCAGTCTAAGAGTAAGAAAGTGCATCTTGACAACCATCTGGAGCCTTGTGTGTTTCAGTGTCTGCCCATGGCCTCTGGGCCTTTCTCTGAGTACCACTGAACAGACCCTGGCTGTATCTGTGCCACACCCCCTCTTCAGGTATTAGTACTCCTGGGTAAAATTCCCCCTAGCCTTCTAACAGTCATAGTTTTCTCAGCCTTTCCTCATAGGAGAAATGCTCCATTTCCTGACTCATCTCAGTGGACCTTTGTTGGACTCTGTTCAAAATGACCCTTTCTTTCCCATATTGGGAACCCCAGAACTGGACCCAGCACTCTTGTCCACCCACCAGTGTACCCTTAATCTCTCTCTGTACCTACTTTCACTACCCTTCTTTTGTAGTTTATGTTGTTTCTGCTGTTTTTAAACTATTTTCTGTTATTTTTCAGCAAATCATACTGTGAGATGGGAAAAGAGTCCAGAAGTCTTCTAGAGCCTGTGAGGTTTTTCCTACACCTCACATACACGTGGGAAGCAGAAGAAAGGCCAAGACAACCTACAGAGAGACAAAAGAATGCTTAGATTATTGGAAAAACAAGAGATTTCAGTACATGAGAGGCTGAGAAAATATAAATGTCAATGTAAATTGCAAATTGTATACATGAATTAGCAAATTTTTCTTTTTGTCTTTAGCTGAGCATATTTTAATTTCTACTCTTCTACCCATCCTTATCCTTTTGTTGTCAAGTAAAATTTATATTTGTACTGCAGTTAAGCACTTCTGAAGCATTTTAAATGATGGTATTTTAAGATATCTAGTCATTTTTGTTTCTTAAACATCTTCTCTAGAGGATCTGCTCTCTTTTAAAAACTGGATTTCAGAGACAAAGGGAAACTCTATGTTGCCCAAAGGTACAACAGTAAGCCTACGACAAAGAGCTGCAAATAACCATACAGCTGTGAATTCTGATGAGCCAAGAAATTACATGATTCTTTTCCACAAAACTTACTAGAAGTACACATCTAGACTTCTTTCTTTAAGAAAAAAAGTACTTAAGCAAGGTCATACAGAGGTCATAAGGCAAGCTCATTTAGTGTGGAAACTGGAGCAGTGTGCTCTGCATGTTCAGAATGTATGAGCATTCCCAAAAGTGACAAATTCATACAGCGTCTCTGTGTAACAGCTGCCTAGAGTGCCATGCTTTTTCCTACTTTCATTCTTTTATTTATTTTTTTTTTTGTATTCACAAACAGGCTTAAGATCAAATTTACTGTGTTACAAATGAGCATCTAAATAGATAAGATTACCAAGGTCTTTTTATTCCTAAGGATGACATCAGTGACAACTTGCTATGGATTTTTGTCAGTCTTGAAGGAGTTGAAGTGTTTCTGATTTTTCCTTGGCGAGTCCATTTGTAAATCCACCTACCACTGCCATTGTGATAAAATAAATAATCAAAATAATGTGATCATTATTTGGGTACAGTCATTTTCTCCACAGGATGCTCACTCCTCTCATTTCTGCTCTCCACACTTTCTTCCACTTCATCAAGTCTATCCTTTTACTGACCTTTCCATGTAATGACATCTTCCAGTTATTCTTCTGGCTATTAAGTGTATTTTTAAAAGTTTCTGCACAATTTTCCTCGGACCTACCTATGATGTCCTTTTCTACTTTCTATTTCTTGTTTCCCTTAATTTTTTCAGGTAATCTTTGGGTCCTTTGAAGCTTCTTTGGATGTTATGTGTCTCTCCCACTCCCCCTCCACCCTGCCTGTCAAAGTATGTCTGTAAGACAGAGACTCCCTTTTTCAGAAAACACAAATCCCTTCCAATCCAAGTTTTATCAGTCAATCTTTCTTTGCCACATGACTGCATCAAAAACTAAATGAGAAAAGTATCCAGTCAAGAGAACCAAACAATATGTAGGTGAGACTACAAGAAATATGAATGGTTCCAATATATTGCATAAGTTTGGAGTTGTAAAGTCTTTTCTTCTTGCCCTGTTCTGCCTTTTATTTTTTTTCATCTGGGAGACATAAAATTGGATCACAAATTCTTCTTGGCAGAGGGCATGTCTTTTATTTGTGCTTTAATGAACCTAGCACAGCACGTAAAGAACCACATCATTAAACATATAAAAATTCTTTTTTATTTTTAATAAACTTTGAAAAGAGTAATGAATAACATCAAATTGTATTTTAGCTTCCAGTTTTGAACTGGCAGTAAAATCCCATCTATTGACTTTGCTTTTCTTACCTATAGACTTACCTATAAATGTCTTTGTGTATTAACAATTGCCATTGTTTTTGGACTTTTCAGAAATCTTTTTGAAGTAGATAGACCTTAGTAGATTGTTGTCACAATACAGAACATGTATAACAAATTTTGTTTATAGCAAAAAAAACCTGAAATGCTAAAATATGAAAACGACTTTTCAGCAGCTGATCCATGCCCCTTATTCTCAAGAAGGCTGTGTAGAGAAGTGTTAAAGAGCAACTTGTTTCAGTACTGTCCTGCTGTCAGATCTGTAGCTGAAGATATTGGGACATGGTTGTTTCTGCTATAAAGCAGCACTTAGCCATTGTGCAACTGGGAGCACAGCAAGTCTGACTGAGCTCTCCCTACCCACAGACTGGGAAAAAGGGTCTGGGGGATGACTCTGACCAGTGGTGGCAATGTCATTTGCTTTCTGTAGTCCTTTGATTTTCTCTACTTTCTTATCTTTTCCCCTTGTTCTGTTTCTTAAGAGTAAATAAAAGTAAATTATCATTTTGATTACCAACATTTGGCCTCTTCTCTGTCTTAATCTTGTCCCAGGTATATTTGAACTTTTCCCCTCTCTACATACGCAGGTTACGACAGGCTGTTGCCATGAGTCAACAAATTGGAGCATTTAGAACAACAGATTGGCAAGGACTAGCTCCTTTTTCTTACATAGTTCTGCTCATATTTCTTGTCCATTATTTTGGAATTCATTAGCATAGCCAACTATGGTGGCGCACAAAGCATAACCAAAAATATAGATCTGATCTGTGAAAGTGTGGCCCCATGGACTGATGGTGATAAGGAGCTCTGTATTAACTTAAAAGCCTGGAGGAAACCATTCTGTATTTGTATCATCAGAACTCACCATGGTAGACTGAATGTACTCCTTAAAGTGAATTTATTTATCTTTTGGTTAGATAGTCATCCTTAGTGATGGTGTGATGCAGGTAGAGTGGGTGGCAAAAAGTGAATAAAAACAGTAGCATGGGCACAGAGATCAAGACAGCATCATGTTTCTGGTGGAGTCTCTGAAGTGCCTCCTGCAACAAATGAAAAGAATACATCTCATCATAGAACTTGACATAGAAAGCCATAAAACTTATTTCAGGGTTTTTTTTGTGGGCAATGGATTTCTGAAAATAATACCGGCTTTCCAGAAAAGGAAAACAAGAACGGAAGAAGAAAATTTGAAGCCCCTGTGATTGATTTTGGAAGAGTCCTTTTTTAATAGAAAAAAACATCATTCATTAAATGAATACACTGTTACTTTCTGTACTGCTTGATAAGGTCTCCCCGCTTTTAGTTAGACTAATTTATAGATTTTGAGAGGGGAAAAAAAAACATTCATTTTCATTGCTGTGAACAACTAGGTAAAAAATATATGCTTAGTAAAAAATATTCTAGTATCACAGGTTATTGCTTTTTCTTTCCACAAAACAGAAATGAAAGTCTTACTTGACTTCTGATTGATCATTCAATATTATTTGTTTCAAAGCAAACTGGAGTAATTGAAAGGCTTGGGACTTTAAAGTTTCTGCATGAGTTTCAAAATAACAGGGAAAATGAGTGCAATATCCATCAGTTTGCTCCTTTCCTGAGATAGCTGTTGGAAAGAGATCATCACTTTCCATAGCAAGACGTGTAAGGCATGCTTCCAGAGATAATCCAGTGACAATGGTACTCCTTTTGGGAAATAGGTTATTTTTAAAGATGAGGATGATGATCCTTCTATTCATAGCTAAATCTCTTAAATAGGGAAATATACCAGTATATTCCAATGGAAACAGGAAATTACCAAAAGGCAGCCTTTTGACTGGCCTTACCCAACTGATGGGTAAGGCATTTTTTGGGAACCTGATCTTCATAGTTTTGAGCTGCAAATATATTTAATATAACTGGCATTGAATGTCCAAGGAAAGGGAATACACTTGTATTACCATTTGGAATACCATTTGTATTTAACTTATACTGCAAGTAATAAAGCTAATATTTCATACTTGGCTTTATACCTCTGAGAGAAAAATTAGGGGATGTTACAGCCTTAAATTTCAATTTACAAGTTTTTTGCTGTTTATTGCCTTCCTTTACTTTTCCCCTTGTGTGCCTGCATACACCTTGAGCTACAGTGTATGTTTATGAAATAATTCATGCTTCTGAAGTAACCCAAGAGGCTTGAGTACTCTTAATAAGCTTTGTGTATTGGTATGCATTAAATTACACAGAACATCCAAATCTTTTGGCTCTTACAACTGAAACATAAATTCAGTTTAGACATTTCTCTTTAAAAAGTTTATGAGGTTTTCACTTTCTTCTTCTCCTCCCACCTCTTTACTCATTAATACTGTGTGCTTAAGGCTTCTTTAAGCAAGGTGAGAGAATAATCTTCTCACTTCTAATTAATTTCAATGGGAACTGTGTGGCTAAACACCTTAGTTTGAAAATATCAGCCATTTTTCCACCTTCACAGACTTTCTGGTTAAAGAGACTTAATTTGTCTTTGCCCAAACCTTAAAACATCTCTGTACTTGTGTAAGTAGCTCTACAGGGTAAAGAGCAACAAGAAACAGGTCCAAACAGGTCCAAAGGGACCTGAGAAGATTAAGATTTTTATAGGTAGAATAAATGCTTTTGTTTTTTGTGCATCTTATCTAAATGTGATTGCACTACTTGACTTTTCTCTACAACACTTTTATTCTGGAAGTTGCCAGCAGGAAATAAGCATCTCATGCTTTCCTGGCATGTTTTTAATACCTGAAGAAAGGTCAGAGTGGATTGCAATTTATTTATGTATTTTAAAAATAAACCAACTACACAACAACATATCATCCACTTATGCAGTAATGTCAGCACATTATTTTTTTTCCAGTTATTTCATGTCTTCATGATTTGATTGTTTCTTCCTCCAAATTTATTAGTTTCATCCCAACTTCCAGGTCTAAAATGAGACAGTATAGTTCTGAATCATGCTTCATTAAAATCAAGTGGGAGGGTGAATAAGCCATCAAAACTGAGGACCCCAAACATCTCATAGTCTGCATGACTGTCTTTATCTGAGTGGCAGAAGTAGGGAAGGTTTTGCCTCGGCTTGGCAGGCTTTTTTGCTGTGTCATTTCTGGTATGAGCCACTGTTACATTTGAAGCCTCTCTGAGACAACTGTTGCAGCTTGGAGCTCGGATTTAAATATTCTCTTCTGATGAATGGATTCTGTTTTTTTCCTTTTATGGGGAAAAATTTTAAAAATGTCTGAGTAATGTAGAAGCCTAAATCCCATGTAATGTCACTTAGAATAAAATTACCAAAAGCTTTTTTATTCTTAGAGCTTACACTTGTCAGATGCACAATCTGCCATGGCTGTCACAAATCATCTCTTCTAGATCCATTTTCACTTCTAATTTTCTAACAAAAAAAAAAAAAGAGTAACTTAAAAGATCAGAGAAACAGAATATAGTCCATTTTATTTAATGCAAGGGTAGACTGGATGGGATAAAGTGAGTTTTTCTAGGTAGACTCTGCACAGCCATTCAGCTCTAATACCTCAAAAGATATTCTTTTGCGCCACTTGACCTTTTTGTTATGCAGATATTCTTGCAAGAGTATAGCAGCAAATTGAATTTTACCTTGACACTCCTGCTCCATTCTGGTAAAATGACACAAAATCCATACTGTACCCATTAGTGTCAGACTAACACATACTTGTTGCTGCAGGTTTTACTGTTATTGCTATTCCCTCAGCTCTCCTTTGCACCCCAAGGTACGTGCTTAAATATATGTGCACTCCACGACTCCTAAGATATATTTGGCCTGTGCATAGATACAAACAGGTAGAAAGGAAAATGATGGCTAAAATGGCCTGTGGCAATGTGCTTAGAGAACAGCCTCCTGCTGACCTGTGTCTGCTACCCCGTGACCTCCAGAGGTGCCACAACCTCTGGAGTAGACATTCACTCCACTGTGTCCCCTCTGCAGGGCCCTCCTGGGTGCTGAGTCCCTTTCAGGATGGACCACAGCTGTGATCCCAGTGGTTTAAGTACAAGCTTCCCATCTTTGCTTTGTGATTCCTTTATTGAAATCTTCCTAACTGGTAAAAACACTTTCTTGGGGGAATTCACTTTGTCAGATACAGATAAAGTAGTAGATTCAAAGGACCATAGACAATGTGCAGCCTTTCACAGTGAGATTAGTCTCTCATATTTGTAGTAAGATTTTGATTATTAATACATTGTGTCATTTAAAAAAAATCTGCTTCTCGTTTATTGCTAAAAACTCTGTTTTCAATTTAAATTTTTTTCTGTTGGTCAAAATTCTGAAACTTACCTATTTAGCATTGCCCAGCAAAAATAATGCCTGCGTATTTATTGATAACCTAATGTAGTTAATTTCTACTTATTGGCTCAGTCTCCTCATATGACCAAATACTCTGTCTCTATTGTTTATTGTGCCATTTTCTTCATGTCCTCTTTTAATTCTATTGGTTTGGGCAAAAAGTCACTCTGAGAATACCACAAAATTTTTACCACAAAATTTTCAGAAAAGGTGATATGATAGACAAAAAATGGTTTTCAAAGAGATTAGGAAAGAACTTTTAATACTCTGGAAAAAATTGTGGATTTCTTGACTCATACCTGTGTAGCTGAGATGTTGCAAAACAAAAACAGTAGTATAATTCCTTAATAATTAATAAGTTAGTATTTGTGAAATGTCATATTACCATAGTACACAAATACAATGTAAGAAATAATGAGTTGAAGAAGAACACTACTTCTTCTATTGCTTAAAGAGAGCTGAGAATATTGCTTTTCAGTATCACTGGGAGTGGTAGATTGTGAGCATATCTGCACCAAATAACAAAATTTACGTATTCAAATAAATGAATGCCAACATTCGTAGGACTAGCTAAGAATCTGATTGCTTTGTACAAGTCTAATTTGTGCACACAAATATGTTGATTTATTTTTTTCTCTTTTTTTAAATGCAGAAACCAAGTGAACCAATTTAGAGATATACTCATTAGCATTACTATAAGGCATACATAACTCTCATAGCCTTGCAAATGTTGCATATACATGCATATATCATTTGTTTTGGTTGGTTAAACTGTGAAGGAGGATAGCTGATTCTGGGTATATTGTGTTTAGAATTTTACTCATATTTTTCAGATTTTGGTTCACTTATATATTTTTTCCCCAATTCACTTTCTTAAATTACTTTTGACATTCAATGTAACAGTAAGGATATTCCATTCTGATTAATACTCAGCAGTAATTAACCCTTCCCCAGGAACATTGTATGCAAATAGGACCAGTTAAGAATGTATACAAACTTGTTTATGATTGCGAGCAGATAGAAATAACTTACAGAAATCTAGTAAGCTAAGGTGTGTTTTAATGTTTCGTGAATATGTTATTAGTGTTTTGTTAGCAATGCAAGATCAACAATTTATGAAGAATTTTTCTGCTGAAAAAATTATTTGATGGGCTTATAAACAAAGTTTTTTTAGAACTGTTTATTAAGTATTTATACATACACTCTAAATACTAGAAGTAGTTCTTAATATGCAGGGAAATTGCCTTCTTGTGGCCACAAGAGAGAGATGGAAAGGATGTTGAGGTGTACCAAGACTCTCTCAAACTCAGTCTTTCTTTTTTGGACAGAAATGTACAGCAACAAAGAGATGTATATGAAATTATATCAAACAGAGATCACATTATAACTCCACCAAGAGATGTTTATAGCAATGTCAACTGTACATCTGGAATGCAATATACCATCTATACCAAGGAGAAAATTTTATAATATTTGTAGGTTTGCTCAACACTCCCTGGCCCTCCATCACTGCCAAAAAATCCCAAAATAAAGCACCAGAAAACCCAACCAAAAAAGAAAAACCCAACAAAAAAACCCCTAAAAAATCCCCCAAAGCTCCCAAAATCACAAATCAAAAAATCAAAATCAAAACCAAAACAAACCAACACCCCAAACAACAAACCAAGCCCCCCAAAAAAACAAACAACCCAACCAAACAACTAGCCACAAAAAAAAAAAAAAAAAAACAAAAAAAAACCAAACCAAACCAAAACAGAACAAAACAAAACAAAACAAAAAAAACCCAGAAAAATTAAAAAACACCCTCACAAAACAAACCACAATAAAACAAAAGACCTGGCATATGTGAGAAATCTTACTCTGGTTAAATATTTGATAATAAATGAGTGAACAAGCAATATTTCTCCCCTCTGGTACTCAGCAGAGTGCACAATGAGTGTGGTGGGCTGTGTGGGATTTTGAAGAGAGGATAGCTATCCTTGCTGGCATTTAGAGGCACCAGGTTCAAAACAGACAAAACCCTTCACTTCTTCTCACATGATTACAGCTCAAATTCTCATGCAGTGGAGAAATTCTAAGTGGCTTTTTAGTGTATTTAATGGCTTTAAAAGGTATATGAAGGCATGGATATAAACACCTCCTGAGTATTTGTGGTAGCTGGAAGGCTCTCTGGCAGTGCCAGGAGAGTACAATACTGCAATACTGTCTCTCCAGCCACTTTCCCTTAGCATCCAGTCCACATAAGAAACCCTGCACTGAATGGATCTGCTATTGATCATTTTTCTTCTCTGTTATGTGGTATAAATTAGATTAATGGTTTAGCTGCTCAGCTATAAACAGCATAGAAGGCAGGACCTGCTGTTACAGGCCAGGTGCTGTACAGAAGCTATGGGATGATACAGCTTCCTGGTCTCATTTCCTCCCTTCCCATGCTGCATTCCCTTGAAAAGGAGTAGATTTTACAGCTACCTTTCAGAAGGGATTGTAATTTGTCTCCTGTTGATAGCTGTTGGTAGCCTGTGGTTATATCTACATGTACTTTGCCTTTAGAATCTCTTCAGGCCACACAGTTGTAAAGCTTGGATCTGTTTCTGTTCTAAACACCTGAGAAATGCATTACTCCAGTGAGGCAATAAAGTAAAACATAATTTTTGCCAGCTCACAGATTTCCTTCCAGATCCTAACAATTTCTGCTTTCCTGAAAAAATTTTGCCTCTCTGCTAGTAGAGTATGTGCTGTGCTTTAAGAAAATTTTGTCTCGACATAGATAACAAACTGAACAAAACCCATGGCTAGTGTTTAGAATATCATAAAAAAACTTGGACAGCTGTTGCAGTAGCATACAAAAACTGTTGTAACTGTAGTAAATGAAGTTACAAAGTTTAGTTCATGTAAATTAATTTATAAATAATTTATTAATTTATTTTCTTTATCCTGCGCCGTTTAAAACCAAGTCTGTTAACCCAGCTCCTCCATGTTCACCATTAAACTGTGACTCCATGTGCCACATCCACAAGCCTTTGGAACACTTCTAGGAGTGGTAATACCACCACTTCCATGGACAGTCTATTCCATGTGCAAGACTCTCTTTTCCAAATTCTTCATATAAGACATGAAAGTTTTCTGCCTGTTACAAGGTAACTTGCTTTCTGAGAATTTTTAAACATTCTGTTAATATTTATACACTATTGTTCTACTCCATTAGTAGAATCATCACGAGGAACATCACTTGACAACCTAATTTAACCTTATGTGGAATATAATCTTAATCTTATCTGCTAAAGAAATATGTGATGTAGAAACAATAACCACTCTGACTTGCAGAGTCAGCGCAACTCAGTTTGGGTTTTGTTTCTTGCATAAGAGGGTGTATATATATTTATTTTATGGTATCTATTTCAAGTAAATCTTGTTGCCTTTTAGTATTGTTGAATGGGTGATGTTTCTGCTTCTTTAGCCCTTCTGATTTTGACAAGGTTATTTTTGTACTCTGATGAAGTAGTTTGGACTTGGAGCAGTGCATGCCATCATGTGATTACTGGATAAAGTAATTATTTTTTTTTCTTGCTCTGTTTTTCTCCTTGTACTTTCCCACTAGTTGAAAGGTGATCATTTCCCCTGTATATAGTATTGCTCAGACCTTACAATTTTTCCTTCCCATAGTCCTGTCATTATCCAGAAATAAGAGCAGCTGGAGCTGGACTGCAATAGAGAATTAACACACTAGCCTCTTTCATCTCCAAGACCCAATTCCAAATACAGGTGTCAATTAAAAATAGTTTTGCTCTCCCTCTTGCCCCATTTGTTCACAAAATGAAAGCCACTTCACTGCTTCACACAGCTGTCCATCCTCTCTCTGTAGTGACACAGGGGCTGGGATAACAGAGGTCCTGTGCTGACCTGGAATTAACTGCTGGACTCAAGGTTGGCAGGGAAACTTCACTACACTATCCTTCTTCATGCTCATGAACTCAAAATTCTCTCTGTAGCTGGAAAGCAGTCCTCCTACTGGAAGTAGGAAAGTGATATAACAACTTATTGTGTCTTGAAATCTTTATAGCGGAGAGTTGTTTCTGCTGTTTTTTTTGTTTCAGCATTTGTTTCTAAAGTCTCCATGTTGTGATGTGGTGAATTGTTACTAGTCTGGAAGGTGATAGTCCCCAGGTAACTACAACATGATGTAAAACGTCTACTGCACATCTGTTTTTGTTCTAGCAGCTGAAGGGTTATTACTACTCCAGAAGACAAGTAGGATAAAAGAAAAAAAAATTCAGTTTAATTATGTATTTTTTTTTTTGCTTCTGTTATTGAAAGAAGTATTTAGGTAACAGGTTGAAAACTGACAAAGGAAATAATTCTCACATATCTCTGAAATGTGTAGTGCAACTCATTGCCATGGGATATCATGGAGGCAAAGGCAGCAGTAGGTTAGATTTGGTTAAATGTATGAATGGCTAGTAAATATGGTTGGTCTGTAACTGCTGTAAGATGTAACTGCTGAAAGATGAAATGGCATACCAGGATTTCTCCATGAATCTCCTGTTTCATGTACACCTCCTCCTCTAGAGGTGGTATTAGGTATTAGAGACATCTTTGGTCTGACCTATTATGGTTTTTTTTTTCTTTTCATGTCTTCTGAGGTTTATTTTTTAATCATAGCTGTTGTGAAAAATTGTATTAAGTAAAGATTCTGATAGTTCCTGTTGCTATTGGACATAAAATGAATACACAGAAGCTTGGTAATTTGGTATTCAAAAGAGCAAAAGACCCACTTTTATTTAAACATCTGGTATTTATAGAATTCCAAAGGTGACCGTGGATTGGAGGATGGAATTACCACCTTTCCAACCACAGAGAAATATGTAAACTATTCTATTTATACATAAAATTGTATGGGAACTCTGACTCTCCAATATGTAAACATTCAGAAGGCTAAAGAAGTTTTATGAGAACTTTAAAACTTTCAAAAGAACTATAAAAGAAAACTTAACACTTTTAAAAATCAGGGCAACAAATTCCTGGAAAATTATTGATCTGTCTAAGGAATTTAGAATGGAAAGAGTTAATTTAGAGATGTCAAAAATGTATTCCAACAATAAACATAAACAAAATGTTTATAGGATCATTTCCTGTTTCTATTCTCGGTTTTGATAGCATAAGAATCTAAGGTAATTTTGTAACTTTTTTGTTGTCTTGATTGTTTACCAATTATGTCTCTTCTTGGTGCTATATGATCTGCATTCCAAAACCACAATACAATACAATACAATACAATACAATACAATACAATACAATACAATGGAAAAAGTTATTATGCTAATTCTGATTTTAATATTTTAGTATATTGTTTGATATTTATTCCAATTTAACACCCCATTTTTTGCTTTTATCTAATTCTGAACAGAAATAACCACGTATGAATAGTTTGAAAAATGGCTTTGTTAAAGGCATTTTTGTTCCATGGAAAGTAGCTTGCCTATCCACAGTTTTACCTAAGCTAATTTTACACTTCTTTTCTTCATAATTGTCACTGTCTCACACCAGTGCATTAAATTTCCCCAAAACTATTATTGAGAGGTAGCCTAAGAAGCTTTATTACTTCAATTTTTAAAATTACACAGAGATATGATCTCAGAATTGTTCAACCAGCTACACTTTAAACCTCTCATTTCCAGTGACTTACAATGTACAATGCTATCAATTCATTACATATAATTTTACTCTTCATTTAGTTGTATGCTTAGAGACAAAGCTGTGTGTATTTTCTAGTTTAAGAAACACAATTTACTTGTTAAAAAGTTGTAAATTGTGTTCAATATCATTTATGGTGTTCTCTTTCTTAATATATTTGATTTAAGGTCTTTCTATCAGTTACCGGTTTATGCAGCTTAAGTAAATGTATCCTACTGCTAAGTAAGACAGAAGAACCAGTAAGAACTGACAAAAAGAAGGACAAGGTACTCAAAAATATTTTACCTCTGTGTTCAGTGATAATCTCTCTTCCCACGTCTCTCAAACCCTTGAACATCAAGGCAGCGATTTGGGGGATTAATTCCCTCCCATTGTAAGTGGGATGAGATTTAAGACCACCTGAGGAATGCAGAAGTCCATGGAACCTGATGAGATTCATCCTGGAGTCCTGTTGATGTAGTTGTCAAGTTCCTTATTGTATTAGAAAACTTGTGGAAATCGGGTGAAGTCACCTTTGACTGAAAACAGGGGAAAATCATGTTCACTTTTAAAAAGAATTTAAAAAAGAGAATCATTAGAAATACTGACCAGTCGTTTTTTACCTCCATGCCCAGTAGGATCATGGAACAGATCCTCATGGAAGATATGGTGAAAGTAGTTGATTAGATATAGCAAACATAGTTTCACCAAGGTCAAGTCATGCCTTATTAATCTACTGGTCTTGAAGTGACTGCATCAGCGGACAAGGGGATAGCTGTGGATGTAATTTACCTGGACTTGTGTAAAGCTTTGGATATGCTCCCATGGAACATGCGTACCTATAAATAGGAGAAATTTAGGTTTAATGGATGGACTGCTACAAGAGTAAGATACTGGCTGGGTGGCCTTGTCTACTTTGTTGCAGTCAATGGCTCAGTGTTCAAGTAGAAACCAGGAATAAAGAGTGGCCTTCAAGGTTCTGTACTGGGACCAATACTTTTTAATATCCTTATCAATTGCATACACAGTGGGATTGAGCACACTCTCAGAAAGCTTTAGCAGATGGTAAAAAGATGAGGGATGCTGCTGCTATGGTGGAAGGAAGGTATGACATCCAGAAAGACCTTAACAAGATGGAGAAGTGGGTCTGTGTGAGCCTCATGAAGCTCAAGATGACCAAGTGCAAGGTCCTGCATGTGGAGATGAGGGAGATCTCCAGTATCAACACAGGCTGGGGGATGTACAAATCATGAGCAGCCCTGCAGTGAAAGAGTTTGGGGGTGCTGTTGGACAAGAGACAGGACATGAGGTGTCAGTGTGCACCTGCAGCTCAGAAAGCCAAACGTGTCCTGGCCTGCATCAAAAGAAGCGTGGACAGTGGGGCCAGACAGATGATTCTCTATTCTGCTCCTCTATTCTTAGACCCCGTCTGGAATACTGTGTCCACCTCTCCAGCATAAGGACCGGTTGGAATTAATCCAGAGTAGGAAACAAAGATGATCAGAGGGCTGGAGCACCACTGCTGTGGAGACAAGCTGAGAGACTTGAGGTTCAGCCTGGAGAAGGGAAGGCTCTGATGGAACCTTAGCCCTTTCTAGTGCCTAGAGACGCTACAGGAGACCAGGAGAGGGACTTATGTGAAGTGCATGGAGTGATAGGATAAGGGGCTATGGCTTAAAAGAGGGAAGGTTTATATTAAAGTCTAGGATGAAATTCTTCTCTATGTGGGTGGTGAGGCAGTGAAATAAGCTACCCAGAGAAGCTGTGGCTGCTCTGGCTGGAAGTGTTCAAGACCAGGAAGGATGGGGTTTTGAGCAACCTGATGTGGTGGAGCGTCTATGGCGATAGCAGTGGGGTTGGATTAGATGACCTTTAAACATCCCTTACAATCCGAAAATGTTCTTTGATTTGGTTCTAAAACAGTTCTTTAAAACCAAGAAGAAATACCAAAATAAAAGTATTCCTTTTTCAATGACTACTTGTATTTTATTGGCCTGGGGGCTTCAGATAAACCCAAGAACTAGAATAGCATAAGACAATCCTTAGGAAAATCCCTAGACATTTTTGAATTTCTTTAGGGTTATAAGGTCTTTGGAAAAGATTGGAAGATAGTGGCTTCTCTTCTCATGAGAACCACTGTAAACAGAGAAGTTATTCAAGTCATTTTTTGGGTCTACCTTAATAAAACTGAAAGGAGAATAGATATTTGTTTGAGATTTGTGTGTTGTAGTGTGCACTTTGAAATTACTTTTAATTATTATTATTATATTTACCCTGATATTATTATTATTTTTATTAGTAATAATCTTGGGGTTGTTTGTATGATAAAAAGACAAAGATCACAGGTAAAAAGCAATACATTGTATCTTTCCAGTGGCATCCTGAAGGATATGAAGGGGACAAGATTTTATTTAACAGTGTGATGGAAGATGTCCCAGTAATCAGGATGTGAGGTGGTTTATGAGGATGAATAGATTAGACACTATATTGGAGATTTTTCCTTAGGCAGGAAAAATCAGCACACTTAGCTAAAGTTTAGGATTGAAGCCTTAGGAAGAGGACCTAATGAAAAATGATGCCAGAGTTATCAGTATGAACAGCAGGATGGGGATGATTTCAACAGTCACTGAGAAGAGAATGATAAATCCAAGGTCTGAATTCAGGCACATATAATGTTTGTGACTTGTTTTGTTTTGTTTTGAATTAATAAATTGAGATTGAGACATGGATTGTGATTATAAACTTCGAGTACAGAAGAAAGATAATTCCATTAATTCATACTTTGCAATAAAACATAAACAATAGCCATGAAAACCTGACTTTTTTTTTCTTTTTTTTTTTTTTTTTTTTTTTTTTTTTTATTCCAACGATTTAGCAGGTTTGACCATGTATTGGTAAATGATGGCCCACCCATGTGGACAGATTTTCTTTGGAGATTTTTTGGACCATGATAATATGGCTGAGAACTGGACATCCAAAATGATGCAAACCTTGTCTTATGCCCCTGGAAAAGTTTTGGAATCTGTTTGTACTTGGTGGTATCCTGAGCCAAAGATTGCATCTCTTGGTTTGCATAATGCATTTGGTTACTTTCACTTGTGCTAAAACTGGTTCTCTAAATGCCTACTAGTTCTCAGGATGAAAATAATTATTCTCTAAACATCTCAGTACACAATTAATGACTGCAGGGATTTTTGTTGTATGATCCCCCATACTGTTTTAGGTTCTTTCTTCCTGATATATTCCTAACCTACTATGCCTTTCCTTGTAGAAAATTTTCCCTGCATTGGATCTTTTCTTTGTCCATAGTCCTGCTATGCTTTTTGATGGTCTTCTGAGTCACAGTGACTAGATTTGAGATGTGAGTTTTTTCAGGATTTCATAAATTGTTTTCTGTTATGTGACCCATTTTCTACTTGATTCTCAGTCTAGTCTTAATTTTTAACACTTTTAACACCTTATAGCATTTTTAGAGAGCTCTTTCCCAAGAAGCACTAATGTAGAGCCAAGGAATAGAGATGTTTATGAGGATTAGCTTTTTCTGCATGTGGTGAGTCACAAAAATAATAGGCCCAAAGAGAGTCTGTCATTGATGGCATTAAAGATATTTATTGTGTGAAAAGGAATATGGATGAAGAGAAAAAGGTAATTAAAGACTAGCAGAGCTCTTACCAAGGTGCAAGTATGATTGGGACTATCAAGGCTGGATTCAGATAAGATTAATTCCATTATACAATGAATGTAAAAACCTCATTAAATTTCCTTAGCACAGGAAGAGAAAAGAGAGGTCATTGACTATGAGAAGTAAAGGGAATGGGATCTTGTTATTTGCTTAAATGCAGAAACAAAACCAATTAAATTGTTTTACTCTCCTTATAAAAATATCATACTGTGAAATAGTACTGGCTTTCCATTGAACATAGATCCATTAAAACTTGTAATTTATGAGTCCTGGTGAGGGACTAGTCCTCACATTAATAGAAACTTTTCCCAATCACAGCCTTCCTTTGCAGTGGTCAGTTGAAGCAAAAAAAGATCCTGTCAATGCATCAGTAGTGCCAGAGCCAAAACCTTCACAGGGGTCACATCCGAAGTGTCTGGAATCCAATGACAAGGGAGTGAGACTATAAGAACCAGCAAGCCAAAAAAGCCAGCCACCAAAATTTCTGCTATATTCAGGGCTGGATTTAAAAGTTGCTTTATGCTGAAACACTCTGGAAATGTTCCTACTTCAACACTTTTTACCCTTGCAGCCAATAATCTCATCCTTAAAAATAATTCTAAAAGACATATTGCTAGTGGAGAAGAATATCTGGTTGTCATTGTACCTTTTGTGAAAGCTTCAGGTTTAGCAATGAAAAATAATATATTTCTCTAGAAAGATAGCTTCATCATTATATTTCTACTATACTATATAGTGGGGTTTCACCCTTTTGCTTCCTTCCCTCCAGAACTGTAGCTATATCAGAAATGCCAGAACACATTTAGTTAATTAACAAATTTATAGACTACTTTTTCCTCATTTCAGTTAGTGAAAACATTAGTTGCCTAATTAAGTAGAGCTAAGACACTGATTTTTTTCTAATATGACATGGATGCCCTGAAGAAAATCAGTATTTATTGCAGTAATTATCATTTTCTGCTTGGCTGTGTTAAAACTGATCTCAAACACTATAGTTCTAAAGTTAAGCAGTTTGTGTTAAGCAAGAGCATCTGTATGTGCAGCTGCTGTGGATGTTGGATATGTAACATCCACATATGTAGACTCACAGGTAAGGTATTTTACAGTATCACACTTAAACTAGGTGGTTATAGTATTTGTATTAGTACTTTCTGAAATTGCATGCTTTTTTAAAATAAAATGGATTATACTATTACTTGTCCTCTTTTAACAGATGTATTTAACTTTTTAGTTATGAAATATTTGATGGGGAAACTCACTGGGGAGTTTCTTGGCACTTGAAATTAAGTTCACTTGTAAGGTGGAGAAGGAATTTTCATAATTGCAGAAAAGGTAATTTAATACATTCTTAGCTTATGATAACATGCTTGCCACCACAAATCAGACTAAAGGCTCTATTTGTGAATTAATCCTGTACCATGTAGCCTCCATTTTTATGTAGTGTCTTTTGTGTAACATTTTAACATTTAACTCAGTCCTTTCTGGCTTAAACATGTAACAATACCTTTTTTAAACTGTAGGAAATAAGAAATGACAAGAGTAAAGAGTTGTGAAGGATGAGTAAATTAGAGAGAAAAATCAAATGAGTTTGTAAAACTTTTTTTTTTGCTGAAAAATGCTGATTTGTAAGTCTACTTCATTATTTTAAATTTCTAGCATTAATTTAGCCCTGGAAACTAAGAAAAAGCTTGTCTGATCTTGGGCAACTGCAGAATCTGCACAGGCTGAAATAGGTGGGGGAGGAAAGGAATATTTTTTTCCTTAGATATCTCAATCCCCTACATATCTCATTCTTTCTCATCTTCCTCCTTTATTCTAATATTATCAATCCTTGTTTTCATGGATCTTTTTCATTAAGAATGGGTTGGGTATAAATATATCTATTGCATTTAGCCTGTTACTAAGTAAAGGCATAAATTAGACTAGAATTTGGGATGGGATAAGCAAACAAACCAAAAGTCGCGTTTTTCTAACTCCTGGTCATAATTCAGTTTTGGTCTCTTTTTAAATATTTTGTTCTAATTTTTAACCTTTTTTTCTCCCACCAGAGAGTTTGCTTTCATACTTGTTAAACTAGTAATCTAGGACAATACCCTTGTTTTAATCCGAAATATATATAGCATGAAAAAAATTTCAGAGCAGGAATACTGTGGGACTTTGTGAAACCACAGGTGAGGATCGCATTATTTGATAGGCAGCAAGTCACCTCCACACGTGCCTTTATCTTCCCTGTTTTCATATCAGCTGTTTTATCCTCTCTGTTGTTTTTGTGTTCCTTCCAGACTGGACTCCTGCCCCAGAGGGGTCCTCTAACTTGCTATTTGCATCTGTACATAAATATTTCATATAGCCCACAATGCTTTATGCATATTTTAACTGAACAATACCATTTTGTAAATTGTCTGTCAATATGATGTATGCCTGGTTACTGCCATGAAAAATGTGTTCAGTATTGTAATAATATTGAAATATCATTTGTCCCTCCAAATTCGGTCCATTTTCCTGTCAGTACTAAGGAAAGTAAAAATGGTCTGAAATTCTGAACTGGTTTCTGAGGAGATGTGACAAACTCTGTCAGTTTTCAGGAGTGTGCATAAAAATGCATAGCTCTTCTGTGGAGTCTCACTGCCAACCTGAATGGGTGGCTCTCGTTAGCTCCAGTTTGGTAGGACAAAAGATAAATGTCCAAAATGAACTTATATCTGTTTGCTGTGATGACAGGTTTAAAAGCTCAGACTATGTCAAACAGTTGCAAGCAATGCTTCAAAAAACAGCATGCACTGTGACACAAAAGAAATATAAATTCTTTCGTTGCTATTTAGCAATTCATATGTCCATAGAACTGTTGCCTTTAAACTTCACTTTTTTTTTGTACAATTCTGTGTTAAGGTCTTGGAAAATCATGTTAAACAGGTATATGTGATTGAAAATAAATGGCCTGCCAGTTTGAGGGGCATCAAGTATTGCTTAACATTTCAGTCATGCATTGGTAAACAGTTTTTTGTATGATCACTGACAGTTACCATACAATGCATGACCATTTCTGAAATAAGTGGTGGGTATGGCAGGACCTGAGGGCCTAAACTGTATCTTTCAGGAAGGAAACAAAAGACAAGACTCTCAGTCAGGTCACACTGTGTATCCCAGCTTCTGGAGCCATTCTGGTACCACAGTGTGCTTTTCCACTCTATCATTCTGAGAATTACTTAAAGGGACATTTTGACAAATAGGTGTTAGGATGTTATGGAAAACCCTACTCCTACTTAGAAAGATCTTCTAAAAAATATCTCTGATTGATTGGTAATATCTACTCTTTAAAAACCTTCCCTTCACATGGTTAAAGAAAATAACTCCCTCTGCCACAAATTCCTCATAAAATGAACAAACCACAAAATCATTGTTCTGGTTTTTCATAAAGATTGTTCTACCCTCAGTCATATGGATATGATTGTGATTTTTCTTTCATTGCTATCAATGTGTGATCTTTAATTTTTATAAGCAGACCCTTGCAAAAAACCCTCCTTATTCCTTTCAGAGTGGATTCACTCAATTTAAGGGAATTTCACTTAGTGCTGCAACTACACCAGTCTGTTGTTAGGGGCTTTTTATTGTAGTTATAAATCTCAAAAAAACCTTGTCAATTAGCTAGAAAACATTAACTTTCTCCTGACAAAATGCTAGATTCTTCTTATATTTCTGTTTTTAGAACAGATATGATGGCAAAATAATTTTATATGCTTTACTTTTACTATGCAACACATACTTGTGTTCTTCCGGTACTAAATTTGTGGTAAAAAGTCACTGGGTTGTTATGTGGGTGTTCATAGTGCATTTTTATGTGGATTGATTAATTTTATATTCTTTATACCATAAATCAAGGTAATAAGGAAAATTTTCAAATGTGCCACTTGAAATATATCTTTCACATTTCCTTTGTTCTATTTATAACCTTGTTTTTCTGTACATAAAGTGTTCTTATATACTGTAGAATAGCTGATATATAGTAATGGGTGCAGAGCTGTAAAAGTCTCTCTTGGCACTCTTAACATGGTCAGATTATTACTGTGTTCACCGATTCAGCTAGATGTGTTCAAGGATCTTCTCTGGTCTGAAAGGTCAGCTGCTTTTAGTTGTGCACTGGCAGAATACTAATACTGTCCTTATTCAAATTACCTGCTACAGTTCTTATTAAATTGATGGCCTTGTGCTCTAATTTAATACTGCCGTCGTTCAGAGGCAGGTCGCAGCTGCACTCTGAGCAGAATTAGGTGGTGCTGAGGCAAAGTTCAAGCCGAAACCATAGTTTTGGGCTGCATTTTCCCACTAAATTAGCAGTCAGATGCAGTATATAATTAATTAGTACAAACCAGGGAAAGCTTGTCATTTAATAAGCCTTTTTTATTTTCACATTACACAAACAGTGGGAATTGATCCATTAAGTGTCTAGCTATTAATGCTGTTAAATGTATGTCTGGTTGTTAAATTGAGATGTCTAGTTACATACATTCAGTATTTAAGAGCTTCTCACAGATCGTTCAGTGTTTGCTGAGATTTAAAGTCATGTTCCACAAATCAATAATGGCTTCATAAATGAATTTGAACATTGCTGGTTCAGATAAATAGATCTGAGATGCATAGTAAAGAAATGATGTCTTGCATTGTGGTAGTCAAGACAGCATGGTATTCATTTTGTTGCCCTAAATATCAGATATTCTGCTTATATCATGCTGCTTATTCTCTACATTGCAGCCTTCTTTTTCCCTATAATCCTTGTTCATAATTGCCTAAGGCATTGTATAACTTAATCTCTTCAGAGTCCTATGTGGTATTAAACATGCAGAATAATACATTTCAACAACCACTTGAAGATGTCTGAGGGACCACAGAGGATTCTTGTCCTTAAGAAAAAAGTAAAAGGGCAGTATTTGAATCACTCTTATTTTTTTGACAACTATATTTCTCTACTGGAAATAGCTGTGCTCATCTTAGTCTTATAATAGTCTAGAATTTAAAGGTTTTAACATTCTATATATATTATAACCAATGTGTTTCTAGAAAAAATGTATATTGGCAATGAGTCATAAGACTAACTGCCAAATATAATAAGAAATCTTGTCTGTTTTGCTCCTGTATATTTATTTCATGTGGGAAGTGGGGAAGCATGATATTTTGTATAGGGTTCCTGTAACCAGAACACAGTGATCTCACTTATTCAAAATAAATGTCTTAAAATGAACCTAAACTAAAGGCTCAAAAGCAGGGAATAATCTTCAACATTTCTGCCTGATGAAGGCAACACACCACAGTAGAGATAAATACTGTACTCTTTTCACTGTCTCTCTGCATCTTGGTTGATTCTGCAGCTTCTCCATCAGATCCTTCAGTCTCTTTTGTCTGGGTCTTTCATTATTATTTCAAATCTTCCCTTGTTATTGTAGCCCATTTAACATGAAACCTCCAATTCTATCGAGAAGAAAACTCCTAGGTGAAACTCAAAGATTGTGTTCTCATGAACAGGGCACAATTCTGTTGTGAATGCAAGATCCATTTTACGTGTGGTTTATAACACAGCTGCAAGAACTCAAAGTTCAGCATGAGACTTGACCACCTGTGTTCATCAACAGCCACAGAGGTCTATGGAGGAGAGGAGAGCACAGCATTGGGTAAAAGAGCTGAAGGAGTGTGCTTAAAGTAAATTAAATCAGTTTAAACTTTGTATGCATTTATACATATTTGTTTCAAAACCCCAAAAATGAAATAAATTTGGGGCTTATACACACATTTCCTAAAAACAATTTTATTATAAATTTATTATTGTTAAATATACTTGTTTGCACAAATGAACTTACTTAAATTAGTGGTGATGGCTTTTGGGAAGAGTTAGGTATAATTACCTAGTTATTGTAAACAATTTCTCATGCATTAAGTGCTAAGATGCTGACATCTTTTACTCACTTTTAAAGTGCTACACACACTGTAATCAGACGTTTTCTGGATTGTGGGTTGATAGTGTGATCACAAGTGAGGAAGACTAGTGTATATCTGACAACTGATAAATGAACCCAGTACCCTCCAGAGTGCTCATCATCCCTCAGGACGTTAGACAAGCAGCTGCTTGTACACCCACCTCTCTTGGATACCTCCTTGATAGGATAAATTAGGCCTGGTATATGAGATTAGATCACATCATCAGAAAATTTCAAGTCTTCCAAGCAAAATAAAAACTGAGTAGGAATAACATTCTTCTTGCCTGTATATAATAAAAGGCTGAAACAAGATAAATCCAAGGAGCTGACAATGCTGTTGATGCTTTTTTGTTTCCATTTGGCTACAAAACAAAAGAGACAGCAATACATTGATATGCAGGGTGAAGGCCTATATGCTGAGATAGATATTTTTTAGCCAAAAAAAAAAGTATACATATTTCATACGTCCTGGTTTTTAAGCTTTTTGCAATGTTTGTAATAAAATGTACTGCAGATTTGCATGTTCTAAAACATCCTTAACAGCTATGGAAATTGTATAGCTTGACAATTCCTCATCTTTAAGGCAAACAAACAGGTCCAAGCTGACTGAAATTTAAAATCTTCCCTGATTCTGGGGACGTGATGGCAGCTTGTTTGCATTGGCATCCAAAAGCTACAGTATTGTCAGAAATTGTAGCAAAGCTAGAGTAACTTTGACTGGACTGACCTCAAATATGATGTGAACAACTCTGTGGGGAGAGGGATGGGAAAGTTGTGGAGGGAGGCTGTCTACATGCTCGTTTGATCTTCAGTCAGCATTATGAGCAAGCACAATATTTAGATGCCTGAGAAGATGATAAATAATCAGTTATGAAAGGAGGTAAAAACTTCTCTATTTTATACTGTCTGTTCTAGCTCTAGATGAGGGTCTCACCATGGTGGACACTGTGCAATGGCAGAAAAAGTAATGTGCATGTAAAGATTAAAGGTTTCTTTATCCGAGTGAGACAAACCACACTGTCTTTGACTCACATAGAGTTCTGGTTCTTCTTGTCATCTAGTTTAAGTATGTGTTATTTGATAATAACACTCAAGAAATGAAGTTGTGAGGCCTCACTCATAAGATATGTATGTATATTACTGGTAAAAAATGGTATTTAAAAACCATGCATTTTGTACCAAAAGAACTGTGTGCATGTGTCTCATTCTGAGGGGCAGCTGGGTGCTTTTTTGCAGAATATGGTCAGGCAAGCCCAGGCTCCAGCAGAAATAAGAGATTTATCACAGCAGCTAGAAAATGTATTGTTTCAGTCTGGGGATGAATCGCTGTTTTTGTGCTTAATGATAGCTGCTGGAGACCTGGTTTGGAGAATTTATGCTATGTAGCACCCAGATCAGTGTAACCCAACTGGTGTGCTGCAATGGCATGACTCTTTTAAGACAGAGTGCTTACATTTACTTTCCTTGAGCAAAAGCTACTGCCTCTGTAATTTGATCTCCCCGCTACATCCCAGACTCAAGTTTCTGTTTAATGACAGCATTTGCACTTATTCAGCTTTTATCATAAAGAATGACATATTTGTATAACATTTCAGTTCAAAAACTGTAGATACTAAAACCAGACCAAGGCTGCATGGTAAAACAGATGCATGGGATGTATTTTTTCCCCTCTACTCCACAGGTGAGGAAAATTTGCAAGGCTGTTGAATATTCCTGAAGTCAGGATTCAGGATGCTGCACTCTCCTGTTGGCCCTGTTATCTAGAACAGAGAGGGGGTAGCCACAGGTACCATGATTCCAGGGATGCTTTGTCAAGGCCAACAGGATGGAAGAAGAACAGCAACTGAAATTATAGGGAACTGAGCAAAGACTGGAGATATACAGTATAGCTAGTCCTGGGTACATCCTTGAGAGACATGATATTAAAACTATGAGTAAAGGAAGGGATTTGGCTTACAAGTCTATAAGTTCTTGTTTCAGACATTGTGGACAGTGAACACAGTGTAGAGAATAATAGCACTTTAAAAAATTGTGTAATAGTTTTGAGACTAGATGGGAGTTTTCATTAGAGCTGAAAATAACGCGAAATTCTTTTCTACAGTCTCCTTCATGGTGATCTGAACTTCCCAAATAAATAAATGCTTGCAGAAATTATTGAAAGAAAACAAAAGAAAATAAGAAAGTAAGCAATATATACTTTTTACTCTCATTTTTTTTTGGTTAGGTTTGCTAATCTGTTTTGTTTTCTGTTCTTCTGACTGAGCGAGCTATGGCATGATATCACCTGAGTAATTTCTTAGAGCTTGATTATCCCTTTCAGACTACTGTGGTGTCCATTGCAACTCACAGTGATATGCAAGCCACATTTGCTTTACTGCTGTGCAGCTGGGAGCACAAACTGCCTTGTCTTTCCAAAGACAGTTAGGATGCCAGACTTGCATGTATGCTGGCATTAGCTGTTGAATCTTCTAGGCCACTAGAAGTCAACCTTAAGCAGTTGGAGACTTCAAATTTTAAGATTTTAGAGATGCACATATGCATTCTCAACAGGTTGCATCTGAGTGCATGGAATCCATTGCACACGTCAGTGAAAACACAGCAATTCTAGAAGAAAATGTTGCATGTCAAGGTTTGGTGATAACCTTACTTAGAACAGATTTTTTAAATTTCTTGCAAATCAGTGATTCAGTCCTGCAGTGAAACCTGTCTCATAAGAACTCTGATTCTTAACAGGTTTCTTTTACTGTCTTGTAACTGCAGAGAAACACTAGTTGTTGGAGAAGAATTCAGATTACTTTGGTTTGGGCTGTTCTTGGTTTTGTTTTTTTTTGTTTGTTTTTTTTTTTTTTATTTGTTTTTTTTTTCTTGTTGTTGTTTTGTTTTTTATTATGGATGTATTTAGTACCATTTCTTAAACAGAATCATCTATAATAATGTGTTACTGTTAATAAAAATAAATAAGATTTACTTTTCCATTCTTTTGACTGTTTATTTCAGGTGGCATAGTAATATGAAATCAGTACATGTATTTTCTAATAATTACATTATTAAATAATTATTTTAACATTTTGTAATATCTGGAAAAAAAATATATTTTTAATATTTTAATTTACTTGTGCTCTGATAATGTTACATGACTAAACTTCAAATGCCTGCCAAACCCCAAATTCATGCACAGATGAAGACTAAACAAAATGAAAAAAAGTTATGAAAATGGAAGCAAATAGAACAGAAGAACATAAATCAAAACTAGCAATGGAGTTGTAATAAACACTTTACCCATGATTGATTAATGTGTTCATTCATATCACATATAACTTGCACATGAATGGAGAACCAAAATCATTTTGTACCACTCAGTATAAAAGGCAGCTAAATCTGCTTGTATAAATCTCACTGATATTGCACTCTGTCACAAAGCAAGTATTTTGCATAATTAGCCTGGAAACTCAGCTACATTTTTCAGGAGCCAGCTAGTTCACTGTCCTCACTGCAATAGGTGAAATAGGTGCTCCTGGCTGCTTCGCAGTCTTCATAATTGGCTTTTTATTTAATTGCCTAAATATGGATTCAGAAGTCTAATTTTAGGCATGTTTTTTTTTTCTTCTTCTTCTTCTTCTTTTTTTTTTTTTTTTAATTCTTAGTATCCTACTAGGTATTATAGGGATCTTGGTCTGAATAGCCCTTCTCTCTAAAACTTATTCTTTTTAAAAATTTAATTTACAAATGCCTGCTGTACTAGAATTCCAATGCAGTGTCCTAAAAGGTAAAGATTTTGCAGGCCTGTTGTTGGATTAAAGCTGAAATATTTGAGTCATTAGATCATACAGAAATGCTAAATTTTCTAGCAACAGTTTTTGGCCCATTTTTTCCATCTTCCTATTTCCCAGCCTGCTTTTTTTACTAAGCGATGCAAAAAGTCTGGTCCTTTACTATGATTTTGGGTTATTGCAGATATATATATCTATTCCCATTCAGATCAAAGCTCTATATTATGTATAATCTTGGCATGTATGTAGTCATGATAAAATTATTTAGGATTAAGACAGAATTTTGTACACTTCTGTATAAAAAAATGCTGAATGTTAACTTGTAAAGCTTTAGTGGCAAAAATATCTAATACTAATCTGTGCAGAAAAAAAAAATATTAGTAAAGTTCCTTCTTTAGGATGGAGACTCACACTCAACAAGGTCAGTAAGAATTTGTGTTTTTCCACAGATGCTTCTGTTGTCTGATAGACTGGGCACCCACTGGGCCTGCAGGCAAGATTCTGAACTTAACGGTGCAGTGGTCTGATTTAGTGTGACAAAGTCTTTGTTATCACAAACTGAGATAATCCAAGGCATTCTTATTTTAAATAAAATTTTTTAAGAGCTTCTTGTACAACAGAAAAGACAAACTTTCCTTTCTTACACAAATAATCTTATTTTGTAATTTCTGTTATTTTTAAGAAGGCAGACTTCTATTTTTCTGTTCCAGATATCTTTGGAATTGTTTTTTTTTATTTTTTTTTAATATCTCTGAAGTATGATAGCTACTGACACTGAAACTTCTGTATGAAATTTTAACTAGAAGGGTGGTAGGGATTTATATTTCAGATTGTGACTTTGAAACCTTGTTGGGAGAGGAAAAAAATCAACAGATGTCAGATATTATAAATCTGTTGACTAGAACTGTGAGCTATTTAGAGCTTTTCAAATCTATAAAATAAAGCACTGGGTCTGGTGGGGAGAGGGACTGTTTTGGTCTTTAAGTATATTATTTCAGTATCATTCTTAGACCTCTATATTTTTGATATTTCCTACTCAGTGCAGTCAAAGAGTGGAAAAAATTTACAGACTAAACTTTTAATATTATCACTAACAATTTATTCCATCAAAGAGAGAAAACTAGTTACCATGTAAGGTATATTTTTTTTGTAAAAACTAGCCCATCTCAATAAATATAGCATATGGACATTTTGTCTTTTTTTTTGCACTGATTAATCTTTTTGTAAGAAAACATGGGGACCCACAGATGTAAGAATGAAGGATTTTCCCCCTTTATTTCACATTAAAATGTCTTTCTTCTATATCTGCCACAGTGTTATTGAAAACATGACACCATTATTTAAAACAAGTCTGAAAAAATTTCTAAATATCTGTAATTGGGGGGAGAGAAGGACATTGAAAATTCACATAAAGGATTTTTGCATAGTTAGAACCTAAAATAAGGAGTAATTAACTGTTCCAAATATCCTCCCACTTATAATAATAGGATGTCTTCAGTCAAATTTGCAGAATTTATTTTATTTTGCTAATTGATCGGTATATTCATCATTGAATGATATATTAGATAGATTTGGATTCTAAACTACTTCTGTCTGATAAGCCTTCCAATTAATTCTTCTCACACTATTTTCCTAGTGACATCTGAACTTCTTTCATTATATAAAACACATCTTGAATAAGACATTGCTGAATAGTAAGCAGGGATCCTAACATGTTCAAAATTAGAACCCCTGACAAAGTCAAATGCTTTCTCATTTAGACAATGACCTCACTTAATGTCACTTTCAGTGTATCATATTGAGGGGGAGTTTATTGTCTTCCCTTTTTTGCCTATCTACCCTTAAGTTAGAAATTTTAGAGGAAGAAAAATACAAGGAATTTTACATACAATTGTTTATGAGGTCTCACATACTAAAGCCCAATTAGAATATCTGTGATTATTATTATATTTTTGTTCTACATTGTCTTAAAATTTTCTCCTTTTCCATCTTATTAATCAGTCTTCTTAGAAGAATATTTTTTTATTTGTGCAGGTAGACATTTAACATACATTAAAATGTATGTTAAATGAGGTACAGTATTAGATTTGCTTGCAATTTGCATTTTTCTTAATACATCAGCCAGATTCCTTTTGCATAGATAGCATTTCATAAACCAGAGAACACTGATAATAGGTGATTTAACTGACTTGCTAATACAAGGAGCATATAATTTTAAATGGACCTTACATCTTTATCGGATGTTAGAGATAAAGACATTACTTCAAAATGTAGGTAATTATAGCCTCTTTTTTTATCAGTGCTATTTTCTGAGGTATTATCATAAGATAGCACTTTAGTATTAAGCAGGACCTTAGAGTGGCAATAAATCAGTCCAACTGAGTCATCATTGTCCAAGGCATCTGAACTACTGAAATGTTGTGGATCCTACAGAGAGTGTGAAATCACTTGACCCTTAGCATTAACCTTTACTGAATGAATAGACACTGCTTTCCACATCGTGGAACAAAAGCAGAATAGTATTGATTAAACACCGCATTCACTTGATATTAAATACTGGCTGAACTCACTTTTTGCTTTCCAGCTCCAGTGGGAAAAACCCAGAGAGTTGCTGCGTCTCAGGAGAATGCATGTTTGTAATTCAGAGCAATGTTTTTTCCTGCAAAGTTTTCTTTTTTTTCCTCTCTTTGGATCAATAACTGGCAGCCATGATCAGCCATGAGTATGTATTGTCAATTCTGACCTGTGTACTTTATCACTTGGGGTGAGAGGTCACAGTGCTGTGACTAATAATGCAATCGTCCCAGGCATGAATAGTTTCCTGGCTGTAATGCAACTGCATATATTTATATATGTGTGTGTATATATATATGTGCATATATATATGTGTGTGTGTGTATATATGTGTGTGTGTGTGTGTGTGTGTGTGTGTGTGGTATATCTCAACAGCCTCCTTTATCATAAATCTTGTTTACCAAACCTCTCGGCTATTTGCTTTGAATGTCTGATTAATCTGCTGTGTGGCATCCTATTTACAAAAGCTCTTAGAGATTTACTAAATGGTTTTGCTCTTGGCAGGAATGTGAGTTCCCAGGAACTTGGAAGTATCAAAGTGGGAATCTTGGGAATTAACTTGCTACAGAAGTTATGGAAGAAAGCTATTGCTTCATTTGATAAGTGAGGAAACATAAGAAATGAAATCAGGAGAGGGATAAATAGAGGAATTCTTTCAGTAAATTCTCCTGTGTTTCATTAGGACAGATTCTGCCCTCACATGCATAGCTGTAAGCCCAGAGTAGCTCAGAAATGTGCTTCTGTAGTGCATAAATCCTTCCCTAACGTGGCTGATTCAATGTATAAAATGTTGACAGTGAAGAAAACATGAAATACAGTATAATGAATAGAAGCAGCTGCAGCAGCATCACTGTCTATCTACAAGCAGGTGACCATTCTGGCTAGCAATTCCATTCCAAAAAGTTGCCTGAATTTAATTCATTTTTGAAACCAAACAAGTTCTGACTTTTGTTCCATAATTACATATTTGTAAAACAAGATTTATGAAATCCTGCTTTTTCCTGTTTTGGGAAAGCTCAACACAAATAAAGGTTTACAGAGCTGGTTTAAGATTCTGACTTTTTCAGCTTCAAAAGATTTTATAGATTAAGAGCCAGCAGAATTTCATCACCTCACACAATTGTTTTCATCTTGATGTGTTTGTGTTCTGCCTTGTTCTGCCTGCAGATTCCAGCTGTGTAAATTGTGACTGTAATCCATGTACCTTTTTCCCTGGATATCAGCATTCTCTTGGTGGAGTATATTTCAGGTATGCAAAACTCCATGCATATGAATAAGATTTTTTAAAAATTATATTGAAAGACTGAAGAAAATAGTCCATAGTATTGTGCAAATAACTAAATTTTCATCTACAAAATCCCCTCAAAACAAAAAAAAAGTTCGAAAAGGAAAATCCACAGTCTCGTTTAACCCATACAAAAATGTAAATTTATTTCTCATAAAATAGAGACATTGAAATATAGTAATATAATACTAGTAGAAATAAGAGTAACAACAACAACAACAATAAAATCTGTTATGGAAACTTATAAGAAGCTTTAGAAGCAGAAAAGACAGAAAATTTTTGGGGAAGTGTACCCATCAGTTCTAACCCAGCAGTGTGCTACTTAGGACTTTATAGAGCTCTTGTATAATGTAGATTCATTGTGCGATTGTGGAACTGTTTTTTGCCACCAGCAGGAAGGACTTCAGCTCATCTGTGGAATTGCAGCAGAAACTTTTCATTTTGATTTGGGTCTCTGTTATTTTTTGTCTTGCAGGTTTTTTTCTTGTTGGCCCAAATCACATTTGGAAACCAAAAAAGGCCTGAATCCAACTTATTCCTTGTTCTAAGACCATTTTACCTTCATGCAAGTGGTGAAAAAATGTAATAAATACACCCAAAGCTATTTAGTGGCCTTCAACTAATTTAACCTACATGTGAACCAAGACTATACAATGCTCTTCTTTATGTACCCAAAGGGAGTTTCACAGTGTGGACCTGCCTTTTTTTTAAAACTTGTGTTGAAAGGCTGTTCCTCATCTGAGGTAATCTCAGCTATGCAGCAAATATTTTGCATGTAACTATATGAACATGCTGTCAGCCAAACTGTCTAACTTTCTAAAACAGCTTCTTTTTTTCTTTTTTTTTTTCCAATTGCAGTGTTAATCATACATAAAGAACTAATAAACAGAAGTGCTATGTTTATTTAATATATCTCTAGGTACACATAACAAGGGTATACTACTATAATATAAATGCAGGGGATGCTCTTTTTCATGTAATACAGGAGCTCATACCATGTGGCTGATAATGATGAAAAAGATAAAAGGATAAAACCTCTTTAATCCTTGCTTCGCTGAAAAGCCATTAATGTTTGTACATACATGCACATTTCTACAGAGTAACAAGTATTAAAGACTGTATAAAGTAATCTGTAAGCTTACTACAGTCAGTAGAAATACAACTAAAGGTTGTCTGCATGCCAGTCAGAGCTCTACTTTTTATATACAAATTAATATAAATCTATAAATACAGCAGTAAAACAATTTCTTAATTCACCAGATGCAAAAATAACCCTTTAAAATCAGTCATTTTTCCTGGAAAATAAAACAATCCTTGATTTTCAGACATTATTTTTGTCAGCAGGAGGGGTGATGATTGTGGTATAGCCTCAGATGTTAAACTGATAATCAGGAATCCTGTCTATTCACAAAGAAACAATGTTAAATTTTGAGGCTATTAGCCAAGCCCAGTGAATGGATGCAGAGGGAGTAGTTTTCAACAAATACATCCATGTAAGCATCTACCTTTTCAAACGCTTTGTGCTGTTAAATGAATCTGTTCATTATTAGTAGTCAGACACTACTGTTGTGACCTAGCTGTCCTTAGGCAGGCACAGAAAGGACACACTTCTACAAATGTTCACCTTATTAGGTCAGCTTATCAGGTGTGATGCAAATGTGAAATATAGCACTCATATAAACAACTTCAGTATGATGCATCTCTTTAGGCATAACAATTTTATGTTATATTCAGTGCAAAGTGTTTTACAGTGTAAAAAACCAATCTAAAATCTTTAATTCACCGATACTGTCCTCCTCTGATCATCATATTCAGTTAGTTTACTAGCTTAAACTTCTCTCTCACTATTGCCCATATAACAGGAAAACCCTGCATTTTATGATATTAATGAAAAGTCATTAATTCACGCTCATGTTATTATTTCATCAAAATTGTTTTGGCAAGTTGTCTAACAATCAGGGAAATATGGTGATCTGGGGGTACAAAAGTCTTTCGTTATCTCACATAAAAGTGTTCATAGTGTAGGTGAATGTCTTCACATCCAAATATGATTAATGCAGATCCTTTCTGGGTGTAAATACCATTTCATTTCATGCCAAAGCAACTAGCTATGAGGCCAATTCTTTCTTGAACTGATAGGAAATAAGAAGCAGGGCAGATCCCTATAGAAAAATCCTGGTCCCACAGATGCCAAGGAGAACTTTTTGTCATAGCTGTCAATCAAGACAGATTTCATTTATTTTGTCAGGAAGAATATCTTTCTTGAACAATGGATTCATAGCATATTCATAGCCAGGTCTAAAGTAGGTTTGAAAAGCATTTAAGTAACTTTCCAGACTTCACCATCACACTCATCCTTTGTATTACTCTTCCCACCCCAAAACCTAGTAGAATTGTGTAAATGGTTTTTTGATACTATGTTTTATTTTTCCCAGGGATTAGTCTTTGGAATCTCACCTATCTTGAACTTTTATATATTAACCATTTTGATTCATTTTTGAATGGGAGAGGATTGTCACAAAAGCTGAAAAATTCCACATTTAAAAATACATTTTAGAAGAACAGACCTCTAAATGCAGTTAATAAATGAAAGCCAATTTTGATCTACCATTTATTAAAACAGCAAAAATACTGCTCTAATTTTGAAATAAAAAATTGCTCAGGACTAAGAGTGACAAAAGTGGGTTTTTTGGATAATAAATAAAATGTATCCTATTATTTATTAGCAGCAGGGTATTGTTCTGTAGCCTTTTTGGGAACAAAATCTATATTTTTTTCAAAGAACAGAGAACCAAAAGTGCAATAAAAACCCCTTCCTGCACTCTTTCCACCTTCATTCTCTCTATCTCTACCCAGAAGCAAGGAGTTTTCTTTAATTTAGAGGGGTATCTCCATTTTTGTGGAAAAAAAAGATACTGACTACTACTACTACTACTATTAATACTACTCCTACTACTACTACTACTACTGCAATTTTACAGAAGCAACATATTTTAAACAATTCTATGCATCAGAACAGAAAAAAATACAAATAAATCTTAAATATATTATTGACAATCTATACCGTGATCGAAGGCCACTGTGATACAAAGCATCACTGAAGAAACATGGAGTGCAATTAAATTTTTGGTTACCTCACAAGCACTTTTACAATTTAATAAGATTAATAAAGACCTATAAAGACTTTTGAGTCTCTATGGCAATTAGAATTTTTCATGGTAGTTATTTTACAACCAAGTAAAGCATAAAGAACTTAGTAAAATAGGATATGTGCTGGAGTGAGATGCCTTTGAGAAAAATTGATAGGGGAAACACTGAATTGAAGTAAAGTGAATGAATATAACTTTTGTATTTATATTAATTTTGGATCAATCAGCTTTTCTATTTTTAATCAGTAGTTAATCAGGAAGTCTTGTTAAGTTGGTTTTGGCCTATTTGGCCTATTTTCTGTTTCTGATCAGCAGTTCTTGTAGAAAGGTTTGTCCTTAATTGTCTCATGTGCATGATGGTAAATTAAGGTCTGTTGTTTGGTGCACACTTAGGATATATGGCATTGCCTTTGGAATAAAATCAATATTCCTTGATTTCTAAATTCTTTCTTTTGTCGAAAGTGGGAAGTTGCATTGTGCAGCCTGGAAGAAAAATGGTTGGAAACAGTGGGAAATTGATCTATGATAGATCATCTTTACCAGTAAAACACAAGTGAAGGAAAAGAAAATAATTCCAGTAATGTATTGTTTTGGGGAAATAGTTCCAATGGGCATTGTAAAAAAGTTCTGTTAATTTAAAGGGTTTTTCTCTGTGTGTGTGTGTGTTTTTTGGTTTTTTTTGGGGGGGATTTGTTTATTTGTTTGTTTTTTGCTTTATTTTTTTATTAGACCTTCTTAATTGAATTTCCTATGAATCCTCTTTAACAGAAAAATTACATTATTTTTTTCAATTTGCACAAAGGACTGAGTAAAATGACAGGTTTTGCATGTATGTTTAGTGTTGCCTGCACTGCTTAAGAAATAGTAATTTCTAGAATAGTGGCCGACTAAAACATCCTGGTAGGATGAATCCATCTCCTTGAAGACTGTTCTAAGGTTAACTAGTCTCCTAGTTTGAGTTTAGGAATTAATATCCTAAAACTTGTTCACACACTAGATAGCTGGGGGTCATGTTAAACTATTTGAAGTGCATTTGACCTTCATGGGCAAAACTGGCTTTACAATCTCACATCTTCATTTTCCTGTGCTGCCTCAGTGAAGGAAAGTACATATACCACAACAAACAAGGGAAAAAAACACAATGGAGACATGATTTCCAATATGGAGAAAATTTCCCACTGTTTAACTTTGTGTTTAACATATAAATTATTCAGCTGGTAAGCCTATTCATTTTCTTTTGGAATTTTTCAAGGAATGGAGTAGTTAGGTACAGCGGAATGTAAAAAAATTATAGTTTGTAACTGACACCCAAAACTCAAGACTGATCCTAATTGGTCTGTTTATGATTTAGTTTAGTGTGTACCACTTCTCACACAGGTAGTAATACCACCTCACTTTCCAGAAAAAGAAGAGTAATGTAAATCCAGGGCTTTTTTAAGGTCAAGGAAAATGCTATGGCTCCCTGTATCTTTGGAAAAGCTAATGATAGATGTGTCTTCATCTGAAGGTAGAAGTTTTGTGTCTCTGCGTACAATGATAAGTTCAATACTATACAAAAAATCATAACGTTGTTGATGCTGACAAGAATAAATGCTGAGTGCTGTCAGTGGTGTGAGACAAACAGAAAACCTTGCTTTTCGTAAGGATTCTTTAGAAAACTGCTCACTTTCTTATCTTATTCTTAGGTCTGTTACTGATAACTGATGTAGAAACATTTTTCTGAATAAAATTTAAGTGGCTGCTGACATTTTGATTGTGATGTTGCACAACTGAATTTTAGAACAAATAAGGAAGTTAAAAGCACTGGCCTTAATTGTGCAGGTAAAAGATATGGCAGTGATATATAGGGCAATGATAACGGACATGGCCTTCTTTCACTAGCTGGCCTACCTAAAGAAAAAGATTGTAAAATTCGTGTGCTTGTGAGATAAGAATAGCGTAAAGTGCCAGAACTCACACTCTCTTCAGACTCCCTCTTTGCATGGTGTCCTACGTAGTGATTTAAGACAGGTGTTGCTTCTTCACAGCTGTAAATCAGTTCTGCATTCTGAAATGCCCTTAAAGTACTAAGGTGAAAAGCACAAGTTTTGATTCTGCAGTGTGTCCATCTCCTCAACAAAGTACAATTGCTGGTACCCTGTTAGAGCTTTTCCCAGCTCCATATCTGGTAATTGAATGAGGATGCTGAGTTGTGTTATGTGTTTATATTCATGTCCATGCTAGCATTCTCTGTGTATAGCCTGTGGATGGAAGAAAATAGAAAAAGAGTTAAGTGTTACCCAGTGCACGTGAAAATTGTGAATACTTCAGAATTGTGTAAATTATTTGGAAGTTCTTATGCGATCTATCCATTTAGTTAACTGGAAAAACTGTGTTTAAATTCTGAACTTTAGAAATTTTATAATGTAGGAATTGGTGGCTCTGTCCTAAGCCCTCTGACTGCAACTAAGGAAAGAAAGTAGAACTGTGTGAGCTGCTAGAGACAGGTAAGTAGGTATGGGAACATATAGAATTGGTATCTATAGTTTTATTTGGGAATATCCATATGAAGAGTGCTGGTATAGATTTTAAATCCTCATTTTTTGGAAATTCTTCTCCTGTAAAATAAATTCCAAGGTGATTTGTTTATCCCTTCCCTTCCCTTCCCTTCCCTTCCCTTCCCTTCCCTTCCCTTCCCCTCCCTTCCCTTCCCCTTCCTGTAACTATTTGTGAAACTCTTTTAGCCCATATTTGTGCACCTCTGTGCATTTGTGCATGTAGCAACACTCTGCAAAATACCTGCACTTGTATTGCAAGAATAGCAACTTTTGTTAAAATTCATGAGATTTCTAAGGTTATCTATTTGGCACAGTTTTCAGGAAAACCCTGTGTTTTGGGTTATGCAGTACTTATGATCATTTAACTTAAATAGTTCGTTTTAATGCACTTTCATTTTGTTGTTTTTATCCCTTTCACCTTTTAATTAAGCAATGAATAATGAAAGAAAATCTTGTAAAATTATTTGTACCCAGACAAAAGAAAACCTATTGAAATTTTCTTTTCTTTTCTATTTTCTTTTTTTTTTTTTCTAGGAATGCTTAAAAAATGAGGAAAAGGCTTCCTTCTGGCTATTTGATTTGCAAGCCAAAAAGGTATGAATAGAATTTGAAGAAAATTTAATTTTAGAATATTTATTAAAAACATAACAAAATTTGAAGACACCCAAATTAAAATTGTCTTTTTCAGGTGTTTTGCAGGTTGAGAGTCACTTTCATATTTGTTTTCTTGTCAGGTTTAAACTTTGACACTTAAATAATATACTGAATTCTGTTAAAAGAGGCAAAAATTACTTCCTGTGTAACTGTTCTACTATTTTGCATATTTAATCAGTGTTTAAAGGAAACATGAGATATAAAGAAAGAGAGGTTTCAAAATAATGTTTTCTCTATTATAACAATTTATTCACTTAGAATAATATAATTAAGTTGAAACCGGAGCAAAGACATTGTTAGACAGGCACTATTCTTATACAATCTACTTTTTTTGACAAGAGTAGTAGAAATACCCTTAAAATGTTTTATTATAATTTTTGTTGGTTGGTGGGGTTTTTTTATTTTTTTGTTGTTTTTTTTTTTTTTTAATACAACAGTGGATGCATCAAGTGTTGTGAACTTGATTTGAGCATTTTATGGTACTGGAGTCAGCTGCCTATTAAAAGTGTGATCAGGTAGTTTAGAGTGTGACTAGCTGTGTCAACAGAAGGAAAGTGGAGGATTAGTATCTATGGCAACAACAAAGCATCCCTGTTTGCAGACAGACAAATTCTGCTACATCTGAAAAAGATTGACAGGTCTATTCCTTTGCAACTGACCCATAGAAATTAGCAAGTAAAAGTTATTATACTGGGTTGTATTGAAGGGTTCTCAATATCTTAAAGTGCTCTTGTAAGTTTTTCTGCATCATTTGCATGAGAAACCTGGCAGGGATTGTTCTGAGGTTTATATCTGTGGTTTGATAGATTCTTTGTGGGGGAGTATTGCTGGTGAGAATAACTTAATTTTCAGTTCTCTGTATGACAGAATTGTTGGAGCATGGATTGAGGGAAAAACACACATCAAAGGGCTACAGCTGAATAATATGCCACATTTCAAAACCAAGAGACATTGCAGGAATATTATAGATGCACCTTCTCAAATATGGAGTTTAAAAATATTTTCTTATCCAATTAGTTAAAAATAATTACAATCTAGGTTTCCTTAATAATTAAAATTTTCATTGGAATTATTTAGTGCCTTTCCAGAGATTCTGTAATTTAACTGAATAGCATTTCACTTAATGCACTGGACTTGGAGTGCAAGAAGTTGTGCAATTGAAATAGTCTATATCAGAAGTAATAATACCACTTTTTGTTTTTCTTTTTAGGAGAAAAAATAAAAAAAAAACAGTTAAAAACTTATTTACCTATTTAATTGTTTATAGGTTGTGTGTTTGGTACTAGATGTAGAAAGGAAAATTCACATGTAGGAGAGTTATTGTAGAAATATCTTGGAATGTCTTTTAATCTTGTATTTTAATCCACTTGTATTTTGGCAAAAATCCAGCTGACTGAGAAAAGGTCAGGATTGTGGCTATTTTTTACAAAAAGTATATTTAGTTTTATATGAATGAGCATTTTTCTTGAAGTCAGTCACTGTCTGTAATATTTATATTTGGAAACAAAGTTTTAAGCATCTTTAAAAATTGTAGTAAGGAAATTATATGTGTGTTGTGTTTCCCAGAGATACATGGAAAATCACTGAAGAGTATTCAGTGTGGTTTCTTGACATTTTTAAAATTTTCTTTGTGTCAGGAAAGTAGTAGTTCAACTGCTTGTCCTGATTCAATGTAGAATGCATCAGGTCTCCTAAATGGCATGGTTCTTGAATTAATTTATGTTCCTTTTCGATCAAAAAGTACCATTTAATCACCTATTATTATCTGCGTTGCATTTCTTTTTTATGTGAAAACAGAAATGGCAAATGCTTCTGATTCCCAGAAAAAAATACCTCTTATTTCAGCTCTGTAGAAACAAAGTTTTTAACCGTTCCTAAAGTGCTGATTGGATATAATGAAAGCAACACCCTGTGTGCATGGGCTTCTGTGCATAGCTGGGCCTGTGGCCTTTTAAATTCCATACATCGTTGTGAGTGCTGTACATAAAGTAGATTAGAGTAAGACAGTCAGCTGCTGGTGGAGGGTTATTGCTATTATGATTGCTCCCAATCATTCACACCCCTGCAAAGAAAGCCAAGAACCACCTTTTCTTCCTCTAATATTAAAGTTGTTTTCTTTCCCCTAAAAAGCAGAAATGACAGGCTGGTAGGCACTGCTGGTAGACGTTGCTCTTTGAGGGTTCGTTTCCCAAAGTAAGAATATTGATGATGGTTTTCTAGCAGGCTGGGGATACACTGATTTATACATCAGGTTTTATTTGTGGATGTCTGTGTCTTTGTGGATGCACAGAGGCTGTAGGAAGATAGCAGGAGAGTGATTTTCTTCAATCCCCCTTAGCACGTTCCCACTCTGGTTTTATTTTCCAAATATTTCTTGTATTGTACTGGCTATGGTTAGCCCTAACCCAGGAGGCTAAGTCTCTGGCGTGCTGAGCATGCTATAAAAATACAGCAAACTGTGAACCCTGCACAAAGAGCTCCTAGTCTTTAGCCAGCCATTTTACAAATGCACGGCTTCCACTGGAAACTGGCTGACTAGGAAAAATATGATTTTCTTCAAAAGACACAAACAAAAAATGAAGTTTTGACCTTCAACCTGAGTGAATATGCAGTCTCTCTACAGGGTATTTTTAGCAAAGGTGACAAACTTTCAGTGGCAGAAACTGTGACTTTCTTGATTTGTAAAGCACCAGGAAAGTCTGCCAGTAAATAAAGATAATATAAAGAGGTGCTGGAATATCCTTTTTTTCTTCCTCTATTAATAACTTAAAGGAAAATTTATTTTGCATAGTAACAAATTTATTTTATGTTGAAAGGGAAAGTGAGATCAGTTTACAAAGATTTTTGTCCTGCTTTTTTCTTCTTTTCTTTTGCTCATGAATTTTTTTAGCCTGCATTTTGTTTATTCTTTCAGAAAAGTGAAAGGCAAGTCTTAGCTAAGGCATAATCCTTAGAACTATAACTCTCTCTGTTTAAGTTCTGGGATATATTTTTACTTTTTCAAATTTGACAATCATCATATTTTTTTCACTGCCTAAAACTGACGTAGTACAAACATGCTGATCCCTATCACTGCTGCTCCTTCATTTCAGAACAGGTCTTTGCATATCTTATCAATGAGCTGATCAAACTGGTGACATTGGGATTTCAGTGCCTTTTGACAGCTAAAACTGCTGTGCTTTTCTCAAGCTAATTATTTTTTTCAAGGGGCAGTCACTATCAGAGTCTCCAAGCTTCTTTTTCCACCCCCACATCAAGCTGGAAAATGCTTAAAAGGTTTGCTTCTCTCTCCCTCCCTCCACCTACTAAGATTACTTTGAGAATAAAAGAAATGGTAGTTAGTATGAAATGTTGAGGGTTTATTTCATATTTAAATTATTGTACAGGAACTAAAAAAAAAAAAAACCCACTACTTCTGAATCATTCCATAGAGATTTTATAATTTTAAACAAAATACTGTCTTGGACAGGCGACAGGCTTTTTTGCATCTCCGCAACTATAATCTACAGACAACTTTTAATGGTACTAATTTAAAAAGAGTCTTGCCTCATACTACCCTAAAATTTTTTCTGGAAATATTTTTTGCCTTTCCTCAGTTCTTTAGTAAGCTACAATAATTATGTATTATGTAGGATACTGTACATGTGCTCATCAAGGGTCAAATAAAGAAAGAAGCCTTTATCTGCACAGAATCTTACTTTTTGTTATTGAATTTCCTGGAATTTCCGGAATTCTGTGGTGGCTCCATCTTCTTGTTAATTACCTGCTGAACACTGACACTGAGGCAGTTTTCTATATTTTTCCTTTTCAGTGTTTGGGATGGCAGTAAGTTTAGGGATGGAAAGGTTGTGAATAGTCAATCTGTATCATTAATACCACATTTCCCCTCCTAACAGCAACACTATAAGGTGGATTAATTTGTGCTGGTGTGGTGAAAAAGATTTAAATCCAATTAAAACTGTAGTAAAAAAGATCTTGACTGTTGTCTTACAGTTTATGTTTATATACAGATGTTATCAGTGGCACATTTTATTGTGTAAAGATTGCAGCCTTGTGTTATGTCCATGCCTAGTCTAGATGAGGATTTCTGAACCAATGCCCAAGCTGAAAAAATTCACCTAAAACAAGAGCTTTGTCCGGAGTTACTCAAAGAATTAGAGTCTTTTTAGAGAATTAGCTCTTCTGCAGCTTCTGTTTTGTACACTCGAGTTACTGTTAAGTAATTGCTTTGTAAAGTGGCAGAAATTGTAAATTAACCTACTAAAAAGTGTTATGAATTACAGACTTTACTGCATGGTGAGGGAAGGAAATTCTGACAGATTTGAGTGGTTGCAGACAGAAAGGCCCTATATTTTAGTCTATAGTTATTTACAGATTTTAGAAAAGAAACTGGGAGACTTATTACATTATCAAATGTCTAGGAGCACTAAAACAAATAAATTAATAAAAAGAACTCTTTATTGAAAGATGTCCCTTTCCAGACTGCTTTACAGAAAAAAAATCCAGAAGGGAGTCAGAGAAGAGGAAGAATACAGACTGCAGAAGCATAATCTGCTGTGATTTACAGACTATAGCCAGGATCTTAATTTAATAGACTTGGGGGAAGCATTGTGTAGTATTATCAGTTTCATTCTGCAAAATCAGTATTTGTTCATTAAGGAAATAGCATACACTCCACTTTCAGGATTTAAGGGTGCAACTCTATTTTTTACAATGGTTAGTGGGCATGCAAAATAGAAAGAGCTAGCAAAACTATAGTTTTAGCTTTTCTTTCCTCAAAAAAAGTAGGAAAAAAGACACAATTTTGAAAATGGCATGAAAGTTAAAACTGCCACTGCCCAGCTTTAAATTATGTGATTCTCACTTAGCCAAGATGTTGCTAGAGGAATTCCTTGGCTCTCATTAACATGGAATAATCTCTCTAGACTTCACACACAGCAGACATACACAGACACATACAAATTTCTACTGTCAGTTGCACATTTCCAACTGCAAAACAATACACAGACTGCAACAGTTCTTCAAACTAAAGATTTTGAGTTCCCAATATCTTTTCAGGCAATCGTCTCTTTTGTTTTGGGAACAGCGTTACTAAAATTTGTCTGGTATAATGAAGAGTTATTATCTTCTGCGCAGCATCTTGAGTGCTGTTCGTTTTTCCTGTTCACTAGGCACAGAATGAGAACTTCAAAAGTCATACTGAGCTTTTGCTTCCGCTGTAACCTTGTGGCCTGTCATAAAGGTGAGGAAGTTTGAAGATTGTAAGAAGAGGGGCAAGTTCTAGTAATGCGCAGTGAAATTCTAAAGGGCCATATAGGAATCTGCATCTTAGTTTTCCTTATAAAATCTTAAATTCCACCTGAAAATGCATAGCCAGTTACAGCATCTTCCTGTGTGCAACCACTGGCGGTGAGAATGCATAGCTTGGATTACAGATACCAAAATCAGGTAAGTGATTTTCATTGGTAATGGTAATGGTAAGTGCCATTTTCATTTGAACTACTGAAATTATAATTTGCAAAAGTCTCTTAGCATTGGTGTGTGTGGGGCTGTCCCCTGGCATCTGGGATCTTCTGTGAAGGAGATCTATTTGCAGAAAGTGTATGGTTCAGAGCTAGAATAATTCGAGCTTGAACCTTGCTCAAAGCAACACAAGGGGGTCTTTTCCCCCTAACAAATTAGTTGTTACTTTTCTTTCCTTATGTTACTAATTTCCTAGCTTGCTAACCCAGCCTTTTCATCCTTTCCTAATTTCTTTTTGGTCATACAACCCTTTGCACAGGGAGATATGAGAAAGCTGAGGCCATTCTGTGAAAAAATCCAGAAAACTATTCAACTTTGAACAAAGATGGTGGGAGAGGATGGAGCCATGTTGTCAGACATTGGCTGATAAGCAGAAAGAAGTAAATTCTGACTCCTCTGAACACTCCATTGGTGCCAGCCAAAGCAAATCTGTGCTCTCACTCGGAGGCGTTGCACACAGACTGATTGCCATGGCATAGATTGTGTAGACCAGGGACAGCACAATAAGGACAGAATAATATAAACTCGGATTCATTTGCATCAGCTTCCCTGACCTATGAGGTCTGGGGAACTTTTTGCCTTATCTTTCTCTCATTTTGGGACCAGCTTCTTCCAGCTGGATAAACACTGGTGGATAAAATCTCTGTTGCCTAAGGTGAGCTGCTGCTGCTGCACATGTGATATATGGAAAGGATGAATTAGAATGGAAGGGTCTGGATAAGGTTTAGATGGTAGAGAAGGTCCTGCTACTTGTTGGTTTTATGAAACTCTACCTCAAAGAAATCTGTCCTTTTTTTCTTTCCACTTTTTTGGTTTACCAAGATGAACCACACATTGCATGAACCATTACATGCAAGCATTTTCTGTAGAAAGTAGATCAGGCAAGATTCACTAAAAATGTTCTTGCTGAACATAAGGTGCAAATCAAATTTTAAGCATGTGGTGATTGTGATCTTAATCTCTCCTTGCAGCATGGACACTGGGAAGCCAAAGCAGTGATGGTGACCATGTAAAACCAGAAGTGAGCCTGCCATGTGCTGAACACCCATGTCCATGGACTCCCAGCTCCCCAGCAGTCAAGTAGCTATGAATTACAAAGCTGAAATTTATGTTGTGTGTGAGTGCTGAGTTCTGTCAGATGTGTTGTGGCCCCAGTGTGTGATGCACATGCTGATATGGCACTCTATTTTGTGCTATCTTATTTTTCCTGCTACTGTCTTATTCCTACATAAAAAGTCATTTGCTGTCTCATACCTTAAAGCCCTTTTGATGAGTTTGTGAAGAGCCATTTCTGAATGATTTTTCTGTTTGGTTTATGATTTCTTTATTTTTTTCCTGAAGATGTTATTGCTTGGACTCTTGGTTTTTTCCCAGAGGAAACAAAATTTAATGGTGGTTATAAACAGAGACTCTTAGGTTATGTAAGTTTGCCATGCTATTGTTTTAATGAAAAAAAAAAAGATTAGTTGGTTATCACATGGTCTCTCACAATAGTCTGTGCTGATCACTGATCCTTGCAATAATGTATTATTCTCTAGTTTTATCCACTGCAACTGTATTTTTATTTATTCTTGGCAAATTGCTACAATCACTGTTAGAAGTTTTTTTTCCAACCAGTTTTAAAATTAGCCTTAAAAATTACAGTGCTACACACTAGGAAGTTCAGCCAAGACGGAGAACATAAAGTGATATTTTTAAGAAATAAGCAACATTTAGAGTATTTCTCTGTAATTGTATACAGCTACAAAAATCTGCTTTGGAAAAACCTCTTTGGCATAATTTCATCTAAAGTGTTTTCTTGAATGCATCCTAGGCTTTTTTATTCTTTTAAAAAAATACTTATTTTCCTAAGCAACAGCATTTTTTCCAGTATAACAGATTTTTAGGTGAATGGGAGACGTATATCTGATTTACAGCCTTGTGCCTCATGCAAGACTGGAAGGACAGTATGTCTCTGAAACAGAAAACTCACAATATATTGTTACACTCCTCTCTGCGTTGCTCCCCCTGCATCTTTTGCCTGTAAAAAACTGATTCCCTTTAGTGTTCATACTTCATGACAATTCAAAGGTCAGGCTCAGCTGACAAGCTCAGACAGCTTGGTCACCTGTTGCCTGTTAATATGATATTTTCTGTCTTGAAATGGTATCTCCCCACCAGCATCCTCTTTTCTGGAGTAATGGAAGTGATGTACTTAGCTAAGTACAAAAATATCCAATCTCCAAAATGTGTCAGTCATGTAGTCTTAAAGATGTTGGAGTTGATTTAGAAATGTAAGTGGGAAGAAGATGAAACAAGGCAGTTTCTGAATGCAATTGTTTTTTCCAGAGAAAATTTCCAAACTGGAATTTGTTGTTTAAAATATTTTTTTTTTAATCTTTTGCATTTTCTGTAATTGCAATATAATGACAAGTAAGGAGACACAGCCAATAAATAAAAATGGTGAATTTGAGGAGTGCATGTACAACATATGTATTTCATATTTTTGATTTTCCTGAAAAAATGTGATTTATCAGAGAATTTACATGCTTTAGAATATAGATATGGTAAAATTTCTGATTGAAGAAGGCAAGATTTTGATAAACAACTAACAGTTCCGATTTCTGTCAAAAAAAGCGCAAATTTTTACTGCAGTTGTCGGTGAAATCTATAGCTTCTACTTTTGCCATATTTCGTGAAATCAGCCTCTTAAAATTTGTGACATGAAGCGCAGATCCAAATATATTTAGTGCAAGAGTTAGCAGAAGCTAGTGTGCTATGTCAGAAAACTGAATCTCTTGATATTTGTGTGTGAAGTGATCATGGTGAGAGGGAATATGTTCAGACCCAGATGCAGAATGAGGAAAAATCAAACTAAAAGACAGCATTATCTCTCCAAAGAATTACTATGAAAATATTTGAGAGAGGCACTTTACAGCCAAAACATATGCTTAGACTCAATAAATACTAGCTTTCAAGCATATTACGATCCTGTTTTTAAGTCAACACTTCTGATTGCAGCAGTAATTTCTTCATGGTGTAATCTCAAGGACTGTGGACCAGCTTTGCACAAAAAGCTCCCAAACAAGTACCACGATCCTCTTTGTGTCCCTGAAATCTGCTCTTGATTTGTTTGTGGCATTTTTACAAAAGGTCCTTTAATTTTAATATAGTGTATAATTATATATAAATAATAGCAATAAAAAAAAGAGGCCAGCTCAAGATACTAAAAAATTTTAAAAATGCTTTCCTAATGTCTTAATGAGAAAATAATTTTTTTTTTTTTTTCAAATTAGGAAGAAACTTTTTTTTTCATGATTTTCATAAAAGGACATAACTTCCTTATTATTGTTATAAATTAATTAATACCTCAGTTTGCTAATTACGTGGAAATAATCATAATCCAAAAGAATTAGTAAGCAATATCAAATAATGCAAGGAATGAACGTACAGCTTGCAAACAAAACAGCATCGAGGTGCAGCTACAAATAAAGCATCAATGTAGTGCAATCAATGCTGCAGACAATATCTTTAAAATCTGTCATCCTGCCTTTTGCCCTTTATATTAAGTCAAAGACAAGGAGCTATAATGAATGAGTGTGTCTTTATTCTTCTCGGCACCAGTTCTGTACAAACCTGGCAATATGACATTCAACATGATTAATTTTGGATTGTAGCTCCACTTTATTTTTTCCCATGTACACACATAAAGTGTTTCTGTTATTTAAAAAAAAACCCAAACCCAATATATATTGAGACTCACTCCAAAAGTTATACTACAAGATGACAGACCTAAAAATGCAAGGTTATTGGTATATTTTTAGTGGTACATTACCTAATTTTTCATGTTTATCTTTTTTCTCCCTTTTATAGTTTAGCAATGTGAAAGTGCTTAACATTGTGAATGCAAGGCTGGTCAGTTTATAATTAGTGTCTTAATAGGTTTCCTGCATTAAAAAATAACACTGAACTGGAAGAAATCTCGGTATTAGCACATAACATGAAGTTTATTGTGCAAAACTTTGCTGTTTCATCTTACTTTGTATCAGAAGGGGGCACTAGTGATCCATTATAAATAGACAATGTGACTGCTTTTGTTGTGCCATATTTAATAATTATAATAGTGATAATATAATCTTGAGGGCATTTGTGTGCAAATTAAGATTCTAAATATATAGTGATTACTCAAAAATTTAAAATAATTAATAGAGTGTATGTAAATACTATCTGTTGCCTTTCATAATCTTTTAATATTATTATTGATATATAATTCTTACAGTTCACATATTGTTTGTAAGGATGAACTAATTCTGATTGTCTAATATATAATTCTGATAATTAGTAATCATAAGGAAGTGAACTTGAATTGTAAAGCATCTTGGTAATGTCAATTAATATATTTATGAAAATGTCAGAAAATACGATCCTACTGTTATATAAGATATATATGTGTTTTGAGATTTAAAGTAACTTATAGTTATTAACACAAAGAAAATATGTTACCTAATAGTATACATTTGTCTTGTTCCATATTGGATTAAATGGAGGAAAAATTGTTTTTACCATGATGCTTACTTTTTCTTATTGGCTTATCTAATACTGTATGTTTTAACAGATTTCTTACTATTGCTTTGGCCTATAAACTCAAGATGAGGTGTCTTTAATGTTTCATGGAATCAACTCTGGTACATGATCTCTGTGAAAGCAGTGAACAACAATATAGTTTCTATTCTTTATCCTCATTTCCTCATTGTTAACAGGATAAAAACTGGAAAAGTACATAAAACTGCCAAAAAATATTGGTCAGTAACAGCAGAAAAAAAACAGGTCTGTTTTTGATTTGGAGGTTATGATATTGTATTGTAATATAATATGTACTTATTGGATATGTAGATGGAAGCATTTGTTAAACAGTACCAATCTGCAGATGACTAGATGCTCTTTTGAATTTTCCACTATTATTTTCATATACAGAAATGCAGGTCAATGAGAAGCTTAATTTAGTACTCAATAAACTAAGTCAAGCTCCACCAAACAATGCAGTGGTTTATGACATTAAAATAGCGGCAATATGAACTTTTCCAAATTTCAGATTTTGTTTAAGGCCAAAACAATTTTCATTAAAATTATTTGCAAGTTATCAGCCTATTATTCTTTTCAAAATGAAATTAAATCTTAAAATCTCAGTGAAAAGAAAGTTTCCTCATGCCTTAAATGCAGCTCCAAGGTGTATGTTAATGAATACAGATAAGTTCTTTGTGTGTGCATTTAACGAGGCATTTGTCAAACAAAAGTGCACTTTTTCATGCAGGAAATTCTAGTCGTTCCAGATCTGCTATTAAATCCAAGCAAGCACATATCTGACCTCATACCCTTGAATCTTAGGTTTTTTCGTTTCAATTTTCTTAACACCAGTAGTCCTTTCCAGATAATTATCAGTGAAAGTTACTGCCAGAATAACTGAAAGCTCATTGTTTTCTAATGAGAGAACCTATCTGAAGACCTGTCTATCCTGCCATTCTTTAGTGTAGCCTCTTTTTTTTTCTTTATTCTTTTTTTTTTCTTTTTTTTTTTCTTGTAATGACAAAAACCTAGGTATCAAACAAGAAGTTTTCAAAAACAGGAAACAAGTCAAGTTACTACAGTTGGTATAGACAGGAAGTGCCTACTTTGCCTTCTCTTCAGTCATTGAATTGATTGCATTTTACACTCTTTAGTTATAATATATTGATAGTTATAGTACTGTAGAAACATGAAACTTGATAAAGATTTTGGAAAGATTTTTGGAAGCTGAATAAATAGCTGTATAGATTAATATTAATAACACTCATGAATTATCTAGTCATCCCTGGTACTGGTACTGCCTGTACTAAATCTTTTTGCTTTTACTGCCAGCAATGCCTGAATTTGAAGTTTTACATTATAATCCAGAACCAGACTGAGAGCCTTAAAACTGTCTAATTTCAATAGTTAATAATTTTGAGTCTTATTTGGTGTCACTTCATATGTCACCATTCACAACTGGTTTTTATTTTCAAGCATTTCAGCTGATATATTCATTACTTGGTACAGTGGTAAATGCTAGGACTGTATTGAAATTGACTTAATGAGTGCAACTTGACCTTCAAACTTAGAAAAACATATTTTTGGTACTTATCTAAAGTCTAACAGTTTTTTATGTAGCCAAACAGACATTTTTAATGAGAGGTTGTTGAGTTTTTACATTTGTTATTATATCTAATTTTACTCTGTTTAATTATCCCTGAACAAACTCATTTGTATCTATTAATGCACAAAGTCAAAAGTACTTAGCTGTATAAAGCAATTAAAAATGCACTGCCTACTATTTTGTATATTTTCTGCTTATATGAAAACAGCATGCCTAAAATTGTACTTTTTGTATTAGAGAGGCAGAGATTGTTAAGAGGTGCAGAGGCATGTCTGTGTCTTTCCTCTTCCTCATCTTCCTCCTCCTCCTTTCTAGTTGAACTATTTCTCAAGTTCCATATTGATTTTAAAATTACCGTTTTGATTCCTTCTTTCCTCAAATTCTTTCCCCATCATTTCTTCATAAAGGAAATTTTAAAAAGAATTCCTTTCCCATCCAGGACAAACCTGGAGATCACACTTATATGTGCATATATCAAGATACATGTCTGGCATTCTAATTTCTTCTATTCACAAAAAACTGTGGTATACTAAAGAAGGGGTAACAAAAGCTTTGGTATACTAAAGAGAAGGCATTATTCAGGTGTTCAAAATTACATTTGGCTTATATTTAAAATTAAAAATTAAAATACTATGCAAGCAGTCGCAATATAGGAAATTTGGTACATATATTTATTATATTAGTGAATTTCAATCTAATACAATGACAAGCATAATTTTAAATTATTGATTGTTATTATTGATGTCTTGTGAAGGCTGACCTAGAACAGAGCTGAAGAATAGAGTAGGTTTCATTAGAAGGCCTCAATGTACACACCTTGGGCAGTACAAGAGCCCAGCCAGGGCTACACACAAGATGAACCCAAAATGATCACAAAAATGGACAACTGGTCACGAGGTCTCTCCCTTTTGTAAGTTCTGGTCCATTAGCATATTGGAGTTAATTGTCCAATTACAGCTTTAGGTTATGAATTCCCATCCTTCTTGTTTTTCTCTCTTCAGTCCACGTTGTTTATGCTCTTGGGCCTGAGATTTGGATCAGTTCTCCTTGGTCCCCAGCTAGAGACTTTTTTGTCAAGCTACTCTGTGAAAAGAGCTTACTATCCCATCCTATGAAGCTCAGAACTGCACACTAAAGTAGCACAGGATCTGAAAAATATAAAAGCTCCAACCTGAGCCAGCATTACTGCATCTGCATTTACCGCAAAACCCAGAAATAGATAACCCCAGTACAAAAACGTCTTCAGTCTTCAGTCTAGAATTTTGGATGGAATTGTTGCAAGGTTAACAGGATTTTGATGAAAGTGAAAACTAGATATGAATCACTTTTGCAGTGGTGTAAATTTAAAAATACACCACAGAAATTTCTGGAATTATACCACACTGAAATATATGTAGTATATTAATTTCAATACTTAGTTACATCCGCTCTTAAACTGATAAGAAAAAAAGAAGTCAATGAAGAAAGGCTTTTGAAACTGTCACTCATAACAATCTTATAGGGAAATTCAAGAAGAATGGGTTGGAGAACTGGCTGAGTAGCAAATTCCAGAAGGTTGTGATCAGTGGTACAGATAGCTGGAAGCCTGTCACTACAGGTGTGCCACAGGTTCTGTACTGGGTTCAGCGCTGTTTAACTGGTCAATGACTTAGACGAAGGGGCAAATGTCTCCTCAGTACGTTTGTAGATGTTACTAAGCTGAGGGGAGTGGCCAATGCCTCAAAGAGTTGTTCAGCCCTTCAGAAGAACCTTCACAGACTGGGCAGATAGGCAAAGAGCTTTCTGAAATGCAAAAAAGGGTAAATGCAGGGCCCTGCATGTGAGGACGGATAGCCCCAGGCACCAGCACAGGCTGACCTGCTGGGAAGCAGCTCTGAGGAGAAGAACCCGAGGATCCTGTCGGAGCTGCACGTGAACAGCAGTGTGCCCTTGTGGCCAAGCAGAACAAAGGAATGCTGGAATGTATTAGGAGGAGCATTGCCAGCAGGTTGAGGGGGGTGATCTTTCTCCTCTGTTTAGCCCTGGTGCCACTCCATTTGGAGTACTGTGAGCAGTTCTGGGCCCCTGAGTACAAGAGAGGCATGGAGCTGCTGGAGCAGGTCCTGGGGAGGGCTGTGAGGATGACTGGAGGACAGAAACATCCCTCTTGGAGGGAAAGGCTGAGGGAGGTGGGCCTGTTTAGCCTTGAGAGGACTGAGAGAGGACCTCATTTATATGTATAAAAATCTAAAAGGATGGTGTCAAGAAGATGGAACAAGGCTCTTCACAGTGGAGCATACCACTAGGTAATCGGCAGAACCTGGTGCAAAGGAAGTTCCACCTGAATATTAAGAACTTAATATGCAGGTGACCATGCACTGGAACAGATTGCTCAGAGACGGTGTGAGTCTCCCTCACAGGAAATACTCAAGAACCATCTGGACACAATTCTATGTCAGGTGCTCTAGAATCACTCTACTTGAGCAGGGATGTTGGACCAGATGATCCACTGTGGTCCTTTCTAACCTGATCAATTCTGTGATTCTTTAATACCATTTGTGCACTTGAATAGGAAGAACTAACAGACTGTTTGTGGTTTCCCAATCTCAAAGCTGCAATGCACTTACACTTTAATGGACTTTTGACAAAAATATCTACCTGATTCAGGGGAATACTACAAGATGAGAAAAAGATTTGTAGTTGTATCTTCCTGCTTCTTTTCTGAAGGTAAATAAGCAGACAAGAGAAGTTCAATTAATTCAAACACAGAATTGGAGCAAGAAGATAATTTCAGAACTGTGATGCTCTTCTAGTTTTTGTATTTGTACTGCTCAGCCAGTATGGGGAAAATCCAAATGTTCATATTGAGATCATCTTCTCAGGGAAGGAAAAGTAGAGTTTGCCTTCCCGAGTCATCCTTCAATTTTACACTAAATATGCAAGAGACTATGAGCTATCAGTACTTCTAGGAGTCTTGGCTGTAAACACAAAGAATACTATTCTATCCTTTCGTGCAGTGTCATTCATTAATCACAAAATGGTTTGTTATTTTTGTGTATTATTGAACTCTGTTATTTTGCTTAACAGAGTAAAATAAGGGTACAGACTTTTTTATCCAAAGTCACATTGACAGCTTATAACAAGTCCATTGTTGTTCCTTGATGATGTTTTCATCTCTCCAGTCCTTGTGATTACTCTAAATTTTTCCTCTTGGAGAATTTGTCTAGTCATGAAACACTTCACTGCCATGAGCAGCATTGCCCTTCTGTAAACTTGCAAGTTTTCTTTTTTTCTGATTCTGATCACTTTCCTACTCCCAAAGCTCAATGACCTGAAGAAGCTTACATGTCTGTTCAACAGAAAAATGGAATCAGAAGACTGGATGGAACCTGACTCTGATGGTAATTTCCTGTTAAGGATTAAAAAACCCAAGCAACCAAGCAACCAAAGAAAATGAATATTTTTAAACACATTACATACACAAAAAAATATTATTTTATTTTTTTTCTCCAGTTTCAGAAAAGAGCTGATTTAAATTCAGTAAAACATCAGAAAACGTTTAATTGAATGTATTCCTTAATAATATTTTGTTCTTAAAAGGTTTGTTGTTTTTGTGAAGACACTGTCCTTAATATGAACTCACTTTGTTTCTTTAGTTGGCAGCTTACATGCTATTGTCGGCACTTTAATTTTTGCAAGAATACTGTTGATACTAGTTTTGGCTTTGTGACATATTTTTTTATATTACAGTATCTCTTGTACTCCTATTTCTATGCACAAGGCTTGGAGTCCTTTTCTTTTTTTGAACACCTGTGACTGGTATCTAGTTCAGAGGTAGAATACAGACTTGCTCAAGAGAAACTGACTGAAATTTTTGAGTTGGCTATGTTTCAAGAATATTAGTGCTGACCAGTGTTTGCTGGAATCCTTCCTTAAATTTCATTAAATAAAGTTGATTCCTGGTTGCTTTGACAAAAGCACGTTCTCTTTTTTACAGGACCCAAATGGATCTTCATGTCTGCTTTGAAAATCCAGTAAAATATAAGCAAAGCCATACTGAAGTGTTAGGAAATTACTTTCTTTGTTAATTACATTTTTCTCCTACTTTGGTTGCTTTTTCTCTATTAGCACCCAGAAACAGCTTCAGGGCTTAAGCTCCCCAGGACAAGACAAGATGTAAGTGTGATAAGGTGGAGAATCACTAAGAGTCAGAAACCACGAGGAAGAGGATTTGCTAGTTTTGATCTGCTTACCATGAAAAGGAAGAAGAGTATTCATAGGTTGTGGAAATGGGAGGAAGGTGCTAGATGATGAAATAAGAGTTATGTGGTATTATTTAATTGTGAGCAAGTGGACCTCAAGTCAAAAGTCTTGACATGACTACATTCAATGTGCATGGCTTGGCATGCATGAAATCTTAAACATGGACCACAAGTTTTACTTAAGATGCAAAAAAAATCCTTCAGACATCAAATATAAAAAAAAAATAATAAAAGTTTGAGGTAAAAAACCTTATTACTTTTCTAGCCACAGAAATTTTTTTCAGGGGTTTCTTCTTGAACCTCCAACTTAGTCTTTTAGAGGTGGGAATAGGTCTCCTTAATAAGTAAAACATTGTTCAGAAGGGCTGAGGTTGCTTATGTTGTTATTGCTCTCTGACTATTAACTTGAAACAAAATCAGATGCATATAAAAAATGAAAAACACTGCAAGAAGAGAAGACACAGTTTTGGTTATACATGTGTTTTTTTTCTCCAACCATTTTTCTTTGGAAAGGAAATGGAAGTATATAATTTTTATTATGCCTTCAAGAGATGTGGCAATTTGGATCAGCTGGAGGCTTTTAACTACCTTTTCAGTTTCAGGATTACTGTAAGTGTTGAAGAACATCTGAAGTAGATTTTATTTACAAGGCAAAAGTAAAGAAGTGATACAGGAAAAGTGAAATGACAGATAATGTGACAGCACAGACACAATTCTGGCTGTTCAAGTGAACTTCAGGAAATAGTCATGGACTGTGGAGTCAATGGTTACCTTCAGTTTTCTTTCTGACTCATCACAGGTAAGTTTCGAAGACTTCACTGTTAAATGGAAAGAGATGCTATGGTAGTTCCCATGTGATAAGTATCATTTCAGTTATTTCAGGCTCCTCTTTGTAGTTTCCTGTCTCTTTAGCTCTAATTTTAGTTAAGTAGTCCCATATTAGAAAATTTTTAGGTTTTGGCTACCTGTATTTGTTTTTCTTTTTCCTTGTATCTATTCAACTCATGACTTCTTGATATTTGTGGATAGGTGGGGATTACTTTTATATTTTATAATTTTATTGACTTTTTATAAAGATTTGTATTTTGGTTTTTATTTAGGGTTTGTGTATAATTTTTTAGTTCTGTAGAACAGGATGGATTGGACTACTATTTTATCTAGGAAAGCTTAAAATAGTGGTGTACATTGGTGCTCTCATTGGATCCCATACTGTGGAATTGCTCATGACATGCAGCTGGATTACAAGTTTACATGCAGTCTGCTGCAAATGCAACAAATCTGATGGTTTTACAGAGAAAGCCTCTCAAAGCTGAGTGGTAGCCAGGCTGCATCTTCAGAGAAATTGTACTGATCCACATTCCATTTCTCTTTACTTCAGTGCTCTGCCATGTCTATCCCACCATATAATTAGCTGAAAACTCACCAAATTAAACAAAAGGAGGCCCTTATAAAGGGCGAAAAGCAGCTCTGTTGGAGCACTTCATTCATCCTGTTTATTGTAGCTCAGGGTCAAATGAGAGAGGGTGTAACAAGGACAAGATGATGACTAGGTAACCCATGGGAAGGAGAAAAGTTTGACTTCCAGAACCTTATGCATAAAGCATGAGTACCACAGCTCCTGAGGAAATGAGAGTAGGCCACGAGAGATTATAAGAGTACTGATGATTTAATTTGTATTTCCTCAATTGAGCAGGAAGAAACAAATTTCAGCTATTTGAATGATGATTTTCTTTGGGAAAATACTGCAAGGAAGCATTTCAATGTTATTTACCCCTTGATTAGCTCTACAGTCTTATCCACTCTGTGTTTTCATGTCTAATGACTAGTTTGTATTAATATGAAAAGGGTTGAACCCTCCTCTTTCCAGAGTAACTTAGGAGAAGAAAAGGTTCATATACAGACTTAGTGGAACACATCTGGGTGGATAGGAAGAGAAATACATAGCACAGCATGAACACTTTATTCATCAAAGGAAACTGATTTCATTTGTAACTGGTGACCTGGGTATTGTCTGACAGCACAGTATTTATTCCTAATATATTTGAATATTGTTACACTCCTCTGAGCTACGTACTGCATTTTATTTCCTTTCCTTTATAGTTGCTGCCTCTTCATAGTTGGTCTAACTACTACTGGGAAACTATCTCTGTGGTAGTGGCTCAACACCAGCTGTACATATATGCATGTTGGCATTTCATTTCTAGTAAGCAACAAAAAGTAATAGATTATTTGAATTCAGTTATTCAGGGATTGTATTCTGCTCAACCTGCTTAGTATATAAGCAAAGAAATCAAGTCATTTTCAAAGCTCTAAAGGATTGCTTGTTCTTTTTTTCCTTTAGCTGCATAAATAAATATTTGTCACAAAAATTTGATAACACAATCTCTGTAACACAAACTAGCACAAACACCTATTATTTTCTGCACAACTAAAACCAAATAATCTTCATGTTTATCTAGATTTGGAAAGACAAGTGTGTGCTAAGGAAGGCAGGACCCTCCCCTGGAATGGAAAAATGTAGACACTTTTGCTCCAAATTGTTATAAATTTGAAATTAAGGGAGGCTCTCTGGCAAAAAAAAAATGGGACCAGGAATAATAGTTCTTTATTAGGGGAGAAAAACAACAAGATAAAATAAACAATGCAGTGAACCAAAGCAACACTGACAGAGTCAGCATACAACCTGACACCCTGTTAGGGTGTTGGTAGCAATCCAATTCGAATTGTGGCTGCAGTCCTCCTGGAGTGGCAGATATGATTCTGTTGGAGTAGTGATCCTGTAAAAAAAGGGGTATAGTCTTCCTCTGAAGAGGCAGTGGAAGAGGCAGCTGTTCCTCGAAAATCCAGCACAGAAAAGGCTGTGCTGGTGTTCCAGAAACTCAAGATTATATATTCAGGTAGGACTGCTTGGCTCCTCCCTCAGGGCGGAGCATCTCTCAAGGGGATGTTTTAGCTCTTATCGGTCATGCAGTGACATGCGATAGCCCATTATCAGCAGATGTCTCCCCAGAGGGAGGATGTGTTGTGGAAGAGATAATGAAAAACTGCCCACTTAACAGAAGACAGCTGCTACACAGATGGCAAATAGAATACATCTTGATTTTCAATCTGGGACAATGTTAAACATTTTAAAGATGAATATGAAAATATTTTTTGGAAGAAAAAAATAAAGAGGGTGTTGTGCAGCAGAAAGTGATAAATTTATCATTAAGAGTGCTATTAGGGCAAAGAATTCATGAGAACTTAACTATGTCTATTAAGCTACATACCTAGTAATGTCCAGAAGAGAAGAGAAAAATATAATATTAGGATAGTTGTTACTTACTTGAAAGGTTACAGACCATCAAATTTCGGGAGCAGAAATCAAGGAGATAAGAAGAGGCATACAGGAGCAGCAAGTAGAGTGGAAGGGGATCCCGGTCTTACACTTCTGGCTGCTGCAGAAAGATTCTAATTGCAGTAATGCCACAAAATCAATTAAAAATAAATGTTTAGATGTAACTAATCTTTGAACTAAACCTGAGTTCCCTTATGTGAAATTAAAGCAGGAGATGGTCTTCAAGAACTGCAAAAGACTCTTGGCTTTAACTCCAAAGCTTGTAGAAAGAGAAGGACAGTTAAAAACGTACAACAAAATTACATCAGAAAGGCTAGTAGATTTAAAAACACTAGCGGCAATTTACCTGAGGATGGGGAGACTGTCTTCTTTATACATGCTTCCTTATTAATTTTATTCAGAGACAGAATAATCTCAGGTACAGCTGCAAATGTAATGCAGGTTTTCAAAGCAGGAACAATTTTTGGAGTCATTAGCTAATTCACATCTAAGTCTGAACTCTCTGAGTGTGTTTTCTACTTCCCAATAACAGCCCAAAATTTGTCCATGGATGAAACTGGGCTTAAGTATGTATGTTTACATATATGCCTATATAAGCAATTTAGCTACACCAAGAAGCAGGGAAAAGTGTCTGATTCAAGAACAAGTACAAAAGTTCCCATTCCTGATCTGTGGCAGCACATAGAAAAAATATGTATTTTTTTTTTACTGCACTTCCAGCTGATATAAGCTGGAACCTGTCTTAGAAAATAGTTAACATTTGACAAGTCAATGGTAACTTGACTGTCTCTGCTATGTGGACTGGTGTTTCTCTGACACAGCCAGGATCCAATCCACACATTGTGGATACTGTCACTCATCCTATCCCAATTAAGAACGTCAAGTGTCATTTCTCTTGCCTTTTTTTTTTTTTTATATGTAGACTCAGAGAGATAAATGGTATGAGATGGTTGCTATAAAGAAAAAAAAATGTAACATTGCCAGTGGCTGGAGAAATTACATTGTCAAGTAACAAATGCATACATCAAAATAAAAAATGTAGTGTTTTGCTCATTATCTGGTGTGTAGCATGTATGCTTCTTTGTTAACCTTCCTCACACTACAATGTGCAGGGCAACTTCTCAGCACCCTGATGAGCACAAACAATCCTCCTTAAACCAAAAAGCCTGGTCAGGACCTGTTACCCTTCACCCCATCCAAGCTGATTTATGATTTATCCCAAACAAAGAAACAGGAAAATATGTTCAATTAGTGACTTGGGAAAATGAAGACGAATCCAGTCTACATATGAATAACAGCATCAGGTTAAGTGTAATTCACAGAAAGAAAAGATTCTCAAGAGTTTCAATATTAACCTATTAATAATATGTGCAAGTTGACTAGAAACACAATTGTTTCTAAGCCCGTCTTCTTACCTTCATTACTAGATATATAAATCTTTCCATGAAATTGGTAATGCTTAATCTCAAGGGTTGGAGGTTTTCTTACCTAAATTCTTCTGAAATCCTTCAACGGCCTTTTTTTCTTTCTTGTTCTTTAATTATGCCAACTTTTTGTCCTTTTTCAATGATTAGACAGTTGTCATAAATTATCCAATTTTCTGCGAGCTGGATGGCAAGATATATGAAGATTCCCATGATTAGTCAGTTTATCACAAATTACCAGCTACACAAACGGATAAAAAATTCATAGACCTCCTTTTCAGCCAAAGTAATAATGTGAAAACCTTATGGCAGTACAAAATAGATGTAGCTGATAGGTGCTACCAGATGCATTTGTAAATAGCTCAATCAAACATTAACAAATGAATATTTAATTATTAGCCGTCTACATCACAGGTTCCATCTCTATTTCCTCTAAGACTGGTGAACAGGAGAGGGCTTGAAGGGTCACTGACAAGATCATTGTTAACAAAGCTAAACTTTAACCCTCTAGGAACAGAACAACAGCTTTCAACTGTTTTATTGTTTGTTCCTTTTTTTTCTTCTTCTTTAAACAAAGTGAGGTTAACATTTTTTTAAATTTGTTGTTTTACTTCCTTTCATTGTACAGATAGCCCTAAAAATAGAAATTTTAGTGAACAAAACAGGCAGCAGGACTCAAGTGACATGGCCCCAACGAGAACCTGTGGTAGAAGACTGCAAAGCATGTCCTGGTACTCACCTTCCCTAACATGACTGGAGAGTTTGCAGTGGAGAGGCCTCTGCATATCAGATTGTACTCAGAATTTATCTTTGCACTGTCTCTGTGGAAGTCAAAGCATTTAGAACGTGATGGGGATGATCTTTTTGCTGCACGCAGTTGTGCTGACTGACATCATCCCTATACTGCTTCAGCCTCTGAGAGACAGTGTGAGGACCTTTGGTCTTCAGCACCCTGTAATGATCATGGAGTGATTGTTTATATCTGACACTACTGTGAAGATATTACCTCCTAGAAACACAGGAGACCTCCTCTGCCCCAGGAAGCCTGTGAGCTCTCTTCCTTTGTGAGGTCCAAGCCCTTCACTGAGGAAGACATCACCAGACCCTTAAGGCAAACAGATGTAAAAATCCAGGAAAAAAGACCACTTGACATCTGTACCACTCTTCTTTATTTGGTACCTTCTTTGTATGCCTTGCCAGCTGATGTAGAAAGAATTAAAGAATTGTGTGATCTTCTTTTCCATATCTCCAGCCATCACTGCCTGTTTTTGCTTTGGTATGCAACGTACAATACTGTAAGCACTCACTAGTGTCTGTCCTAATTGTCAGTCTTTCTTCTTTCCTTCTCCTTCAAAACAGTGAGCACTTTGAGAGCATGGGCAGATGTTAAGATACAGTAGACATTGTAATAAATGTCCTCAGGCATATAGGAATTGAAAATGCAGGTATTATGCTCATCCTCCACACCACCAAATGTGGATGGAGAGCAACACGTATCAGCAAGCTGGTAAGAGGCCTTTTTCATTTTCTCCACTGTTTTGAACTCACAGCTGGACTGAACAGGCTGCTAGGGAGGGAAGAGCCAGTCTATTTAAATTGTACATAAATATTTCCGGCACCTCTCCTCCCCACTTTCTTTCTGTACTTAGAGGAAAAAATCAATGAGAGGTTTCAAATTTCTCTTGGCGTTTTGAAGCCAAAGTTAGGTTGAATAGCATAGAGCTAGGAATTTTTTATTTAATTGTTGAATTTTGGACTGTTTTGCAGTGGGTGGATGTAGGCCAACTTTCTGCAAATAATGAGATACAGGGAATTTTATGGGAGGGGGAAGTATCAATGCCCTTATAGATTAAGGTTGTTTCTGATGGGTTTCTTCACTCACTAAATGATGAAATGTATGGATTTCAAAAATGAATCCTAAGAAAATTCCAAGCAAGGTTACTATTTGCTCTCAGCCCTGTACATAATTAAATACCCACTGTACAGACCTGGAGGTGTAGGGTTGAGAATTCTTTCTAGTGCTAATAGTAAGGTATGTTGCTTAAATCAATTTGATATATCTCCTTATTTTTTTCTATCCTAATAAAATAATTTTAGTCTAATTTGCCTATTAAAGAAAATAATCTGAGAAAGACAAAAGCCCTAAACAATCTGTAAGCAGTATTTTCTCATCAGTCTTAATTAATACAGCTTTCCTGTACAGTGAGAACTGCCATCTAATTCTGTGATTTGATTATACTTAGGGGCAAGCTGGACCCTTTCTTCCTTAGTCATTCTACCATGGTTTTTCCTGCTTTTTGTCACATATTTTCTTTCTTTTTCTTTTTTTTTTAATAAACATGACATTTTCAAAACTGTAAAGAGCACATAAATTATCTGAGATAGCAGATAATAATAGAATTTCTCATTTTTGAGAGAAATTTATGGAGAAAGTTCTAGTGAGGAGTAGTTTTTACCCATAGAAGTACATATATTTTCTTCCACTTTTTATGTTTTGTCTTCTGCTCTGCTTAGCTTACACTTTAATGTCATTCCCATTTAGTCCCCACTGATATAACTGCTGCCCAGGCTGGAGGGCTATGCAGACTCTAGTTTCTTTCCCTGGTGCTCCTATCAGCAACATTGGAATAGCTCAAAAATTTAAATCACATTTGGTCATTTGGTCTTCACGTGCCTTTACACCTGGTCTGTTATATCTGCCAGAAAAGAAAAATCTATTGTTTAATAATGTACAACTTCTGTAATGAGAAATACATTTCCTGTTATCCATGAGCAGTGAAACAAATGTGCTGTTGTCTATAGGTGTTTGCTACTGAAGTAGAATTATTATATGCTTTACTTTTTATTTTTCTTTTTTAAAATGTATAGGTGAGAACACCAAAACCAGCAAAAACTTTTACCTTAGTAACTTACAAGACTCTTGTTAAGATATACCCTTGATCAATGTCCTAAGAGATAGCTATAGTCAGTACAAGAAGTTTTGAATCATTAGAGCTATAAACCATTCACATAAAATTCACCCTCATCATGTTTTTCTGTTTTTCTGTATTAACTGTAAAATAAAACCAAATTATTTTGCTTTTACAAGATAGATAAAGACATTCTACTTTGCAGACATTTTGGCCTACTTCTGCCTGATAATGTTTTCCTTTTCGATGTCATTCTCATTGCTCTTGTGACTAATCCTATAAAATCAGTATCTTCTTTTGAATAAAATATAAACAACACAAAGCTATTCCAAGGTATTTCTTATGTATGAGAAGTAGACTTATGGAGTTGGGAAAAGATTAAGGAAAAAGACTGTATGGGGTGAATAGGAAATGCTTTCCCAACATAATTTTCTCTTGTTCTTTGTTCCTGTCCTATAATAAAAACGGAACTTTCCTTTAAAATTTTGAGTATGTGATTGTGAGAATTGATCTTTGATTATTTTGACAATTAGTAACCATTAGTAACTGGAATATTTATGCTGAAGAATTTGCACAATCATTCTATGCTTTTTGAGCCATGCTTCCTGGCTGGTATCTTGAAATGAGCCAAATATATGGTATTTCATGTTATGCTCTTCATCCCTGCTATGTTTGCATTACCAAAAATCTTTGCACAGATGGGCAGAGGCAGTACTGTCAGAAAATGTTCAGTTGCAAATTCTTTGCTAAATCCAAGCTTTTTCTTCCTCCAATTGTTTAAAAATAAAACAAAACAAAATGCATACTATGCCTAGTTCTGGTTATCTTTTATGCCAACTTACTGCAATAATGTAGTGTTGAACTTTTTGTTTATTTTTACTTCTACAGAAGAGAAACTTTTACAAAGAATGGAGATTACTTGGTTTATTTCATCTTAATATTTTGCTGTTTTCAACAATTATTTCTTTCATTCTTTTCCTCAACCCTCCACCTTATATTTATCTAATATGGTTTTATATTAATAACCAGATAAACTAAATGCCATCAAATAAGATCAAAGCCCTTCATTCTTTGTCTAAATGACAATCTGAATGTACCTTGAATTTTGAACTCTTTACTTACTGTCCTTCATGAGTAAAATTGGATGATTCTCATGCTGGTAAAAAAAAAAAAAAAAAAAAAAGGGAAACCCACAGTCTGCTGAATTGTAAAAGAGTGGTCCTAGATTATTTCTCAATAATGAATGTGTATGGAGCAAGATTCCCTCCTTTTTCACTTCTCCTTTATTTGTATTAAGACTGTAATAGTGCAAATAATATAATATATGGAAACAAAAATGCAGACTTTTTTCTTATTATGAAATAATTTGCAGTCTATGAAAATGTTAAAATACAATTTTCTTGAGACTTTCAAATAGTTGTATAACAAAAATTCTGTAGGATGAAATATGGTTCTGGCCATTATTCACTACATACTATGTGCAATTCCCCTGTTTAAGCAGACTCATCCATCCAATAAGGAGAAGTAATAGATTGATAACCTTGATGATTTGTGATCATCTATTAAGTCAGAATAACTAGCTCATATGCATGCTATAATATGAAATATGTTTGAATACAATTAAAAAAAAAAACAGTTTGGTTTTCCTGAATGAGAAATATATAAATAGAAATGGATCTTATCCCCAGTTTTTCAGGTTGTTGAGTGTTTGTTTCTACTTGATCTCTACCTGTTCCTGAAGGAAAGCCCTGAACTTCTGTCCTTTGAATAGCTCTCTGCTTCAAGTTCAATGAATTCACCTTGTTATTGTAGGTCAACCAGAAGATGTAACTAAGAGGATTTTGTATGAAAAATGCTATTCAAAATAAACACATGTTCAAGATTCTCATTGCAATGAAAGAGTACATTCATCTCAGTTTTGTGACTTTCCTCAGCAAGAAAAAAAAGCCAGCAGGTAAATAAGGTAAGCTGAAATCAGCTGAAATGTTCTTGGGATATTTCTGTCTCTGGAGTTGTTCAGAGTCAGGAGATGAAAAACAAATTTCATTAACCTTTGCATTTTTACTCTCTAGGAATAAAATCTCTGGGCATACTTTTCTCGTAGCAATCTCCTGTCAATATTTTGTATTTGTTTTTTTTTATTATTTTGCTCATTGTTACTTAGGCTACTAATTTTGTCTGCATCTTAATCTGTAACAAACTATATGTTATATATACATATTTATGTATGTAAACACAGAGAAGCACACACATATATATACAGATATACATACACATATTTATGCATCTATTTTGCCAACACATTATGCATCATTAAGTATATGTAGCTAAAAACAACATTAGCATGTACAAATATATACACATGTATAAATATGTGTTAACTGTCATTAAATTTGATCATGATTTCTTACTTTCAGAAAGTGTATGGATGTAATGGTTTGTATGCATGTAATTGTTTTTTGAAGTCTTGATGCTAATATATTGGTATTTGTTACTCACATATTTTATTGTGCTGCATGCCTGAATGACAGATGATTATCTGACAAAGGAAATCTGGTGTTAAACAAAATAAGCTAGTACCACATTTAAAAATTACAATTCTAACACAACAACAGTTGAATATATGTATCATATTTTAAAAATTTAATATCTGTCTATTGCTGGTATTGTCTTTGTCCATGTTGACAACAAAAGGATAAATACAGTGCATATAGTAGGTCCCTCTGGTTATACCAAGAACATGACACATGTCATCCTATGATAAATTGGCTCTGTGTCTATTCAATTTCAAATCCAAAGCTCTGGAGGCAGAGGTGTTAGGAAGCAGGCATAATTCTGGCGAGCAGAGGCCTCAGATGCACAAAATTAGTGTGCATGGAACAGATAACAAAAAGCAAGAGGGAGACTGAGAAGAAGTTTGAACAGGTTTGTCAACTTCCTGTGGTTTAGGTAGTATTGGCAGATGTTGGGTATAAGAAAAAAAAATCTGTAAGCATGATAATGAATGTTACCAGAATTAGAAGTGACAACTGTATCAAACACAAATGCTGTCTGTTTTTCGATTTGCATACCAATTAAATTAAAAGATCCAAATATTAGGTTCCAGAATTTGTTTGACAAATAATCTGCTGGGCTCACTATGTACATCTGGGTCAGACATGCTGGCTGTATGACAGATGCAGTGTCAAAAGAAGATTTTAACATAGAAAAAATGTATTCAGATTGTTACTAAGTACTGTACTTAAAGCAGAGATTAGAAAAGGGTCTAGTTCAGAAATTGCTTTAAACAAAGTGATATCTACCTCTCTCTAGGCATTTTATTATGCATTACTGTCAGGTCTGGTATGTGAGACATCTTCCTCACTAACAGCTAAAGAAAGGAGTAGGCAAAAATAGTTCTGTACCATTATATTGTGCAGCTTTCTTATTCCCTGGGTAAATACATATGTTTTATGGGACTACTCAAAGAGTAAGAGACTATTTGATGTGAGCAATGATGGCAGAATCAAGCAATACATGCTTAAGTATTTCTGCAGAATTTTACATTTTTCATGCTCCTCTGAAATATTTACAAAGTAGTTCATGTCTGGTGAAGGTTCAGGTCAGTTCTCATTTTAGTAAGACAAGTTCACTTGACCCTGATTTTAAAGAAAACTTGAGTCAAAGCAGGAGAATGTTCTCTTAGGCAAATGCTGCTCTAATTTCTGAGCCTATGTGCCTTGCTGATACATACCTTTTTAACAACTTCTGGGGTTTGCCACCCATATGGCATTTCATTTTGCACTCTTTCATGCTGAATTTCTTAGCAGTGAACACTGGATTTGACTTTCTACTGAGCCAAAGTCACGTCCTGTAATTTTTAATGAAACCTACCTCTCACTAATGTTTCCATGTTTCTAGATATTTGAGGATCCAAAGATGCTACACCTTAAATAATATTAAACAAGGCAAGGAGCATCTATGTTAGTGTTTGGAGAAAGATATGATTTATACATTTATAGGCATGGACTGTAGCAAATACCCAATGAAACACCAGCTGTGAGTACACTGTTGTTCAGAGACGCCCTCACAGCAGAAAAAAAATTCCTTCTAGCTTCTGTGATTGCATGATGACCATTGGGTTGATATAGTGCAACAGTGTTGATATTCACGGGAACAGAATTGTGGTACATGTGGCACCATATGGGTAATCATGTAATAATGCAGTAGTAAAATGAAAGTAAAAAAAAAAAACTGAGTTGTAGCATTTTGCTCAACATTAAGAAATAATATCTGCAATTTTTTCTCCTTCTTTTCCTTGTTTTTATTTTTTTTATTTTATCAAGGAAATGAATTTACACAGGGTAAATGTAGTATTTAAATATTTAAAATTTAAATGAAGAAGCTCCTCTTGAATGCACCTGTATGTACTAGATATGTCTGAGTCCATTTGGTATAAGAAAGTAGGCCATGAAATTATGTGTTTAAAGAAGTCAAACTACTCACTCACAGAGAATGAAAGTTTTTTAAACTCTCCTGTATATGTTGAACTGCTTTTGAAAATCCAAGCAGATAGAACCCATGCCATTAACAATGCATAAAGGTGCAGATTTCTAGAGTCCGGAAAATGGAGAAGTGGGATTCCCTCATGTAAAAAAATGAGAATAGGAAAAAATGTGTTTTATGTACTAAATGGTGAGTTTTACATATAAAATCTTTAAAAATAAAGTGAATAAAACCAGAGCACTCTAGGTTATGCTGCTATGTGGAAGCAAAAAGAGACATGGTTAGCTTTGAACTAGCAAGTGTTTCATACTGCAACCAAGGGATGCATTTTTCAGGGATGAAATTGAGCAAAGGAAAATTTAGTCTTATTACCAGGAAAATGTATCTAATAGTGAGATGTATTAGAACTGTGGAATAGTCTCTTGAGAGAAGTGATGGAAGCCCATAGTTTGAGTCTTTGTAATATGGTCTTGAGAAAAAATTTCTTGCTGGGAAACAGGTTTGCGTTTCTATAGAAGGGACAGTGTCACCTAATGGAATATTTCTGCATATGACATAATCTGTACTCTGATTTATTATTACCATGTTTGAGTAGGATTTCATAGAAGTCTGAAAAAGAAGACAGGATTCCACCTGAATTATTTTTCATAACACAATGAAACCAAAGTTCTAGAACATTCTATTCTGTCTCAGTATCATTGCTTAATGTTTTGTCATATTCAAGAGTATGACATGAAGTTTCAGTAGGCCAAGGTTTATTTATGCCTACATTGATTTTCAATTTTATTTTATTTTGGCTTTTTTTTAAATATGGATTTTGATTCCAAACCTAATGAAATCACTATGAGATAAGAGAAATACTTCCATGGAGGAGGTATACTTTCATTAATAGAGCATATAAATATATACTTTAAAATATAGCAATAAAACATATTAATATGTATTAATAGAACGTTAGTATTCTATTAAGATATTTCTAAGTTTTGAAAGAAAGTCCCTCAGACAGTAATTTGTGATGGTTTTCCACCTATTAGGAAAATGCACATAACATAATTTGCTCATTTAAATGCTAAACATAGATGTGTCTTTGTCTATTAGCAAAAGCAGAAAAATGTAACTTTGAATGCTTTCAGATTCACATCACAAAGCATAAATTTCTTCACAGCATAAAGTATAAATAAAATCTCAACTTCCTCCTGAATAAATAATAATAAAATGTAATTTTTCTCTAGCTCTTCAAGTTATTCCTGTGAAATAACTTGCTAACTGCTTATCCATTTCCTTAATGTCTACTGAGCATCACAGAAGGCTAACAAGGAAGAACAGATCTGAATTACCAGGGAAAGCAAGGCTCCTTGTACAGTTTCCCCTCTAGAACTTTCATCATATTGCCCCTCTTTGGACACTCTCTAATATCTCTGTATCTTTGTTATATTGTGCTGCCCAGAACTGCACCCAGTGCTCAAGGTGAGGCCACAGCAGTGCAGAGTAGAGAGGGAAAGGTGATTTTCAATTTCTTTTTACACATTTTAATATTGCCAAGAATAAAGCTTATAATGATCATGTTCCAATAATCAACAGTGATCTGTCAAAAAATAGGTTGTAATATGAAATGTTAAGTATGTGAACCTAGTACTTGTCCAGTTATTTCTAGGTCCAAATTGGCTCAGAATTTATCTTAAAAATATGAGAATGTATAACTAGCGATGGTGGAGCACAGAAGAGTAGAGGTTTGACTGACACCAGGTTTGTATTTACATTGTTTCACCATCAATACGAAGATGAAATTGATTTTTCACTGAGACCTGTTCATCAAAAATGAGCCAAGTATTTGCTTTTCAGTCATAAATAATGCCTGGGTTTCAGCAGGATGTTTGTAGAAATAGGCTTGAAACATGTCCCTTTGATGGAAAATATTTTTACATTTGCTTTAACTTTACTGATCATTATTCTAGTGTAAAAGTTTAGAGTTTGTCCAAGAAAAAAAAATCTATTGTCAATAGTTTTGTTCTTTTTCATGTTTCATGATTCCTGCTATATTGAAACCTTCTCACTTCTTACAGGTCTTATAGGAATTTGTGTTGCTGAAAGCATTGTGGTGGCAGTCATCAGCTGTTCTTCATTTCATCTTCAGATTTGCTGGATAAGTTCATTTAGACATCTCCACAGAATGAATTCTCTGGAGTCTGAACAGATTTAAAAACTATGTTCTAACATAATTTTATCTTCTTTTCTGCATTGCTTATTTTCTTGTTTTAACTTACCTTTTCAAAATTAATTGCACAATGATTTTCAACACAGATCAGAGTTTAGAAATTCTTTTGATGGTTATGCAATATGGATTTCTTGATCCTGATTTGCAAGTAAATCACAAAATTATTATATTGTGGAAAATTATCAACGCACTAAAACCAATCCACAATTATGAATGAATTTTATTTCATTTTTAAACTTAATATGAGCTTGCTTTTATAAATAATACCAAATCTAAAATTCTTTTCTTCTCCAATACTGCTTATATTACATCCTAAGAAACTAATGGATTAACTGTTGCAAAGCAAATGTGTCTAAACAGATTCTATAAATTTTGACTTTCCTCTCAGAACCACGTCAGTCTCCCTCCAGTCAAAGCAAAAGGGAATGATGAATCTGTTCAAGACAGGAAAAGGTGAACAGAAGAAGAAACAGCACATTTAATCTCTGGAACTAAAAATCTGATAATACTTATGGAATTTTTATCTTTAGTCAGATTGGTTTTTTAAATGCCTGATATGTGAGTGCATATGTAAATTTTTGGAACAAAATTTACTTTTTAAATAATTTTTAAAGTACTTAGAAAAAATAAAAATATGATGATGCCTGGTGTGTTTGAAAACAATTAGAAAAGTCCACTTCTGGCAAAAGGCTTTTAGGCTACTTTCACTAAATTTCTAGAAACTGCACAAGTTTTGGTAAAAGAATGGCTCTCAAACTTGAGCTGCATTTCAGGACATAATTAGGAATTTATTGCACAGGAAATTTGGATGATTATGGAATGATGGCTTCATTTTATCCTGACTTAGCTATCTAGACAATGTAAGAAAATTGTCATTTCTCTATTTTATCAGTTAACTCCTGCTGTGCTGAGTCAGAAGACTGTGCTATGCAGCATATGTGTGGGATTCTCTCTTCAATCTGTTCACTTCTTGAGCTGAATTGAACCACAATAATCCCCAAACTGTGTAACAGTTTATCATAGGAAAAAAAAAACAATGACCAATACAGCTAATGGGGTGACAAAACTGAGACTGAAGAAGATGTGACTTAGATGCCAAAAGATCTTTCAAGGAAACTCAATGTTCATGGAGAGCTGCTGGCAAAAGATCTTGTAAGATTCTCAGACACTGCAAAGTGTGAACAATACAGAGCCTGATTTGGCAATGTGCTTCACAAAGTCTGTTCTTTCACAGGCAGGAACTTCCCTGGCATGGCTGAATTAAATGCTGTTAGACTTGCACATCTTGTGGATATCTGTGCAGTATAACATCAAGTTGTCAGTGTGGCTGCATTGAGGTTATGATGTAGAATATATTACTTTCTGTAACAGGAAGAAACTTGTCCACTTGAAATGTTTCCAGTACCTCAATTTGTTCTGCAGTTACAAAAACTCTTTACAGCATGTTTTTATCTTTTAGCAATTAAGATTTCATGCTTTAACTCATAGATATCCTGATGAAACACTGATGATGGCATTGAAAAGATTTCTTTTAGCCTCAGGTAGTGTACTCAGTTTTTGGACTCAAAAACACTTCAGGCTTCATCTTTGTATACACCAATACAATTCAACACTTTACTAATTATTAGTTGTTTTCACAAGAGGCCTGTATTGATGTACCTGTTTTCACCATGAAAGGCCACTTTGCTTTGCTAAAGCATCGGAAATTCACCTCGGTGTAGATAAGAATGATTCTTCAATCTCTAAAATATTAAGGCATTTACCTAGTTTACATTTCCTACCAAAATGATTGTACTTAATCATTTTATCAATAATGAGGATTTGTAAATTGTAATCTGGTTTTATTTTTTTCTAAGGTTTCTAATAGATATTTTTGCCCTTATGCATGTATCTTCATGGCATGTGTTGAAATTCGGGCATTATGATAGCATTCACTACCATTATAAATCTCTTCTTGGTCATGACCTGAAGTGTTCAGACACCAGTCTTGACTTTTAATATGATGAACATTCCAATCAAAGCAACTATATTACAAGACTCTGAAACCTATGAACTCTGAAATGTCTGGAACTCTTAAATCTTTAATTAAAGACAACCAGTAACTGCTTGGTTTTGCAAAAATGTGTCCAACTCAAATACTAAGAAGAAAAGTGGAAATGAATGTTGAGATGAACTCTACTCATAAATATCATGGACAAATTTTCTTTTGTTTCAAATTCTTGAAATCATTGTGTAAAACTGCAAATAAAAAATACATATAATAGAATTTCTAAAAAGTATATCCTACAAATATTGACTTTCCAGGATGAGACAATTTCTCCTGAATATTTTATAATCTCATAATCCCAAACTGAAGGGATTAACAATAATCCATCTGTGTACATTACATTCCAGAATCACAGAATATTCTGAAGTGGAAGGGACCTAAAAGGATCATGGAGTCCAACTCCTCTGTGAAGGACAGCCCCAATAATCACACCATATGCCCAAGAGTGTTGTCTAAATACTTATTGAATCTTCAGGTTTGGTGCTGTGACCACTTCCCTGGGCACCCTGTTCTAGTGCCCAGACACCATCTGGGCAAAAAACCTTTTCCTGATATCCAACCTAAGCCTGCCCACAACTTCACACCTGAACACAATTTCAGGCCATTTCCTCAGGTTCTGGTCACCATGAAGGAGAGATCAGTGTCTGCCCCTCCTCCTCTCCTCTCAAGGACGTTCCAGACTGCAATGAGGTGTCCCCTCAGCCTCCTCCAGGCTGAACAGACCAATTTACATCAGCCACTTTCCCCTCAGAGGCCTTCACCATCTTCATGGCCCTTCTTTGGACACTCTCTAATAGCTTTATATCTTTTTTTATATTGCAGTGCCTAAAACTGCCCCCAGCACTCGAGGTGAGGCTGCCCCAGTGCAGAGCAGAGCAGGACAATCCCCTCCCTTGCCTGCTTGGCAATGTTGGGCCTGATGCCCCCCAGGACATGCTTGGCTCTCCTGGCTGCCAGGGCACTGCTGGCTCATCTTCAACTGGCCACTGACCAGGACTCCCAGGTCCCTTTCCATGGTGCTGCTCTCCAGCATCTCATTCTCCCATCTGACCATCCATCGCCCCATCCCAGGTGCAGATTCTGGCACTTCTCCCTTGGTGGTGGTTGTTGTTCCAGCTTGGTTGCTGATTGCTCCATGTCCTGATCTGCTGAGGTCTCTCTGTAGGGCCTCCCTGCCTTCAAGCGAGTCAACAGTTCCTCACAAGTCTGAAGATTTGCTTAGTATCTGTTCCAGTTCTGTATCCATGTCATTTATGAAGATGTTGAAAATCACAGGGTTGTGGACAGAGCCCAGGCAGGTCACCAGTCTGATGTCACCCTATTTATTATCACTCTTTGTGCCCTACCCATGAGCCAGTTACTCACCCATCCCGTGATTTGTTTATCCAGCTGTGTGTTGGACATTTTATCCATAAGGATACTATGAGAGAGAGCATTGAAAGCTTTACAGAAATCCAAAAACTACACCAACTGGCTTCCTTTGATCAGCTAGGTGGGTTACTTTGTCATATAAAGGAAATCTGGTTTGATAAACAGGACTTTCCTCTGGTGAATCTCTGGTGAAGTTGTCTTCCAAGTGCTTCTCAACACCTCCCTGAGTAATTTTCTCCATATCTTAGCAGTCATTGAAGTGAGACTGACAGGCCTATCATTTTCATGGTCTTCCTTCCTGCCCTTTTTGAATATCAGAACAAAACTGGACAGCTTCCAGTGATCTGGGGACTCCTCAAATTCCCAAGGACATTCAAAAATCATCCAGAGATTTGCAGATATGCCAGAAATGGATCAAGAGGCATCTCGTATCCTTTCCAAAATTCATCTGCTGATAAGATATGAGTTGTGAGAAATACAGTCTTTAATTCTGCTGTATTAAGCGCTATAATTTACAAAAACCTTTAAAGCCATTTAGATTTTTTTTCAGCTACAACCCACAAAAAAAAAAAAAAGAACAAATTATGTAATTATGGATTTTGTGGTGATTTTACTATTTTAAAATTTGGTACTTTATTTTAACACTCACCAATATTAACAAACAACTGTGGTCCATATAGCTGATCTTAGAACCATTTGATATTGAGGACTCATATTCTAACCTTGGTGAGAAGGATGAAAGGTTTATTACTTGTGGAAATTTCTCACCTTAACTAAAAGTACTGAAAAAAATAATACAGGAATTTGAACGTGAAGGAGTTAATGTGAGTTGGGACTAACTGGTGAAACTTCTGAAGAGATGTAGATTTATTGGATTTATGGATGTGTATCTGTGTGTGTGTGGATGTGCATGTAAATGACTCCTTCACTGTATATGCACTATATGAATGTGTGACTTGTGAATATCTGCCTTCAAATACCCTTCTATAATGTAGTCTACTGTAAGTCAAGCAAAGAAATTTACATGAGTAAATTGTGGAAAGCCCATGTAACTGTATGAATAAAGCTGATTAATTATGTTTAAATTTCTCTAATCTGTTAAAAGGGTCATCCCCCAAATTACAAGAGTTTTCTATATTCCTATTATAAAATGTAGACACCATGCCTGAGCTAAATTAAATTTTTAAGCAGCCTCAGGAAAGAAGAAAAGATTTAAATTGCTGCCACAGGGAAATTTAAACCTGACACATAAAATAGAAAAGTGATCATCAACCGCCTGTAAAACAGAGCGTCTGGTTTCATTTCCAATTTGCCACTTTCTTTTTCTCCATAATTTTCTTTATTCTTTGTTTTGAACCTAGAATTCTACTGAGAATGACAGCACTGTTTAGAAAATGCTCCTATGGTACAAATGCAGTACTGTAATCATGCTTTTTGAGGTTTTTAAACAATGGTTTTAAATTGAGAATATATCTCTCACTGTATTTTGCCTCTGTTATCAAATACTGTGCAAATATCCATGCTCTATTTCTAATTATTGGTGCATACATTTATTTTGGTGAAAAATAATAAGGCTAGAACAATACAGCAATCTAAAATCTATATATGCATATGCACTATTCATTTAATATCTGATCTGCCTGACCTGGAATTTATTTCTTGCAATTGACAGTCTATCAAAATAAACACTTTCCTCAACAATTATTGTAAATCTATTTTGACTGAATAATGACTGAAATTCTAGTAACTTCAGTGCTTAATGTGGGCAGAAACATTATGAATCAATCTTCTGCTTTAATATACTCTGGTGAAGCCTTCCGACATGTAAAGGTAGCATTTAATACTTTTATTAAATGCAAAAGAGCATAGATTTGGATGACACCTGCCTAAAAATCTAAACACATAAAAGGATTGTTTGTAACCCAAAGCATTTTCATTTACTTCAGGATATAGTTTAATCAAAGTCAACTTCATATCCAGCCAATGCTGTAGGACAACTATATCCTCCTATGCTGTAGGGCAGTGTTGCGAGAGCTTGTTCTCAATGCTGAGGAATATATTTAGTGCAGGAAACTCAGTGTGCAGCTGCAGATTGAGCTCTGGATTGGGGAAATGGTGGGAGCCCAAGGCAAGAGCCCTCATATCTTACAACAAAAGGCTGAGGGGCCTATGGCAACAGCCAGGTGACGCATTCAGAGACATGGCAGTAGCTGATGACCCCCAAACTCTTTGTGCTTGGACTGCAAAGATATAAACCCTCAGGGATTCCTTTGTTCAATATCTCTTCTGGAAGGCACCAGCTCGAGCTGTTACTCTGTTATTGGACCAAGATTAAATTATTTTAAGGATTGAGATGCCTCAGTCTCTGCTATGGGAAACTTAGGGTTGAGCCAGTAAGGAAATCTGGTCTGACTATGCAAATCTGGGGTTTGTAGCTGAAGAAGGTCCTTGATCCCCACCCAAGTAATGCGAGTATGACTGCTAGAGTGTCTCCTGAACAGTCAGACAAGGAAGTTCCTTAACAACAAGGAAATCTTGGAGTTTTCTGGAGAAAAGTATGTGAGTGAGTACAGTCAACTTAAGAAATCTGGATAGACTGGGGATGGGGAAGTGTCAATGTGCTGAGGTGGTGTCCAGCTGGAGTTCTTTTGTGATTTAGCCACAGTTGTTGTCCTGCACCTGAGCAGTACAGATTAACATATTTGTTGACACAGGAACACTCAAGCCATGGAGATAAGGTTTCATGCTGCTTTTTATCTATCAGTTTTGACATACTTTGAAGACTATGGGGAAAAAGGGTTCTAGAGACTGATGGTTGTTGGGGAAGGATTCAATTTTCATGACACATTTTAGTTGTAGTGTACTTCAGGAATAGAGAGATGGGTGTACTTATATATGAGAGGCTATAAGTTGTTTGTTCCATATACTTTTCCAATTATATTTTAATTTTGAAATATTTACATCAGAATTTTACATGACATTCCTATCAGCTGCCTCTGGACAAACAATGACCGTGTCCAATATGAAACAATGAGAAAGTGATTATGATTTGAATCAAACAGAAATATATCCTCCCATTATTATAGAAATATTTTTATGACAGCACAGTATGCTTAAAAACCTTGTTTATCAATACAAATGTATCAATTTCTATGAACTCACTATTATATGGCTTTTATTATTGCGGTATTTATCTGCAAGTATTGGTGACTGATATCACTTTCTAATTAGGTAAGCATACAATTTCCTGTCTTCCCTTTTGCACCAAAATCTCAGCATACGGTGACCCATGTTTCATTGATGTGTTCTTGGATTTTCATGATACTAATTATGGGCTGAAATCTGATTTTGTATCCTTATACAGGCCATTTTCATCCAGGCAGCTCAGGTCTCAAGAGAGAGACATCTGCCCTTGTAATTTCTGGTACAGTCCTGTCTAAACTTTCTGTAAGGTCTTTGTAACCTTCTAATTTATCATAGTGTTTACCATGGTAAATGTACCCTGCCTGTAGTACAAGCCTGTGACCTTCTATCCTATTTACTTGGAGAACAGTGTTTCTTTTCCCTCCATGGAGATTTTTAATTGTTTTGAAAATATTTGTTGTGTGGCCCTTTGATTTCCTCCTCTTTAAATGTGCTAGTTTCAATTTATTATATATTTCCTTATAGACTATATTTTCTACACATCTGCTATTTTTAGTTCATGTTTTATGAACTTTATATAAGCAGTTAATTTTTTCTGGAAACAGAGTTTAATCAACCAAAAATTAACATAGTAGAACAGAAAAAAAAGATTTTTTCATATATTCTAGAAGTTTTCCTACTGTTTATAAAGTACAGTTCAGTATCATCCTTTTTTTTCACATGGAAAAGATTGCTTTATTACGAATAATTATTATTTACAAAAAAAATGTGATTTTTCCTGCTGAATATTTTGTCTACCTATTGTTTCCCAGGTTTTATAGCTGATTTTTTCTTTTCTAGTTTTTCCTCCTCTCTATAGCACCTTGCATTTGCTTTTTTGGAAAATGAAGATATTTTTCAGACTATGCCTCCAGTTTTTCAAGACGCTTTTAAACTTTAAAATCATCTTAAAATATATTAGTAACCCTTGCCACCCTAGTGCAATCTGCAAATGTATTAAATATACCTTTGATTTCATTACACGGATATTCACAGTATTACGTAATACATCTGTAAAGAGCTTCCTTCTTGACAGTTAACTACCAATAACTCTTCGCACACACTTCTTGATTTAGCTTTATATTCACATTGTGTTATTTGGATCTATATATTTATGAAAGTATATTTCCTTCTGAGATCAATCTCTGATAAAATAGTGTTTGTACTTTAAAGTACATACCCTTTGTATATCTTTTCCAAAGGTTTTTTAAGTGTTCTTCAACACACAGAAGATGATCTTTGTCCTACATTCCTTAGCAAGAAGCTTTTATTTGCTTTAAAAAAATACCCTGTGTCATACAGAGAACTCCCAAACAAGCAGAAAAAACACTTTGTGATTGCCTATTGATATATTTAATTGCTTTCTACAAGGTTTCATCACCAGCAGTGTGTTTGGCAGTCACAGTTCACATAATTTTCCTGAAACCGATCAATTTTTTAAAAAGCTATTTTAATATGTACAGCTGTTAAACAGATTATCTGGATATTAACCACACTTCTGGTAAATATTCTGGAGTGTATTTAGAAATATCATATGTCTCTCCGAATTCTATCCTATTTCCAGCTGAAAGATTTAAAGATTATGAAAGCTCTTTCTTATTCCTATGTGAAGTGTCTTTGTTAAAGTTATTTCAGCAATCATAACCCATAACTTGTGTTCATTTTAATCTCACATAGACATGCCAAAAGTAATGGTGGGTCTCATGATACACCTTTATACTCTATGTGTACTCTTCCGCCTATTTTATTTTAAATGGGTTAACAACTAACTTGTTTTTCATTTGGTGATTAACAGGTTCATATAATTATAAGAATATAGCACTCTATACCTTCCTTGTTAGTCATCTGTGGAAATCTGGTTAAATGTGCACTCTCATTGTACCTAACACTCAGCATTTTTATTGTCTTCTATTTCCCCTCATTATAAATATTTACATCTCACAGCTTTTGGCGTGGCCATGTGCCTACACTCCCAATGTCATTACCAGTCCAAGTGGCTAGAATTAGCACTTAGACATAATCTTGGCATAAATTATTAGCCTAAAAAAATGTTGTGCTTTATCTCTATTTGCTAAGGCAAATGTTCAGTATGGCTACAAATTTACCGAAATCCGTATGTATACTTAATTGTAAATTCCCCTCACCTTTGTTTTTTTTTTTCTCCTGGTCATGTAGCAATGTAAAATATAAATTACTGTTTGTTTTGCTCTGGGGTAAAAAGTATTGCTTTCCATGTTCAAAAATTTTTGAAATTTTTTTTTTTGCATGGTAGAATCTCATCTAAACCTTTGTGTTTCTCATGCTGCCCAAAAGTTAATGTATTTACTTGTGAATTACCTTGAGTGTTGAACAGAAGCTAGAAAGCAATCTCCAGTTTAACTTAGAAGAGTACAGGTTGAAATAAATGTGAATGCTTATTTTTGTAAAACCTGTGAAAACTAGGCTGATATTTCAAATATAGCAAATGTAGGAATACCTCTCACATAAAAATTATGCCCTTTTTAGGCAGAGTTAAATGTTTTTCCTATATAATAAGAAAGCCCTTCTCTGCATGTCCTTTTTCTGTTAACAATATACCCAGCCTAGGTTGTCTGTTATTTTATGTAGTTGGGTACATATGGCTGTTGAATAACCCCAAAGATAGAGACTTTCTCCAAGAAACCTGTTCTAATGTTTGATTTGGTAATTTTTTCTTTTGTTTTAAAGCAGTTATCTATATTGTGTCCATTGTCTCTTAACCTTTTTCCAGAACAACTGAGAAGAACTTAGGTCAGTGTTCTTCACCTTCAGATATTTATACACATAGACAAGATCCCTCAAAGCCTCCCCTTCTCCAAGATGAACAGTCCCAGCACTCTCAGGGTCTGCTGATACGTTGGATGCTCCAACTGCATAGTCTTTGAGGCTTTTGTTGGACTCTCCCCAGCACACCCATATCCCTCCTGCACTGAGGAGCCCAGAAAAGAATACCAGTTGTGCATCCCATTGTTGAGTAGAAGACAGGAACTACCATGTTCTTTTAGTTATTTCAATTTCCCTTAGCACCCTTATATTGATAAACTTTTCTTTGTAGCCATGAGAATCAGTTACGTTCAAACATGTGTATTGTTCTGAGACACCTGTTCTTTTCTGAGAGTATGGTCCTCCTTGTTCTCCTATCTAACTCTTGAAGTCCACTTACCAAGAAAATATGTTTTTGTCTTATTTTTGGAGACATCTCACCTTTACCATACAATTTGGAAACTAAATAAAATAAAGCTTGGGATGAGTAGTAAATAATGTGAATAATAACAATATTACACTTAGCTAGCAAAGTCTGCAGAGGATGTCATTGCCTTAGAAGGAAAATTGGAATATATTTCATTTTACTTCAGTGAACTCCATGTTCAATTCTTTCAGCAATAAATAAACAAAAATAGCTGGTAAGAAAAAATATATTATTTTTTCTATATTTTAGTCGATAAACTCACTGCTCCTATTAGATATGTAATGCTATGTTTCTGCTCTTAATGATGTGCCACCAAAAAAAAAAGTACACTCAACTCAAAAAATTTAATTTCTGTGGAAAAATTAAGCTAAGCTAAAATTATGCACAGATACAAAGGTCTATGATGTAAAAAAATCTGAATTGTTTGTTCTATAACAAAACAACCTGGGGACAAGACCTGTTTCAGAAATGGGCTCCAAATATCCTTTAAACACTTTTTGAGAAGGAGAAAAATATTTCTATGAGATTAGAACCATAATGAATAAGAGCCATCAGCAAACCACAATCAACATGTCCATTAAATAATAAATTACTCTGGAGCAGTAGACCACTGCAGCCTTTCAAGAATGTAACTGCCTGTGACTTTCCAGGCAATTTTGATAGTGCATTGCAGTTTACTTTCCAGAATTTCATCCCATCTTCCTATATTTTAATTTTTAAATGTCCTATAAATACTTCCACTTTTTTTTTCTGTTATTTTTTAGGGCTTTTAAGTCAAAACGAGAAATGTGCAAATTTTCCCTTTTGCCTTATTAGTTGGAGAGAATGCATAAGAAGAATTTATGAAGTTGTGTACTGATTTTCATAGACACCATTTTTTCTTAACTGAGATGTATTATCTAACCATTAGTGTTGAGGATATGCATGGCCCTGCCTTGTCTATTCAAGAATATGTTACAAAATTTTCCACAACACATACCTATTTTATTCCCTGTGTGCTCAGGAAAGAATTTCTTTGTAGAGTGAAGCTAAATTTTGACAGTGACAGTGTACCAGGTGCTTCTAACATTCTTTTGATTGTCTTGGACAGGATGTCTATGAGGGTACCTGCAGGGTGGACACCACTGCACTAAGATTACAGCCAGCCCTTTGTTGCCCTGCTGCATGTTTTGGGCTGAATTCCTCTTGTTCTCTGAATTCTTCCCATCAGACCTACTTTTTGCCCACAGCAACGGGAAACTATCCCACAGAGACCTCCTTTCTCCTTCGCTTGGTGGTTTGTATCGGTTTCAGTAGGACAGAGACATTTCAATACTGTGCATTTTTGAAATTGACTCTGAAATACTGACAGGAAAGAAATGTTTTTCATATTGTTTATACTAGCTTGAGATAAAACTGAGGTTAAACACTAGGCTTGTAAGAGTATGACAGATTCCTACTTACTTTGCTAAGCATAAAAACTGAGAAAAATAAATCAACTTAACAATAGGTTTGGTAAAATATTTATTTCAGGAACCTTTTATGTTTAAATATGTATAACTCCTATAGAGAACTTTGAGAAGTAGCATAGTGACAAATTTTTCAACTCTCATTAATTCCACCATGTTGTACATTACTATTTTAAAAATATGTACAAAATCAGAGCTGTTTCTTAAGCCATGTGAAACAGTATGACGGTTTGACTCCTTAATTGAGGCAATTTGTTTATTTCAAAATACCAAGAGTTACAATAAATACTGTGTCTTGGTTTTTCTTTTTATTTGCAGCTTTTGCACAGATTTCAGAAAAATCTTATATTCCCATAGAAAATAGTACCATTTTCCTGCAGGATAGCTCTTCAAATCCATATGCAAAAGAGAGAAGCACTAATGGCTTTATTCTGTCTTTTTGTTAGGGTAAACATCAGGATTATGTGCCAATTCTCAGTGCTTCCTAGGAGCTAAATATATTCAAAAATGAAAAAAAAAAAAGCCTTCCAAATATAGCTATTGGAAACTGATAAAAGTTCTAGCATTATAAATTTCACAGAAAAGAGAGTAAAGAGGGAAACATATGTAATAATGGATTTTCTTTGTTCTGGGAATATGCTCCCATGATTTTTATTGTAAAGTGTTAATAAAATTGAAGTCTGTTTAAAGACATTAGTCTTTGAATTTGTGCAACAGAATTGATTTATTTCATCTAAATTTCTCCAGTAAATAGAATTCTGTTGCAAACCTCTAGTACTTGGGTTTGGCTGCAGCTGCTTTCATAGAAAATACAATTGATTTATCTAATTCAGCCTTTACTTCTGTAATTTTTTTTTCTGTTGCCTTTTGAGTTTTGGTGATATGGGAACAGTCTTGTTTAATTAGGTTTCTTAAAATGTTTTCAGAATATTACATTGCTAATTTTTTTCCTATGTCTTTATTTGAGTTAGGCATGGAAAATACATTAACCAGTTAATTTGGCTTTTAATAATAAGGGGATATCCTGGTTTGGTAACAATGGATGATATTATTATGTGGACAGTTTTCTTCACCCATTGGATTGCATACTGTTGTCCTGAGTTGCTCTATTTTTGATTTTATCAGTTTCCTCTTGGGCAAAAAGTAATAAAAATTCTTTACTTCTGATAATCTATTGTTATGTATGGTCATATAGCACAGAAAAAAAAAAAAACCATGCAAGACAATGTACAGTTTAAAAGGGATTATCTGTGAAACCTTGTACTTCCAATCTGGGCTGTCATCTCTTGGTCTATGTAACTGGTCTCACGTTGCAGGCTGTCATTTTACCAAATAAATGCAGACCAACATTACTACTAGCAAGAATAAAAAATGCTGTTTTCTTCCATCAGTACCTTGATGATATTTCATAGAGTTTTTATGTTATACTAAATGTTACTATAAGTGATATGTGACAAAAATTATCAAATCTTTATTTATTACTTATAAATGTCCAGAGAAATAAAAAGACATCTTTGCTCATTTTTTTCTACAGATTTAATTTTGCATGGTGCTAAAAATGTTCAGTTGGAAATTAATTAATTAATTTTTACTTGCATAATTTTACTATAGATAGCATGCATTATTTGCAATACACAGTTTGGCACAATCTGACCTATTTTTATGCCCTGTGTTCACCTGACAAGCTTTGTCTCATTTATGGCTATTATAACAAAAATTCACAAGTAGAGTATCTGCACTAGAATTTGATACTGTATTAACCATCTTGTGTGGAAGTGAACACTGCTTGAGTGAACAAGTATAAATAGGAACATGTGTCAACTCAAAGCTTCATGACAGATGCATTTAGATATAACACATGATACATCACACAGTAACATCTTAGCCAGAAAACTTGAAGAGACCTGGTTTTCTAAAGAATGCAAAGATGAAAGATAAAGTTTTCCAGGGAGAAATGCCTTTATATTTTTTTCTGAAAGCTCCAGGTCTTCAGAAACTGTTTTAATAGGTGTTTGTTATTTGAATCTGTGTGGATAATTATCGGGTCAAACTTCTTTGTAAATTTCTTCTCTTTGTTCTGTCTATGCTTCAGAGCTTGTACTATGCTTACTTTTCCTTCCTTGGATGCTCTGAATGATGAGACAGATTCTGCTGGAAGACAGAAGGATCTGTAGTCAGATATTTAGGTTGGAAATGCAGCTCATTCTTGCATATACTTTTCAGAACTAAGCAGCATATTAAACTGTTATTGTTTTCCCTTCTCACACCACCACCAATTGCATTCCTTCTCATCACATCCAAGCAGCACGCAGCACAAGCCATGAAAAACAAACTTTTTAGTTTTGGAGACTAAAAAGTATTTTACTTGTTTTCTATTAAGTATTCAGGAAGCACTAGTCCCTTGGGAAGATAAACTTTATAAGCAGGAACTTTGAGACTAGGTCAGCAATTACTAAACCTCAACTTAAAAAAATATTTTTTTTTTTGTTTTGACACAAGCTGTGTTTCCCACAGTTTAGCTTAGGGAAATGAAATTGACCCAGTTGTGTTGATCTCAGTCTGCTAAACTGGGACATGTAACCTACAGCTACAGCTGAGGGAAAGGATTAGATTACTTAACATGTTAACTAAGGGCAATATGAACTTGATTTCCTCTTATACAGATGATGTGTGAACAAATACATTTATTCAAGGCCTTTTATTTCATAAGTAAGTTGAAGTAGTTTATGCAATTTTTATGATTGTTACATTGTAATCAGAATGTTACTGCAGCATGGACAGCCTTTAAAAATAGAATCCCATAATCATAGGTCATAGAATTATAGAATCATTTAAGCTGGAAAAGACGTCTAAAATATCAAATCAAACCATAAAACCAGCAATGCCAAATCCATCACTAAACTGTGTCCCAAGTGTCACATCTATAGGTCTTTTAAATCCCTCCAGGGATGGTGACTCAACCACTGCTCCAGGTAGCCTGTTCCAGTGTCTGATCACCCTGTCTAGGAAGAAATATTTCCTAATACCCAATCTAAACCTCCCTAGGTATCTTTTGCTCCTGTCCTATCTCTTGTTACTTGAGAGAAAAATCTGACTCACGCCTGGCTGAAACATTCTTTCATGTAGTTGTGGAGAGCAATAAGGTCTTTTCTCCAGGTTAAAATGCTCAGCTTCTCAACAGACTTGTGCTCCAGAGCCTCAGCTCTGTTGCCTGTCTCTGGATACATCTGGAGTGAGGTGCTCACCATGTATGAAGTGCCCAAAACTGAACATAGTAAACATTGAAAACAAAAACCTCATTTTGAGAAGAAAAGTCATGCAAGATTGAGCAAAGGCTTTGAAGGCTGGAAGCTGTAAATCATCCAAATGTAACCTAAAAAACAGCTTTGTCCAGTAAATGAACTTATTAATAGAGGAGGACTGAGGGGATCAAGAAGCTACTCTGACCCCTGGGGTCATGGAAGGCAAGGCAGCCTCAGTGTGTGAAATTTAAATTCCCTCAGTCTAATGTGGTTGTCCAGCTCCTATGGGAGCAATTGCTAGGTTCAGGCCATACAGGTCTTTTTTTTTGGTCATCCTTGGAATATTAGCCTGAAATAGAGCAATAATGACAAAAGAGCAGAGAAGTGTTGTTAGCGGAAACTGCATAGTTACCAGAAAGTGGTTTAAGGAAATGTTACACTTAAATATGAAGAAAAAGGTCAAACAAAAAAGATAGCATATCCTGTATAATGTACATCATGTTGCTCTGATCCCTAAGCTGAGATTGGCATAAGTCCATGGGGAGTCTGTAAGTATGTGTATGTGACTTATTACTCTGACATAACACTATTATGTTTCAGTTTTTAGCATTTTTAAAGGGTAGGTAATAGTTATAAGAGATGAAGAACTTGGAATTAAGTACTGCAGTTATACACAGAAGGATAATTTGGTTTTGATAAATTGTTCTGAGTCTGTTAACTAATAATACAATTTTTTAAAGTGGCATCTTACCAGTACAAGAAAGAAGTAGTATCATTATTAATGTCTAAACTATAGTGTGTTTCACACAGGATTATGGTAAAGGTCAAATCATGTTTCGCTGAATTAAAAGCTATTCTGAGCTATAGCATTCCTAATCAACTCAGACCTAAAGGTGCATAGCTCAATTATAATGAGACACAATGAATTTAAATAAACTTTGGAACACAGTATAGTGATTTATAAATGCACTGTGATATCCTTTTAACTCATTAGCCATGAATGATACTACTATATGTATTCTTCAGTATTTTCTGCTATGCAATTATTTTTACTCACAATGCTGCTTAGTGAAAACACTTTTTTATTTTGTTCCTTTATAGCATGCAGGATGCAAAATGAGCAGTTGCTATCTCAATATACACAGAAATATAGAAGCTAACTAAACCAAATCCTCAGTAGCCAGTAGAGCTAAATATTAACAGCTTTTAATTTGAAAACATGTAGCCACAGGTCTGTACTTTTTGGAATACAGCTACTGCAAGGATCAAAAATACTTCCTAGGATTTGTCAAGGGAGTGTAAGCATTTTACCTAAGAGAATATGAGGGTGTCTTAGTTTTAGCCAAGGACAAAGTTAATTTTCTTGCAGTTGTCATGAGCGGGGTAGAGCCTGGACCCATATGGGCACCCCAGGTTTTTATTCTATACCATGCATGTAATTTCTAGGGGCTGAAGTAAGGGACTCCCACTTTTGAAGCACGGCTTCCAGTGGAAGAAGGCTTCACATGGAGAAGTAGTGGCCATTTTCTTCCTTTCCCTGGAGGAGCAGGTGGTGAACAGAGTGGTGGGGTGGTTCCACAGATGCAGCACATATTTTGTATGTGATCACACTCTTTTATATACTGTTGTTCTTAGTATTGCTGTTGTTACTGTTAGTTTTCTTTTCTCATTGCTGTTTTCCAGTAAATGGTTCTTACTATCTCAACTAAGAATCTCTGCCTTTCTCTCCCTCTCACCAAAGGGAGTGGGTGGAAAGGGAGCAGCTGCATGGGGCTTAATTTCCAGCTGGCTTTAAACTATGGCAAAGGAATAATTAGGGGAAAAGATCTTCCTGCGTCTGGAACAGAGCCACTAGAAACAAAAGGGGTTGAAATCATATGTAGCATATGACATTTGTGGTATAGGAGAAAATGGACATTGCAGTTTGGGAACATCAGTTTGTAGGAAGGGTGACATAATTTGTGAAGTAATGTTCTAAAAACTTTTAAATGTTATACAGCTGGTTGAAAAACTTTAGAAGAAGGTGTTAAATAATTATTTATTAATACATTAATTATAACTGTTGTAATTTTATTTTTATTTGCCAGTATGGAGAACATTAAGAAATAAATGTCTGCAGGTTCTGGGCTCTTAATCTCAAATTTTCAAATCAGTTGTGTCTTTTAAGTCTTTAGAAGGTACTAGCAACTAGAATTAAATACTAAGCCTGAAATACTGAAATACTGAGCCTGCATTAACTCCTGATTTTGGGTCTTTTATTAGCATAGAATATGGATGTAAGATGAATAATATTGGCTTATAACTACCTGAAACCAGTGAAATGACTGATTTTCCTTTCTTATTCTCAGCAATTTCAAAAATAAGTTTGACTCTCTGTAAGAATAAAAGCTTTGTGAGCCACTGCTTGAGTGGGATGGTCATAGAATTTTATCTATGAAGGTGGTAGACTCATAATACACACACGTCATCTATAAACAATGTTTGTTCCTGGAAATCTTTCCTTGGACATTCTTAGTTGTAGAGAAGTGTGTATATAAATTTATATATGTGGGTTTTGGAATTCTGTTTTCATTCCAGCCACCCCCACATGCGCACACGTACACACTTTTTTGTACTCTTGATGCATCTCAACCAAGACTTGACAAGCACATGCTACAGTTTTAACAATGGTATATGTCACATCAGATTCGTGGTTGATCTCATGTTCAGCAAATGAAATCTCCTCATGAGGTGAGATCAGATCACTGGGCTTTCATGCTTCCTCACACCTTTTAAAAAGAAAGAATAGGGAAAAAAAAACCAAGAAAATGTGCCTTTTTTTCACCATCATCAGAAATATTTCTTCATGAATAGAGGTACTGCAGGTTAACAAGTTTGGTCCCTTCTAAAAGGAATAACCTAGCACATTAACTGAGAATTTAAAATCATCCAAACTAACTTGTGTACTTTTCTTCTAAGAGCTGAGATACTTCTGGTTCCAACTCAAGCCAGCAGGGCTGAAAATTGCTATAAATTATGCCGAAATATTGCATGAAAATGTAGAAAATTAGATTTGCTAATGAGTTACTTCAACCTTCTAAGAGCTAAAGAAGCTTGTTTCCTATACAGCAACTTTCTTTTTTAGCCATGATGCCACCTACATGCATAAAAAAACTTTACAAAAAAAAATTCTTGTTTATTAGGAAAGTATATTAGCACTCTGATCTGACTCTATTTATACAGATGGCTATCAGTATTTCCAATGTAAAGCTTTCTGTGGTGAAAATCAAAAACTGTTATTCTAATAAACTAATTGAAGCTAGTGACCTTTCTTACATGTTTTAGATTTTTTGGGTTTTTTTAATCTACTTTACTTTTAAGTTGATGCTCATGTGGTATGAGTACCCTATTATCATCAAATTTAAACTGTGGGTACAAAGAATTTAAAAGCTTCACTTGTTCCTTTTTTCTGTCTTCTTTTTTATTTTTTTTATTTTTAAGGAGAGGAGCAGGCGTAAATCTACCTTAGCTGCATGGCAATAATTCCATCTACCCACTCTTGCATTAAGTGATTATCCCACTGGAAGTCAGTGATCTGCTTTGAAGTCCTCAGCTTCAAAAGAGTCACCACATGAACTCTATTCATATAAGCAATGGTTCCTCTAAATAAAAAAAAGTCCTCTGCATCTCACTCTTAATTTTTGTAGTTGATGAAATGCCTTTCATCATCAATAGGATTTTAAGATTACCATAATTTCTTCTCAGATAAACTAGAGGGGCAAGGGCTGGGAGGTCTGACTTTGGAGGTTGGATTCCCTTTAATAATCAGGATGGCACAACTGGAAATTATTTATATTACCTGCTGTCAAAGTATTCCCCAGATTTTTTCAATGAAAGAGTTCTCCTGTTATCAAGTCCATACATTTTTCCAGACAATAAAGTACCAAAGAATATTTTTTCTCATTTCAGAGATAGATTACAAACCTGGAGAGTGAAAACAGAACAGGAGGAATGAAGATTTCATAAGTATAGATATCTTAGCAACTATTACCAAAAGGCCTGCTCTGCACCCTTGTAGGTCCCATGTGTAAAATAGAAAGAAGATTAGACAAGGCTTTTATAGATATAGTTAGGCATTCGTAGCATTACCTTAAAATGTACTTGAGATTACTTACTGAAAAATTAGCTCATAGTAATGTCCATGACAAAAACAAATGAAGGGTAAGTACTTTTATTTTACGGTAATGTTTCAGATGCATTCATGTCCTTATGTTCATAGGTGTCCACGAATTATATAACATATTTCTGCATGTAAGCAAGCAAACAGATACATGAAAGAGTGTCTTCACTGTGTTTAATCATCAGACTTCACCCAAACAGATCGAGAAGGCACTAGAAAGGCCATTTTAGGTCATTGTACTGCAGGTTACCACACCATGAGACTCTCCATTTCATCAAACTCTTACGTGTTTGTATTAATGTGACCCCCTGTGTTGATTTGGCACACCCTGATTTTTTTTGGTAGCTGTGGGGGGGTGGGTCAGGAGACACAGGTAGCTTCTGTGAGAAGCTGCTGTAAGGTCCCACCGTGTCTTACAGAGCCAATCTCTGACTGGCTGCTGGCTTAATTAGAGAGGTTGGTAGTGCCTCTGTGATGACATATTTAAGAAGTTTTGGGAAGACTTTGGCCGTGGGAGAGAAGCCATGCCATGGCAGAGGAAAGACTCTTCTCCCTGAGTGAGCTGAAGATCTCAAGTGATGAGACCAAAACCTCCATGCCCTGTCTCCCTGCACTGCAGAGGGACTGGGAGGAAAAAATGTGTTTAAAAGGCTTTATTGTATTTTCAGTATATTCTCTGACTCTCTTAATAATAAATTTACTTTTTACATTTAAATTTGAACCTGTTTTGCCCTAATAATGTCTTTTTCCCAGTCCTCATCTCAGCTCATGGGCCCTTTTTTAGTTCTCTTTCCTCCCTCCTCTGCTCAGCAGTAGCAAAAGAAGGTAAGCAAATGATTTTTGTGGGTACCTGGCATTTGGCAAATGTCAAAACATGACACCCCCATTCTTCTAAAATATTTGGGAGAAAGATCTGCAGGAAATGGTGCTCTTGTAAAGATTTACAAAAAGATGTAAGAAGTGGCCCTGTTGCTAGAGCTATGATCTCATAGAGACCAGTTAACACTTTCCAGAGCAAATATGAGAGAAAAAAAATTTAAAAGATATGTTTTCCCCTGCTTTCTGCTTATTATTCCTTCTGTGTAAGTTTCTTTTATTTTCTCCTAGTCTTCTAATTTTACAGAAGGATTTGGTTCCTTATTATAGTTATTTTTTCTCATATAAAACACTAATGTTTGTGGCAGCAACTCTCTGGTTACAGAGAGTGGCACATAACTTTCCCAGGCATTGTGCTGGGAAAAGTCTGTGAGAAGATCAGAGAAAATAATGAGAAACAATTCTTATTTTCATTTGCTGTACCTGTTGTTGTGAACATGTGGAATGTGTTATGGAGATTTGTTTAGTAAAGGATGGTTTCTTAATTGGCCAGTGAAGATGGAGTTCGGATTGGAGGACCAAATAGGTCCAGGTGTATCATAACTATAAAAGCAATGGGTTTCTTAATAATGAACAATATAATAAAGAGATTTATCACCTTCTGTGAATCACGGAGTCAATGCTAATTATTACCTGGATGGGGGCCTGTTGCGAAGACAAATGTTTGATCTAGTTAACATCTGAATCATGCTGCACACAATGGTTTACTTCTCTATGGCATCTGAGATTTCTGTTCTTCTCTCCCTACACACAAAAACAACAAGTGCTTCTGAGAGGAAAAGTGGAACATCTCCTGTGTGGCCCCTTTTCTAGCTGGTGAAAATGGGGGGTTAGGGAGGGTATAAAATAATTGAATTAGTTATTGCTAAAAATAATTAGTATACTTACTGTATATTTTTTTCAGTTTCTTGCTAAAGGAGAGTTAAAAAAAGTCAAGAAGTTATGTTATCAAAGGAGAAGGAGAGAAAGACCTCGAGGTCCCACTACCTGGTGCAAAGAGGCAAGTGCTTAATCACTATAGAAGGGGTGATGTGAGCTATGAGGAGGTGAGGAAACTGAGAGAGAATATTATATAGGTATAAATACAAAAGGGTTATGTAGCTGATGCTTCATTTTTTATGACTATATAAATTAACAAAAATGTAGTTTGCTTAAGTTACATATATTGCATCTTGTCCTTTTTCTTCTTTTATCCAGGATGAAAGATTGGTTGTATGGGATAATTCTGACACTGATACTTCCATTGACAAAGTACAACTTCCCCTAAAAAAAGATTGTTTTTTCCCCCCTTCTCATATGCAGCAAATTTTCAGCCATCACTGTTCTGTCTTTTTATTAGAGAAGGAGAGGCTTCTCTGACAGAATCTCCTTCCTTTCTTACCGTTTTCAATGAGCAGGATTTCAGCTTCAGATATATATATATATATATATATACACACACACTCCCTTGATACTGGAGAATAAAATATTAAATATGGTGAGAAATAGTCTATGTCTGCATTAAAAATAGTATACTACTTCCTACTTCAATGCATGTACAAAGCTGTACATCTAGTTGCAGGAAAGGAAACTTTGGGAGAAGTGCAAATTGTGTGTGTGCTTTTGGTTGATATGTGAATTTGCATATCCTGTGTTTGCAGCTTAGACAGAATTTTTTAAAAGTGATCCTAGAAAGATTACGAAACAAGAAAGGATTTTGACAAGCACAGCATCTGTGTACAAGAGTGTGTATGTGTATGTATCTATCTATGCATCTATCTATTCCCTATGTAATGCATACTGAATATTTTAAAAGTGTTATGGAAAAGAAACCTGAATTCCTTTAAAGATAGTTGTTTACAAGAGTACCTTAACATCCAGCTTTCTTTATTGCTCTCTATGTTGTATCATATATCATTTGGTTCTACATGCTTTTTTCTCTCGGTATTTCTTTTTATGCTGTCAGATTCTGCCATGTCCATTCAAATCTAAAATTGTCTGAAACTATCTAAGTAACAACAAATCTGCTGTGTGAATAAAATCTTTATGGCGAGCTGCTAGGTTTCCAAGGCACATGCATAATAGAAATTCAGTATCACTTCATTTGAGTAGAGGCACTGCTAGCTGCATATCATGGAGTCCCACAAATTGTCCTATGTAAGGAAAAATTATGACAGAAAGACAGCCCAATGTATAATAGTCTACTAAATGTATTCCACAGCTAGCTGTGTGAACCACCTTGGGGAAAAATGCATATGAATGCACATGTATATTAGAGAGGTTTCTAACAATGATCTCATTCTGTACCAACTCTAAAATACTTTTTAAAAATATGACAGTTTAGCTGAATTATCTGGAGAAGACATTTGGAAAGGCTGTCTGAACATGAATTGTGCTAATTTCAGATCTCTCTGAAACATAGCAGTTTTAGTTAACAGGGATTCTGAGGAAAAAAATTTTGACCTCAGCTAAAATGTGCTTGGAGACCCAAACTTCTCTTTGGAATCTGAACATGTTAATTATATCAGAACAGAGGTGAAAATGCTGAGGCATACTAAATGTTGATATTACACGAAAATATGCCACAAATAAATAAAATTAAGCTTTCTATTTGACTAAGCTGGGTTTTGGCTGACAGTAGGGCTTAAAATATCTTTGGCGAAGGAGTAACATTTTGGAAGTCCACAATCAGAGACATAAAATTAAGTTCAATATTTTATATAAAAGATTGCAAAATGTATTTCTTCCTATTCCAATGGTTTTGTTACTTTGATAGAAGATGGGAAATATAGTACACTCCTTTAGTCTTCCATGATAACATCAGCTGCTCCTACTGCTTCTGTTGTCTCCACCTGTATACCCATAAAATCAAATGAAAGCAGGATTCATTCATAGAACATCATTGTTGTGTTAATATTAATTAATACCATGGGAAAATGTGGCAGCACATATTTTACCATGGTCTGCATGAGACTTCTGCAGACTTCAGATGTATTCTAATATTACTGATCCCTTCTGAAATCCATGTCACTTCAACATCATTGCTATTGACTACCTATTTTCAGCTGGTATAAATGTGTCTGTTGTACTTAGCCTTCTTTTGTTTCATTGGTAAAGTACAAGTCCACTTCTCTATATGTAATATTCAATAACAGTATATATATGTTCTTTACATACTGTATTCATATATTAATATATATATGTTTGCAGAAATAGCAGGAAAAAAATGTAAATACCTCCAAGGCTGATGCATAGCCATGTAAATTAAATTAAATTGAATTAAATGAAAAAAAAATAAAAAGAAAGCAGAGGGGAAATTTTACACCTACTTTGATACTTGGTTTAGTTCCTTTTAATTCCTTAGGTCTTCCCTCATTTCTCCCATAAGTGAACAATGTTAATGAGTCTTCTCCATATTATTATTACTTAAGTTCAGTATTGACATAGAACCAATGAATTTACCTTGTACATAAAAACATTTGAAGTAGATGCTACCTGTAATGAACTGTACCTTTATAACCTTGCTCTTCCCCAGGAGATTAAAAAGATTGCAATAATGGTGAGGAAAAGACAACTCTGGAAAAAAATTTCAGGTGCAAGAACCACATTAATGGATTATAGTATCAAAATGTCCTTTAACAGCTAGGTGAAGACTGATCTGATGCGATATTCATTGGGGATAAAACTTCTGAGCCAGGTGGCCTCAAGCAGAAACCACAAGTCAAAAGCAAACAATGATTTTGAGTATGTCAAAGGATGGCTGAGGCTGTAGAGGGCCCACATCATGGGGGAGAGCTCTTTCTGTTCTTTAACATTCAGTTTCAAAGACTTGAATCTTGAAACACAGGATTATAAGAAAAGGTGTTCAAAAAAAGTGTTCCTAAACAGTGTTCGAGTGAGAATTGACATGAAAGATCAGCATGGAAGAAAGTCTGAAGAAGTGTCTCATTGGTATGGCATGAATTCTCCAAAAATAATAAAATTTCTGAAGATTATAGATCATGGTTTTGAAATTCTTTGAATTAAAACCAATGTGCAACAATTTAGTCAGTTTGGGTTTTGATTTTGTCTTTTTCAATTTGTTTGGTTTTTTGGTTGGTTGATTTGGATTTTTATTTCGTTTGTTGCTGTTTTGAGTTCTGTGGGATTTTTTTGTTGTATTTTCTTTTTCTAGTAAAAATGAAACTTTGTTAAGGATGAGATCTTTGTTTAAAGATCATTGAGAGTTTAAAAGAATGTTAATTCCCCTGAAGTACAGTCAGAAAAACACACAACATTTTGAACAAAACCAAAATATCTCCAGGGTCTTCAGACCACTCAATTACCCAGGCCAGACTGAGTTTACTGCTGAATGAAAAACGGTGAAAACACCTTAAAAAACTGGCCTGGTTGCTTAAATATACAAACAGAGTTTTAATAGCCTTCTTTTAACTCTTCAGTTTAAAAATGAGACAGTGTTCTAATGGCCTAATAAAATATAATCATGCTTTATTCAAAATTCTCAATACAAAGTGATTTTTTTATTTCTCTATACAAGATTTCACCTAATTGAAAACAATATAACTAGTCTAACTTCATCTGATTAATTGTAATTACAATTTGATTAATTGTAAAAACTTTGATGGTAGAAACCTTAAGCAAGATTATTCAAATGCCACTTTAATAGGTGAAGAGAATTCCTCTGAATTTTCTTTTTTTTCTTTTCTTTTCCTTTCCTTTCCTTTCCTTTCCTTTCCTTTCCTTTCCTTTCCTTTCCTTTCCTTTCCTTTCCTTTCCTTTCCTTTCCTTTCCTTTCCTTTCCTTTCCTTTCCTTTCCTTTCCCTTTCC
>QUSF01000036.1:3704145-3958091 GCA_003676055.1 Chloebia gouldiae | reverse complement strand
GCATTTCCTCTGTTCCATTTTTCATTGCACACTCCAGTTTTAACTCCTCCCTTCATGGATCTTAATCCACAGAAGCTATTAGGGGTTTTGCTAGATTCTACCCTTGCACAGAGGCCCACATGCCATTGTTTTGAAGATTAAAGAGGAACATATTTGGTGGTTAAAATGTGTTTTATTTCTTTTCACTGTAAAAAAATTTTCAATAAGTAACTCCATTGTGGGGGGATAACTCATTTTAGCAAAGGAAACAGGATTCGGCTCTTTTTGTGAAGTTTTATTTCTTAGAAAGTATTTAAAAATCCTTCATTTCTCCCCTGTCTGAAATGGAAGAAGAGCTTATTCAGTGTGCTATTTATACTGATTGTATTATATTTACTTATCTGTTGTTTTAAACCAACAAGTTAGGCAAAAAATAACTGGTTAAATTGTTGGGTTTTTTCCTCCATTTCACATTGCTACTCTTTTTTGGCAGTACTGTTACATGAAAGCCAGATAAAGGATCATCCTCCTAAAGCAGAGTAAAATATAGCAGCCATCCTTTTGACATAATATACTTTCAGGAAGCACAACTGCATATGTCTTACAGACCTGGGAATTCAACGTTGTCCTTAACTCTGCAAGCAACTACAGTATTGAGGCAGCTTCGTCCTTCATATTTCTTTGGTTGTTTTTTTTTTTTTTTTTTTTACCTGAACTGCATTTTACCTTGTTGTGTCTTAAAATGTATGATGTTTAATCCTGGTCCTTAACAGACACCCTTGGCTTACGTCTTCTGCGCAGATGTGTCCTGAGCTGCTTGCCTGCACATTGCCACCATCTCCTGCCCCTTGTGATACACCATTAATGTGAACATTCACAAGTAGTCATGAAGGACATTTGACTTCTTCAAAGGTGCTTTGAAGGACAAAGGTGCAAGGACTATAGAGGGACCTTGCAGGGACTTGGTAACCTCGGAGGGAAACTTATGTGCCTGAACCTGTTTTTCAGAAGAATTCCTGTCCTTGTCACACTATCCTTTCCACATTTTAACATAATATTTTTATATAGGGTATCTATGAGTTTGTCACTTTGTTGATGGACATCATTTAAGACAAGTGGAAATACACGAAGTTCTGCTAATAAAATGCAGAGTGATTTTTACCATGGTATGACTGAAGAGGTGCTATAAGGACTCGGAAGCTGGTTCCACATCTCTTCGATTGCACAAGGTGAGAAATATCTGTTAGCACTTACATTTGAAAAGTAAGGCTGCAACAATGAAAAATACACTAAAAACAAAGCAGGAGGAATTTATGAAACAATTCATTTCTGTATAAAATGGTAAGAAAACAACTAAAAGGATAAAATCTGAACACTGAACATTTCAAATAGATGTTAAATGTATCAGATTATATTTCTTGTTATTTAATATTAAGAAGAAACAGGAAATAATTTAGTTATTTTAATAGTATAGGGAACATGCAGAGGACAATGGAGAGACACGTTTGCTAAACATATTTAAAAATATTCATGAACTGTTTTTTATTTTAGATAGTATTTTGATTTTTAGACATACATGCTTTTCAAAAAGAAAAGACAAGATACTGTGTGACAAATTGACAGTCAAGACTAAATTTTTTTGAGATGGCTGTGGAAAATTAGGAAACACATATTTCAGAAAACAAAAATTTCTGTCAAAACTCTTGTGCTTATTGCAGAGCTTTTATTCTGGAGGGCTTCTTAGAAACAACTGGCAAGGTCATTTCTCTGGGCATCTTTGGCATACACTGGTATGTAAAAGTGGGGGAGGTGACTTTCTGTTAATTGAGTCATTCAACTTATGACAAAACTCAAAAATATATTCATTAAAAGTACTCAACTAGCAAGAGATTTAATGCTCAGTGGAGGCAAATGGTTTAGTGTATTTAAAGAATTTTAGAGACTGATCTTGTGAAGACTTACTATTGTGAGTAGTTCTATGGGAGTAAATCGTACAACATGCTTATTGGTTTAAAGACCTATGTAACCGTATGGTAGAATTACTGAAGTTCTTTAATTAATCTAGATCTTAATCATGGAGCAGGACCTGGATCTGGGAATATATTTTAATTTGAAAATCACTGTATGCACATATTACTTTGAATAGAATTTCATTATATTTTGCTGTACACTGTATCGGAGCTCAGTAAGGTGCATACCTTGAATGGCATACACTGAATGTTAACATCTGCTGTGGTTATTCTTATGCCAGTGTGATCAAAAAATACCTGCATTTATATTTATTTTAAGCTTGCAGTGGTAACTTGAATTAATTTGAATCCTGGTATTTAAAATAAAAGAAAGATTAATTGATATAAATATATATTAGAAAAATACTTAATAATTTTTTAAAATTGAATGTTCAGAAATTTAAAATCTTAATCTCTGTTCACTTGAGTGAAATTTTTAGTGACTTTAGTAATTAATATGATGGTATTTTCTGTATTGGAATTTGGATTTTTTATGTGTGAAATTCTTTTTTAAGAATTTAATTCTTTAAACAGAATTTCAAAATCAACATCAGTATAAATAGGTATAACTTTATAGTTTAGAGACTTCTATTGAGAGCATGAGATTATTTTATACACCTGCATACATAACATCATCAGTAGTCTACCTCTTTAATTTAGAAATTCCTGTGATCTGAAAGCTAATTTGGTAAAAATACAAGACTTTTTTTTCTCAGTTTCCATACATAGGCAGGTTTGCTTATAGCAGTGGCTGTGCATGCTGGAAAGGGTTCTGCAAACCCACTGAACAGCTAGGTTAATCCATCAGAGTTTAGGGTTTCTAATGCATTACATATGTGACTGGGTGACTCCCAACTTTGCTGTATGAATTTCTCAGGCTCTCCATCTTTGATTTTCACATTAAATTTTTATTAGAAATAGTTGTGTAAATAAAAAATTCTTATGAATTAGGTGTGGCCTAACTTCTTAGCTTTTTTATGGTTATGCTTCTCAAAATTTTGACATACAATGGGTATACCCAAAAGAGGATTTGGGATAAGAAGCATTATACTGCAGGACCATAAGAAAGAGAAGGTTTTATGAAACCTCATTTTAGAATTCATACGTTTCTTGTCTTGCAAGTTTTGAACGCTTAACTAGTAATAGCCTATCAAGTATAACTTATATTAGACAATTAAATGGTTATTTAGAATTAGTTGTTATGGTTGTGCATAAAAATATAGTAACTTTTGAAGTCTATAATACATTTTACAACAAAATCATGTAAATTGTGCATTGCTGTTCTATGAAGAACAGAGTGGGGAAATAATTTCACACTGCATTGGATATGAAGGAAACTTGAAAATTATTTAGTTACAGATTTCTCTGACCAGGCTTGCAAAATGGCATATGTTATGTTAATGGGCAAAAATTTGAAAATTATCTTGAATATTAAACACAGTAAGTTTGGGTTCTGACATGAATGCAGGCATGATTATTATAGAATGCAAAGTAGGTACTTTTTTAACCCTTATTCCTATGGAGTAATAATTGTGTCTTGTATATCAAAACACCCATAATTATAAGTGATATATCAATATCATTTTTTTTATTGCTATTAAGGCCTAATCCCTGTCAAATCAAATTCCAAACCTTAGTTTTTCTCCAATAATTCAATTGTGTTGTGCTCTACTACCTAAAATAAACCCAAGACTTTACTGTAAATAATCCTGAGAGATGAGGTGCTTCTGCCATTTGCAGCAGACATGGGCATACTCTGGGAAGCATGCAGGGATGGTGAGCACCACTCCCCCTAAAGTGGCCACATGAGTCACATATCACTCTCTGGTGATTGCTAGGTTTGTGGTGAAGACGTCTATCATAGCTATAATCGTGACTGAAAGGTGAAAGACTAACAAGCACATTACATACTCTCATCATCAGTATGTCAGATGTAACATCAGCCTTTAGCCAGTTTTTACACAGCTTGTGAACTGCTTAAAAATGGTGGATACATGCTTAGTGATTTTACTTAGCTTCAGTCAAAAAGGATGAGAATTGCATTAAATAATCCTTAAGGCCTTAAGGAGTCAAACTGCACATTGCACAGGGAGGGCAATGTGCTGAACATCCTTCAAGGTACACAATGCTGCACTGGATGGGGTCCTGAGGAGCCTCATGATTCTTCAGAGCTGGGACTGGTTTGAACAGGGGATTAGACCAGATGGCCTTCAGAGACTCCTTGCAAATGAAATTATTGCATGATTAATGGTGAGCACCACCAGGCTGGTTCATTCTTTCATCTTTAGAAACCACAGTATACAGAGCACAGAAGTGGTAGGGGCTGTATTATTTTAACATGGTGCTTTTGAGGTGGTCCTGCAGAGGGCAAAATCACAAAGAACATACAGAAAGTCACATTTCACTGCAAATCTTCTCCAGCCCTACAAGAAATGGAGCGGAATTGCATGTGGGGTAAACAAAGGAATTAATTTTGTTCCTGTGTGAGACCAAGATAGCGGAGTACTTACCCTTCTGGAGTGTATAAAGTGCTTAAAGTGCTCTGTCTCTGCTCCTTCCCCCTGATTCACTGAGCAGGAACTGAACTATAAGACACTGGTAACATTTATGATTCTTTGCAGAAGGTTGTTGGTTTTGCTTATAATGTCAGGTCATGAACGAGCCTTTCCCTTATCGCTATTTTTTTCCCATGAAACAGATGTATTCTGTTTAAAATTAGATGTCTTTTTCATGATCTTTCATACCCTTGGCATCCAGGGATAGCAGGCATGGGGAAAGCAGATGTGTCTGTGAGTGTCTAAAAATGCTCCTACTGACATGTGTGCATATGTGTGCACTAGAGAAAAAAAAACAAAAGTCAGAGATAAGACAGGAATAAAAATTCTGCTTATTTGGGTGAGTAATTGACATGAACTGTGCACGGTTTGCAGATGGACAGAGTAATGACAGTCTCTTCATCCGTATTACAGCCTCTGAAAATAACTTGTTTAACTACAGGAATGGAGAATGATCAAATGTCCACAGCAGGCTCACTCAGGGTTGATGTATCACTCTGGCTGTCTCACGCCGTTATCTCCTCTCACTCCAAACTAGAACCTGACTTTCCAGTTTAGGTTGATTCTCTTAAGGCATGATAAGAAAGTAGAGCAGAAAGGGGAAATTAATCCTGTACAGACGGCAACAGGGTGAGTTTGAACCTGTGTTTACTAGCTGATAGAAGATATGCTTATCTATTTCTGAGGTTTCTCACTGAAAATTCCATTTTTGTCCCTAGGAGGATCCAGAACTTGAAGTGCACTTATGTCATTTTATAAATCATGTTGGTTTATGTAATGCCACTAAAATCTCTAACACAACTAGGAATTTCATAAACCAAAATATCTAACATGGCTCTAGAAATGCTGATTAACATTTACTACACCTCTCAAGTCTTTGTATTTGCTTTAGTGGGTCACCAACAAACCATTCTTGCAACTGGTTGTCAAATGCAGGAACTAAAGGGACACTTGAAAAACTTGGGCTAGTCAGAAATGTTAGTTTTGGCCCAGGTCCTAAGCAGGCATATGGAGTAAGACAGAAGAAGTGACAAACATAATAGATACAATTTTTCCTGATATCAGTGGTTAGCTGGCTAAGGATCTTCACGATCTTTCAGAAAGATTCAATTGATGAGCACAACAGTTAGGTGAGAAAGAATATGAAAGCTACTGCTGATAAGTAGTTGAGACTGCCTGTAACCAGCTGTTTATCTGAATGTGGAAGTGCACCCAGGAGCTGTCAGGCTCAGCTAATTTGCTGCTGAAATACATGAACTGGGTTATAGATACTTACCAAGAGACTAGAAGTGTGATGCTACATGCACTCAGTCCTTTTATTTTTCTGTTGGGAAATGACTCATGCCCAGAGCCACATCCTTTCCTAACTATCCAGAGACCTCTTTTTCAAGAAATAGTTGATTATTTCTTAAGCTACTTCACGTAAATTATTGATTTTATGGACGGACATGTTAATTTTGGTTGTGTTTTAACATAAGTGCTTTCCAGTGGCAAAAAGAAAATAGAAAACTCAAACAGTATAAATCAGTAAAAGGTGATACATACATGCTTTGGTTGGTCTGTTGTTATGACATCAATATACATTTAATTGAAATATCTTGTTGCCTGTTCATCACCATCATGAGGACTTGTCTCTTAATTTTCATCACGAAGGGATCTAATAGTTAACAATAAATTTTTTGTATTTTTTCTCCCAGACCATATTTCCACGGAAAGAGCAAAGCATTACAGTAGACCGGATGGTTTATGTCATTTATTTTGTTTTTGCTTTGGGTTATTTCACAGAAACACTTTTTGCTCCCTAGCATCAAAATGAGAGCCACTCTACTCCTCAGATATTACCCAGGAGCACTTGGGACCTCTTAATGATTAATACCATTGCAGTCCAGCCACAAACCTTTCTGGTGCAGATAATGCCAGGCAGCAAGCACATTTGACACTTTTAATGTATAATTAAGTAGAAAAAGTCAGCACTCAGTATGCAAATTTTTCAAAATGATAAATGATGCCATACAGCAGTAGGGATTGATTTGGTGTAAATGAAACTAATTAAGGAAATGTCAAACATAATTAATAAAACAGGTTTAAGCTGCAAAACATTGTCAATTGAATGAATGAGGAGGCATTGGCTCCCATTGTTTCTGCTTTATTTAGGGCTTGTGTTTAGCTTGTACTCTGTTCCTAAATGCACTTTCTCCACCTCACACCCTCCACTAGCAATTCCCAGAGAGGGGGAAAATAAATTTGCTTGTCTCTCCACTGACTGCAGAAATTAATTGCAAAAATCTTGTCCCATCCAAGTGTTACATTCACTCACAGGACATTAACATAACTAATTTGAAAGAGCCCAAATGACTGCATAATAGAACACTGTCAGTATGCCTGACAGTCTTTGGTCATACCAAATTAGCTTGGTTTTCTAATTGAAATTTTTTTACTAGGACTCTCTATTTTTTTTTCTCAGCTATTCATTTTTGATAAGAACAAAGGTTTTATATTCTACAAAAGAGTGCTTGACCTATAATTACTAGGAGAAAATTAGGGGAGGTAGAAAAGTCAGATTTAGTCCTGATAATGATGCTGGAGACCTTGCTCCCTCTGGGGAGCCTGAAGAATAATGGAATCTTCTATTTTTACAGGCGACCTGTGCGCTGGTGCTGACTCTAACTGTGAATCCACTTTACCTTGCAGATCACTTGCTTAACACTAAAAGTGCCAACAGAATCACAGGCCATTATTTCAAATGTCATTCTGTGTGAATGCCATTTCCGAATGCCCTTCCCTTCAAATGAATGAGTCAAAGAACATCTGCCAGTCCTCTTATCTTGTCCTTGTAAATCTCCTGTTCTAAGAGTTTCACAAAATGAAAGTGGTAGTAAATTTAGGTAAATGAAGTCACCAGTGAAATTTTTGTTAAAAGAAAAGTATTGCTAGACTGCTTCTTTTTTTTTTTTTTAAAAAAAAAAGCTGCATAACCTGATTTTTCACATATATTTGGTTTTAGAGCAGAGGTTCCTTTTCATCAGTAAAGTTGTTTCTGGTAATTTACTATCTTCTTTTTTATATCAGACTATGTGTATGCAGCAGATCTTTTAAAAAACTTAAATGGTAAAATAGCTACCTAATATCACCTCCCTAAGTTCAGGTTAACGGTTAAACATATTAATGGTTAATATTCTTTATACAGGATTGAAGTTAGCTAAATGGGTATGTATGTTGGTGTGGACACACATTTATAAATTTAAATACCTTTGTGGGTGTATATAAGACATGTATATAATATATATGGAAGCTATCTAGAGTTTAAAATCCATATTGTATTTGTATGCATTCACTATATATCTAATATATGCATTTTTATATCATTAAATATGTATTGCATGTATTCTTCTACTGAAGGTTACACATCTGGCATAATTCAGGAGTTCTGAAGTTGGTTTTCCTACAATTTTCCTATAGATCAGAGGGGCCACAAGAGAGTTTGCAGTTGAAATATTAAAAACAAAATGCTACCTCTAATGATTTTTAAAGAACATTCCTAGTATTGCTGTGAAATTTTCCATTTCAACATTATCTTATATTCTGCTAAATTTGCTAACACAATTTAATTATTAGAATTCATAGAAAGAACAGCATTGAAAACACCACATTTAGATCCTTTCAATGAGGAAAAATAAATCATATGGAAATAAAATTAGGTGCAATTTTTTTTCAAATTCCCTGTTATAGAAAACAATAATTTATAAAATCAGTAACAGCTTTTTTAAAGTCACATCCGTTCACTTGAGGACAAAATGATATGGCTGTACTTATGGTGTCAATCAGCTCTGAAATCACTCTGTGCAGAGGCTTTGCAGGAGAGATGAAACTTGGTAAGCCCAGGTGGTTTTAGGGGCCCACCACATTCTGGCCAAATTTTCCTTTTCCATGGAAGAAGCAGTTGTCCTTTATGCTTCAGACATCTTCCAGCTTTGTCTGGGGTATGTTGGCTCTGGTACCTCAGAGGGTCAGTTGAGAGCAGCGGGGGCCCTCAGGACTGGAGTGAGAGATGTCAAATGCATCCCAATTTAGAAACTGAGCATCCATCAAGGAATTAAATGTCCTTTTGCAGGCTGTGAAGCAGATAAAATAATCCCAGGACTTTTATCTCTAAATTTTTCTTATATTTAAAGGAATCATTCCCTCATATTAACTATTTGCAATTAAATAAAATAGGCACTTTTTTTGTTTGTTTGAAATTAGGTAAAAATTAATTTAAATTTAATTCCTTAAACCTCAGTGTGCATCCCACCATAAAGCACAGTTCCTTGTTTTCAGTACCTATATCAAAATTTGTGATACTCTCCACACCAGAGGTGGGAGCATTCACATCCTTTCTCTGAAGTCTTCTGCAAAATACTTTAAAGAAACTGAATATCTCATGAATGATTTAACCAGATAACAACGTTTTCTAGAAGTCTTACATTTTCTGGTGTACTCACCACCTCACTCAACCTGACTCAAAAGCTACAGCCCTTTTCCAGTAGCTCTTAGATGAAGAGAGTTATATTCTCTTTAGGGCCATGTTAGTTCTGTGCAGTTTAGTTATATGCTCTTTAGTACCTCTGAAGTTATATCCTCTTTAGTGCCAGAGTAACAGGTTAAATAATAAGAATGTCCACATTTGGACTTAATGCCTGTTTCCTTACATGCAAGTTCCCTTGAAGTTTGGCTATCTGTTTAATGCATCTACAATTTTAAGAAAATTTTTGTGTATCCTGCATCTGCAACTTGTACTATTTTTTTAATGTTCTGTTTTCTCCAATTTACCTTTAGGATAATGCATAATTTCCTAAAAGTAGGAACAGAATAGTTCTATGTTGTTTTTGTTTCTTTGGCTGTGGTGTGCATCAGAGTATAAAAATGAGAGCTTCAAAGTTTAGGATTATCAGCATGACTGTAGACTGATTCAGCTGCATCTGATTGCTTAACTACAGGAGCACCTGTAGAACTTTCCAAATCCTTTCATTACCTATTTTTTCAACACCAGGTGTTCTCTCTGCTTTTTAAGTCTGTGCTTACATCACTCGCCTTCTTTACAACAACTTATTATATTTTGTTATATTAGAACAAAGAAATAAAAGGGGTTTAGGTGGATCGATTTTTTTTCATTTGTTGTCATCAGGGCAGAAATGCAAACTTGTGCATCTGAACTTCAGTCTTCTATACTTAGTTTATGGTGCATGGAAGCATTGTCAGGGTTTTATTATTGTAATGCCAAGCTAGATATTGAAAATAATTCACATCACTTCCTCCCTGAAAGTGCTTACCTGATTCCTTGACTGCAATTGGAGCTTAATATGACAAGACCAGGATAAATCTATCAAGACATTATTTGAGTAACGTTTGCAGACATTACTAAGAGGCCACTCTATCCAAATACTCATCATTTTGGATTAAATTCAACAATGTTGAACTCGTTTTAACCGAATGCTAAAATTTAAAGGAATGGATTACCTTCCTGAATACTTCAGATTTTAAGTTCCTGCCTTGACATTAGGCAAAAGACAGGCTGAGGCAGTTGGGAGTTTTCAGAGCTGGAGAAAAGGAGGCTGAAGGAATCCCCTATTGCTTTCTACAAATACCTGAAATGGAGTTGTAGCAACATGGGTGCCAATCTTTTCATTCAACTAAGAAGCAACAGGACAAGAATGGCCTCACAATTTGCCAGGGTAAGTTTATGTGGATATTAGGAAATATTTCTTTACCAAAAAGATTGTGCAGCATTGGAGCATGCTGCCTGAGTCACCATCTTTGGAGGTACTTAAAAGATGTGTACAGGTCTTGGGGGGTCACAGTTTAGTGGTAGACTTGGCAGAGCATGCTTAATGGTTGAGATCAGCGATATTAGAGGTCTTGGTTTTATGTTATTTATATATGTGTGAGGGCATAAACGTGTAGCATTAATCTCAGATAGCAGTCCTACTGGATGGACTCATTAAGACAAGCTGTAGAGGTTGGAGCAGTGTTTTGGGCAAATGATTCCTGTAGGCCTGTGAATATCTTTGTAAGATCCACTGTTCGCTACCATGGTCGTCAGTGAGGTTTTTCAGCCGACTACATGGAAAAAGCTTCTGGAGAACTTTTGAAAAATTGGAATATGTGCCAAAACACAACCATGCTCTCTGGATGTCCACAAATCCATTTTAAGGCTCACCAGCATTCAGCACACTCTGACAATCACCAACAAACCTGTCAGCCTTCCTGGCTGTCCATCTAACAGATGACAGGGAGGGCTATAGAAGGCTAAACTAACATGTATGGGGTGGCAGTAAAGGACGTAGATTTCACTCCAGTTTGATGATTCATAACTTCATACTATGGTTAAAGCTGGCATATGTAAAGTGGATATATGATAACATGAAGCATATTTTCAAATATATTTATCTTAAAGTAATGATAAATGGTTGAGTATGTGTGCATTACATTCTGCCACAAAACTGATTATTAATAGTGGTAATAATAATAACAACAGAAAAACTCATAATAATGACGTATAATAATGATGACTAATAAATTGTAATAGTAGTAGTAGTAGTAATAAAAATAAAAATAATATCACAACACCTTAACTACTCTGTTCCTCAAAACAACATATGTTGTGAAAACAAATAACTTTCAGCCTTGGAAAAAGTATCTTTAAAGTAATTGAATAAATAATAATAAAAAAAGCTCACATGTACAGTACCTTATTGACTCTTTACCCCCCTCAGTTCTGATTTAATTAAACAGACCATTTTGCTACACTAGTAACTTTCTTATTTTTAGACCATCATGGAAATAGGGACTTACATAAGAATTCTTCAAACTATTACTGTATTGACAGTTTTCAGACATAACTTTCCACAAGAACTCTGATGACAAAGACAGTCAAAACTGGAAAAACAATAGGAAAGTTTATGACATATAAAATGAATTCCTCAAAAGAATTTTCTTTCAAAATGCCAAGGGTTATAAGTCAACTACATGCAGCACATATTACTATTTATTACCTTGCATTTGGCTGAAATTCATCTCTTTTGACAACCTTGGGTAAATCATGTTACATATTTTATAAAATATGAGTGCTGGACCTCTTACTGAAGACGCTACTTAGTGAGTGAACTCATGCTCTTTGCTGCATCCCAATTGTCATAAATACCCTTAAGAGTGGGACTTTTGCAAGGTCCTGTGGGGGCAGACTCAAAGAAAAGGTATTTATCAAAAACATCTGCAAGAACTGATGCCTTGTCTAGTTTTCAGTATGGAGATAGAAATGGAAATACAAATCAGGATACTCAGGTTTCCCTTCTGAGCAAATTTACTGGGTAAATGCTTCATTTTTTTGGTTTTGTTTCATTTTAATATGTTCAGAGCACCTCAGGTATACAACTTCATAGCTAATGTATTTTTTTTCTTGAAAACTCATTATTTTACTGAACCATATAGCCCATATTATTCAGCATAATATTACTCATAATATAGGTGGCAAATGGGATTCAAAACAGTGCCAAACAGGCATCTGCTTTTAGCAGAGAACAAAAATGCTTGTAGCTCCTTTATTAAAAGCTATTATGGTCCATTTATTTTTAAACTATCTCTCTAACACCATTAACTAGCATATAATTTAATGTACTCCCAAGCAACTTGACTTTTACATCTCCTTCAAAACATTAATTTGCTTTTACAAATTGATGTAAGAGATGCCTTTGACCCCTGGAATGATTGAAACCACTAACAATAAATTAGATTATACTTTAAAACAAGATAATAATTTTTATTTTTCTTTCTGAATAAAAATATGCCATTTCTGGAAATGAGATAATACTGCTTATAGGGAAATATAACTTGGAAAACAATTACAATTATTTATTTTGTCCATCCTTATCTGTGGCAGTGTTAAGAGACTTGCTGCAGAAAATTTTCAGTCTACTACAGCATTTTCAATAGACTAAAGAGAAAAATTTGTTTGGTTGTTTAGGATGATTTAACTTCAATAAGTGGTCATTAGGCTAATGCACTTTCTTACTGAAGAATCACCCTCAAGTGTGACAGAGCACTCCATTTCCAGAGATGACAGAAAAACTAAACTGTCTGAGAGCATGCTTGTTTTTTAAAAATGATGCAAATATCAATCTTCTTATTCAAGAGCTGCACTACTGAGAAGGAAAATTTTACAGTTTTATTAAAGCATGTTGTACATGCATGTGTGCATTTGAAGACGCTCAATTAATTACTAGGCTTAACTATCACCACTGATGTTATTTATAGGACAGTTGTCACTTTAACCCATAGGGGCCAAGCAGGAGAAATGTCAGAAGAGAATACTCAGATGCATGACTTGAATTTGACAGAGCTGATTGCTGAAAGCTGTAACTGACTCATATCCTTATCTTGGATATGTACCAGGAGAAGAAGAGAAACCTCCCTGATGAGTTGTGTTACATTCATTTTCCCCCTTCAGGTCCCAAGGATCCACTTGCTAAAACCTAAGATCCTGACACAAAACCTACAAAAATAATAGCAAGACTCTTATTAATTTTGATGGAGGCCCTAAGGATTTGCTTCCACCCCCTTATTTACATCATATATAGGCGTAAACCTCCTTCAGCAAAACTTCTAAATACACATTTAATTTAAGCACATGAGCCACGCGATGGATTATTGTTACTGGTCTTACTGATTGCAGTCAGAAAGGTGCAGTGAGGTGGAAAAGTCTGGCTCCAGACTTTGGCATTTTCTTTCTCAAAAAAGACATTGGTTTATAACACATGGAGATTGTAACTTTCATCTTAGGAAATGCAGCTGTATTTGTAGTTTCTATTATAGTTCTGTGTAAGGAAAAGGTCTAGAATTCATTATCAGTGGAATTAATTATAGTTGGGCTATTTCTAAAGGATTTATGTAATATTTATAGACCTTTTTAAAAGTGTGGAGTATGGAATTTTCAATTTATCCCAGAAAGAGGCTCTACACTGATACATATCTAGATATTCAGAATATATCTTACCACTCACTAAACATACATTGCAAGTATGAACAGCAAATGACTTCAACTACCCACTTAATGTGGATCTCAGTTTGCAAAATCACATTGATTATATGATAAAAACATTTACAAAATCAACAATTACTACAGAAGCTTGCACCAAACATTCACCTCCTCTGCCTGCTGCCCGTTCTAGATATTAGGAGAGTAACATAACCAGCGCAATTATTTGAGTAGTTATTACAAGAAGGACATTTCTTTTAAAAGGAGTCCAATATTAAAGTGCAAGTGTTTTCGTATGTCAAGAGATTCAAATGTTCAAAATACTAAACATCAAATTAAATATCAAAATATTAAACATCAAGTTATAATTCCAATGTTTCACCGTCTTATTATCCTTTTGTGACTTAGAGGAGTCACATTCAAGTGAGTACCACTCTGACATCAGATACAGAAAATGGGAAATGTTCATAAGTTGAAAAGGTTTGCTTTGTCTCCTTTTGCTGCAAAAGGCATTCTTCAACCCTCAGCTGCTCCCTGTTATTCAGAAAGCTGCCTTTTATGAAGAGAAAAAAACCCAATATTCTGAGTTTTAGACACATCTAGGTTGTGCAACTAAAGTATTCCCATCCATGCAATACTGCTAAACCGCAGTATATGTATCTGCTTTTGAAAATTAAGAAATTCAGATTTCAGTGGGCATAGAGATTACCACTCAAACCAGCCATGACCATTCTACAAGAGAGACATTTCTGATTGTTTGACACTGCTAAAATGCTGGTTGTGTGATGCTGTCTCCTTCCTGTCATACCAGAACAGAGGTCTGGAGGAAAGTCTGGAAGCCTTATTTAGTACATCAGAGTGGCAGGGTAATTTTTTTTTATATGCAGAAAGGTGATATGGTAATTTTTATTACAGTTATATGTTCAAAATTTTCTTCTTTTCTCTGTGTTTCCCTAAATTCTTCTCTGAAATATCCAGATGTCAGTAGCTTGGAGAGTTAGATGAGAACATATATGGAGATATATTTATAAAAATTTCAATACATGTCATTTACATTGTTCATGCTTAACAGTTTACTGGTCTGACTAAATACGAAAAGGAGTTGTCTTTCTATTTATTTTGCATTTTAAATGTAGGGGGAGAAAGGGTAACCCTTTTTTTTCCATCCACTTCACCTTAAAGAATGAACAAAAAAACCCACATTCTGGCCTGTTTTATTGAGCTGGAAAAATAGATCTTTACAGTGCTTACATCTCTCTTTTTCCCAAGCTATCCAGCCTTGACCTTACCAGAGATTATATCCTTAGGCTACATCCAACCTCCCTAACACCCTGTAATCCTCATTGTTTCATTCATAAGCAGATCAGCATTGAAAGCTTCTTCATATTAACTGTTAAGCAGCCAAATTCAGATGAAAAGTTAATCTATTCAAAGCAGTTGCTCCTCAAAACAGGTCACACCATTTATTGCTATACTGAATGGGAAGTGACTAATAAATGACAATGACTTTTTCTTAGGAAAGTGGTTCTAATGCTATTCCATCACTCTTGTGAGCTACTCAGTGAAGCAAATTATCTGCTACCCTTCCTTTTCTACATTTACTCTGCAGACTGTTATTTAAGATTAAAACAACACATAAAAGCAGCTTTCTTTTTTATGCATGGGCAAACAGTGACTTTTTATACATATATTTAAATATAGAACAGAAATGTTGCACTTTAGTTGTAGGATATATTTTACCTATTTATTTTTATAAGATGTAGATATTCTTACACAAAAGCATTTTTCTGGTTTTCTTTCTTTTTAATTCAAGGATCATTTTTGGAGCTTGTCACATCTGTTAAAAATATATCCAAATTTCAAAAAGATGTTATCAAATATATATACATGTTACATACAGCAATATTAGACTTGTAGGTGTGCTAAATCTATATTCAAGCTTTGTCTTGTATTTTCTGTCTCCTCTGAAGAATGTTTTACAAAATTTAAAGAAAGTTTTCGCATGTTATTTTGAAACCTCAAGATAACTGTTTCATTTTGTTTTCATTGAAAAAAAAAAGGAAAAATTAGTTTAATATTGACACTGTAATCTAAATATGAACTTCACAATAGATGTAGAATTTTCTCAAGCTCAGTTGAAATTAAGGCAGAAATCAACAGCTAATTGATAGTGAAAACATATTCATTATATATAAATATAATAAATACAATATATGAATAATGTAAAAGGATAAATAAAAATTATAAACAAATAAATAAGACAACGTAATCTGTTTCTGAAGATGATCATGAATACACTAATTTCCCAGAATTCATGAAGCTTAGACATGACTCAGTTATACGGAGGAAACTAGAAAAGAGAGAAAATACAGATTAAAGGACCTTTTTGTTCTTTTAAAAAACAGAACACTCACAGCACAGTTAAATTAAAGAAACATGAGCCCCTGCATGTGATTTGGTGATTGGAGCAGCCTTGGGAGGTGCTGGGAGTGTTTTCAGTTTTGTGGCCCATCTCCTGTTTAAATGGGCTCAGAATTTAGCCTCAAGGCAGTGATGTACCAGGTTAGACTTTAAACCCTGGTTTGCACTTACCCGGGTAACCTCTTGCATGAATTCATTATTTTTGCAAAAGTACAGACACTGAAGCAAAGGTTTCCCTACAAGGGCAAAAGCAGATTTATCACTAATGGAAATAGACTACTAATTCTATGTTCACTCTCATAAAACTCTTGCAGTGCAGCAAGGAACAGAAATTAAAGAAACATTTGGAAGGTCAGCAGGAATATTACGTACAGAACAAAGATTGTGGATTTCAAAGAGTGAACTGCAGAAGTGTAAAATGGACATCTAGTCTCAATTCATCGACTACAACTTTCCATGCACTCTATTGCCCCATATGAAGAAAAAGGTACCCTGCTAAGCAGAGGACAAAAAAGTCTATTAGAATGTATGAAATTATTGCTACTGGCAAAAGATGCCATTTTTTTTCCGTAATTAAATTTAGTTTTATAGAGAGAGAAAAAAACCAAACAAAAAAAAAAGAAAAAGGGAAGAAGAATTATGAGTTTAAGTGACTTGAAATTCCTTTGCATGGCTGCATTGAAAGAGGGATGTGTAACCTGTGAATAATTCTCTGTTCTGAGACAGTGATGGGTACAGCTGTGACAGCTGTATCTTAACCACTATAGACAACATTTGGGAAAAAATCCCTGGAAGATCAAAAAGTAAATTAATCAACTCCAAGTCTTGTTCCACTTTGACACAAATAGTACATGCTAAAAATTTTCTCGTTCAACACTGATGGTCCAAATCATGCAACAAATAATTTTCAAAGGGTTTAACCCCCATTAGAGTGATATCTGTGATGCACTCAGAGGGAATGCACCCTCCTCAGCAGACTGAAATCAGGGTCCACTAAGATAGGACAAGTATGGTGGTTTGGGTACCTAACTACACCAGTTTTCTTTTTTCAGAAGAATCCAGGTTGCTAGCCATACCCTTATATCACTTGTGCAGGCATGTGCCATATTCTCAGATATTTTATATTTCTATTTTGAGTTCATATCCCTCCATAAAGTTCTCGGCAGAGTTTGAATTAGAGAGGGAAAAAATTTTCCCTACAGACACTTTATTAAATTAACTCATTCAATCTTGTTTCCTTTGTCAGTAGGGAAATACTTAATTTCACCATCGCAAACTCAAATATTTCCTAGCAAAAGAAAACAAAACAAAAATCAAAACTAGAGAGCAACAGATGTTATAAAATAATAACCAGGGAAATGTTAATACAAACAACTTTCCTTTTAACCAGCTGAATTTGGAATGCAGTTTTTAATTTGTAATGCATTATTACTTATCATATTAAGACCTCTTTCAATGTAATAAGGAATCTAAACAAATGCTCAGACATTAAGGGACTATGTTTTGAACAGTCATTATTTATCAGAAATGAAAATGGAGATATCTTGAAATGTCCAGAAGTGCATGGCCCTCTGTGATGCTCACATGGCATCACATAGGTAACGCCTACAAGCTGACGTGAAGCATGAAGCTTTTAGGCTCACCCACTTGAAAGATTACACCCTAGGTAGGGATTAATTTGGAAAATTGATCATATAAGGAATAATAAATAGATCATAACAGAAAAAGGCTGTTTCTGTCAACACCTGCACTCTACAAGCAGCAGATTTGGTAGGTGTTTACATGCAGCAGGACTGAAAAACTAATCTGATCCTTAGTGGTATATTTGGAGGAGTAACAAAATAGAGAGAGTAGTTATATTTCCCCTCAATATAACTGTGATAATAACTCACACAGATATTACTCTAAGTTTATAAATACTTCATCACCAAAGAGACTGGGGAATTAGTAGTTCTGAGAAGAACCCTACCCCTGATTAAGAAATAGGAGTAATTAAAATATGAAAAAGAATAAAGTACTGAATATGTATTTATAGCACAGCTAAAGACAACAGCAGCGTTCATAAAACTGGGACTATTTGAAGGGAATATTCATTAAAAATATAGACTATTTAATAGACCATACAGGAGGGATGGAAAAGGAGAAATTTAATGTTATTCAGAAGGGTCTAGCATAGATAATCAAGAGAAAAGCTCTGGACAGTGACAGCTTCTGGGACCAGAAAAATGTTTCAATTTTTTTATGCTTCGCTTATACCTTAGCAATATCCCTTTCACTAATGCCAACCATTGGTCTTTCAGAGAAGAAGATAACTCATAGGTGTAAAGAAAAAATACTATTTAAAGTAATACAAATGTTACATGACAAATAATTTAAAAACTTCCTTCTGTTCTTGGCAAGCAGAAAAATGGTGGAATTTCCTTTAAAAATGTGGACTGTCTCCCACTTACATCTACCTATGTCCAGTCTGTAAATACATACTAATATTTTGCCAGTTGCTACATATAAAAATATATTTTTGAAAATTCTTCTGGCAATAGTGCACTATCACAGATATGAAACAGGATTGATTTTGGATAGTAACTAGACTACTGTTACCACGATACTATCAATGACCATCCAGTTAGGGAGGCTATCCCAAACACTTCCTGGACTGTTGGGAAGTACAAATCCTTCTAAGTACAAGTAGAAAGATCTTTTTTCACTTTTTTTTATGTGTAAGTGTTGAAAGCTATTGTGGATAGTGTGCAATGGTAGAAGGCATGAGAAACCCCATGACACAGTAGCAGTATTTGCAAAGCTACATCAGACAAATATTTTCTTATATTTTTAAATTTATATAAAAGGAAAAAAAATCTGAAAAAGTACTGGCACTGACTTATGACGTTTATGATTCAGAAACTGTTGAAGAACAGGGCAGTGTTTGAGGATGTTTTCCGTATTTTTAGTCTACTCTTTAGGGAAGTCACTTGGAAGCTGCCAGACAGAAAATCTTGCATTTGGTCCTTCCTTGATTTGACCCCAAAAGGCTGTTCTCATGGAACACTAGAGCCCTGGTGCTCATAAGATACAGCATTGACTTTGACATGGAAAACAAAACAGGACCACTATATGGTCAACTGCCAGTGCTTAGTCCCACCATCCTTAATCTTGTATGCTGCTCTGGTAGGGCTGCTCTTCTCCCATTTTTTACAACTATCACTCCGTTGCAGAGATTATGTGCAGTATCCTTCCTCAATGACAGCCACTTGGAGAAATTCCAGCAAGGTAGGTTTATATCAAGATCTATTAAAATAAAATATTTAATAGGAAAGTTGTTAAATATCACTGAGCATCTCAAAGTTATTTAGAAATAAACTTCTAGAAGTTTATTTTAAATATTCCATTTACTGTCCTCTTCAGATTCATGTTTGTTATAAAAGAACCCCTAAGCAGTGAGAAGATAAAACTACTACTAGCAGAGTAGTTCCTCAAGGGAAAGAAAAGTTATCAATCTATCAGGGCACATTTTTGGAAAGCCACAAGTTTTCTGATGAGTGGAAAAACATTTCCTACTTCGTATTGATATAAACTCAAAGGAAATGGACATTGTAGATTAGTAATTTGCATGCAGTTTCAGAGAAATGTAAGGCAAGGAAAAGTGAATATGACAAAGTAACTTCAGCTTGGCTACTGTTTTCTGGTCTGAGTTTCCACTGATCCACTTACAGACAAGAGTCACAGGAAGTCCCTTTTGACTTGCAGGGAACACATTTCACATTTTGCTTTCATGCCAAGGCATATTCAGCACACTAGAAATCAGTGCATCAGGGACTTTGCTTACTATCTTGCTTGAGAAAGGAAAATAAAGAAATAATAATGAAAGTACTGAGAATTCTCTGGATCCTCAACATTGTTACAGAAGTATCTTTGAAAAAGTAAGTAGATTTTATGCTTAATTTTCTATGGACCTAATAATAAAAACTACAAATAACAGAATCTTGACACAAATATGGTAATTTTTAATATATTATTTTTTTATTTCTCCTCAGAACATTTCTGTAGAGCATCTGTGTCTAAATCCTTCTCTTAATTAATAACCAAATTATTAAGTAATATTTTTATTTCAGTCAATTTTTTACATCCTACTGCCTTCAGCAGAACTGCTCTTTGATTGTACTTCATATATTCCCTCACTGGTGATCCTATGTAGAAAGGATAGTTTTAGCAAAGGCATAACAGGAGAAATAAAAGACCTGAGGAATGTAGCGATAGCTGCCTTAGCAAAATCTAAATACAAAGGATTTTGTTTCTTTCTCTTTTTCCTACCATTCAAAAAATTTATTGAGTAAACTTTTGTTTTCTCTCCTCTGCATTACCTGTCTCATTATTCAGTCTTATGTTTTGATTTCAGACCTAGGAGGTTTTTGCTACCTCTCTAGTACCAACAAAAGTAATGTTATCTGTTTCTTTAAATTTTGTAAACACCTCTAACACCATTGAAAATAGTTTAAGTTTCATGTGGTGTCATAGTCAACACTGAATGAGTTTGACATGTAATTATATTTGTCATAGAACACACTACAGTGGGTAAGTAGATCATCAAAACTTTTTATTTAAAAATTTTATACACATATGCTTGTATTCATATGCTCCTGTTTGGTAGATCCATGAACAGGTGTAGGGTTTGATTACCATACTTTTGCTGACGCTGTTAGAAATTACCTACCAGCCATTATAATTCAACATAAAGTGGTGACTTAACAGGTATTTATTTCTCTGAAGTGATTGCTGTGACCACAGAACACCTGTGGGCAGCATGATTTCCCTCAGAGCTGTTCTGTGTCTTTTGCTGGCCAAGGGTCATGAGGATGATCTCAATTTGGCCCATATAATGAAATAATATTTCCTGTTGCTCTAGTGTGATATTCATATGCTAGAGAACCTGGTTTTGGACTGAAATGTTCAAGAAATTTGAATTTGGTATCTTATTGTCTGCTTTGTCGGAGGCGACTAACTGAAATTCCACCAAGCAGTCAAATCGACCCTCAGCACTATTCCATTTAAATCATCAGCAGAATCAAACATGGTTTTAAGCAACCTGGATTTCTGAGTAAACTGTCAGGGAAACCTGAATCCTGGATGCTCTTTCCTATCCAAAGAGCTTCTCAAAGCTTCTTGGAAATGGGTAATCTCAATCTTTCTTCAAATCTCAACTGCAATGCTTAGGTCATTCCCAACAAAAGCAAAATTAAATTATTTATAGACATTTTAAAATTCCCTTAATTAAATCTTTGCTGGAATCAGAAAAGCTTCAGGAGGGATAATTTTTCCCCTTACATTTACATTTTAAATTTCACATAAATTTCTGGGAATAGATGATTAATCCAATCAGCATGTAAACATTAAATTTATGGCTCTATTTTTTTAATACAGAATTGATATCACATGTCCTAGAAGTACCTAAGAATTGCTTTGGATTAGTTAGTCCCCTTCCAGGTAATTTTAATTTAATCTTAAATCCATCTACTCTACTTAAAAGTTGATTTATAGGATCTGTGAGATGGACAATAGCAGCATCAAAGTAAATCAGGTAAAAGAGAGATGGGACTGATCAAGAAGCTTCTCTACTTATTGTATCTTTCTGGCATTACTGTAAGCCATAAAAACCTATAATAAAGTGCATGGAAACCATAAAACAGAGTAGGAAAATTTGTGACATTAAGTATCATTCTAAGAATTGTTACATCTATTTCAATAACAGGCAGGATAAAACAAATAAAATTGAGATAATGATGACAATTCCTTTCCCTGCAGTCTCTCTGTGAATGATTTCTGCAGCCATTGAATGTTTGTGTGTTTGCTTCCTTGTGCTATGTCTTATAATTTCTGTTCAATTTCCATACTATAAACATGGTTGCAGCACTCTCCTCCCTTTGTTCCCTGATATTTTTTAACATAATTTGCCTGCAGAATGGAGGGGTGTGAATGCAGCTGCCAGCATTTCAGTGTAAAAAATGAAGAACATTTTGTATCTTTAAAAATTGCTATGTATCTACACTGTCACCCATAAAACTTATTATACATACATACATACATGCACACATATATATATATTTATCTGTATGTATATATAGTATTATATATATAATATATATATAGTTTTTTTCCATACAGACAGATATTGTAAAGCTTTGTTTGACAAGAAAGTTTACTGTAAAATATTCTGATGTGTCACCAGTGTAAAACAAGATTTTTGAATTGACTTCTTAACAAAGAAAATACTATCACACCAAGCAATTGCAATCGTACTTGTTATTATCACAAGGCTGCAGGATTGCATGGGGTCAGCTATCCAAAACTGGTGCCTTTGAAATGTGTCTGTGGTTCAGCACCATCTTCACTTTGGTCACGAAGGTATCCCTCCGTCTCCTTCTGGTTGGACACCTAATAGTCTAAATGTGTTTCCATTGATTCTGTTCTTTTTTGGTTGCTTTATCATAAGCAATTGGCAGGGGTTTTAAAACAGGAGGGCTTTGAGTGTGGCACATTTCTAGTTTAGTTTATATCTGTTGCAAAAAAAAAGAAAAAAAAAGGGAAAGAAAAGCCCCTTCGGATATTCTCTTTAATAACTTGAAATTTTAATAAGGACCTAAGGAACATTTGAACACAGAGTGAACTTATATTTAAATTAGGACTTTGAGAGCTTGGAGATTCTAACTTGGTGAACTCTAATTAAATCCCACAAGGCCATCAGGTCTGCCTCCCTAGCTCTTGATGGTGAAAGTGAGGTCTTCAAAAAACATCCCTTGACAGTATACAAGTGGAAGGAAAAAAAATCCTCCAACCCTTCACCATAGCATTTTACAAAGAAAGAGTTCCCAAAGGAGTACCAGAAAATAGGAACAATAGTTAGAGTATGAAACTGTAAAAAACTGAGAATTATGTTTTATTGTAGCAGTCCTCCTGAAATTCAGTTTTGTAATGTTTTTAAAAGACCACTGCTTATATAAGTTTCAGTGGACATGATGCTCATAGGATACACTAACATTCTGGTTGCTATGGTATTATATTTGGCTGAAATGTAAAGGAATATTGTCTGGATATTTGACATTCTGCCTCATTTGGTAAAACGTAGTTGGCTGATTAGGCAATTACTACTATTTAAATAAGCACATAGCATGCACGCTTCAAACCATGTAGCACAGAGAGGCAATTAGATGCCTTCCTGAGATGCCTTGTGAAGGCTGACCTAGAACAGAGCCAAAGAACAGAGTAGGTTTCATTAGAAGGCCTCAATGTACACACCTTGGGCAGTACAAGAGCCCAGCCAGGGCTACACCCAAGATGAACCCAAAACAGTCACAAAAATGGACAACTGGTCACATGTCTCACACTTCTATAAGTTCTGGTCCATTAGCATATTGGAGTTAATTGTCCAGTTACAGCTTTAGGTTATGAATTCCCATCCTTCTTGTTTTTCTCTCTTCATTCCACGTTGTTTATTCTCTTTGGACCTGAGATTTGGATCAGTTCTCCTTGGTCCCAAGCTAGAGAAGGAATTGTTTTGTCTAGATACTCTGTGAAGAGAGCTTACTATCCCATCCTATGAAGCTCAGAACTACACACTAAAGCAGCATCGAATCTGAAAAATATAAAAGATAAAACCTAAGGCATCACCTGAGTTTTATTCTAGCTCAGATTTTAAACTAACTGGATTTTTGGGAGACAATATAAGCAGATCTAAGAAAACTGGAACATCTTAATCTTTATATATACAGAGTTACAGGTTTTGTATATGGAGATAGAAACTGCATTTCAGAAATTTATTCATTTTTCATTATTCTAAAGTTTACAGAATAATCAGAATAATGCCACAATGATTGTTATCTCGTCAGCCAATAAAACACATGACAAAATAGCCTTTTTTTCCTTGAAATAAAAACCAAAACATGATAATTTAAAAACCCCTGAAAATAGAAAAAAAAATAAACTAAAGAAACAGCAAGAAATCTGAAAACAAAGGAACCCAAAACCTCTCTGTCTAAAAAAAATTACCTTTCCTTCTGGAGAACATAATTTTTTCATTGAAATTATTTAATTGAAATAACAAAATCATTCGCAAGATTCATCTATTAGAGCTACTAACTTAGCTCTAATGTGGTCAGATTTGTCAAAACAGTTCTTCATACAGATAAAATGTTTTTTTTTTTTTTTTTTAAGAAAAGACCCTTACAATTGAGAAAATAATGAGCTATATGGTTTTCATTAAAATCAGGATTTATTCACAGTTAGCTATTTATGTTTGTTACCAAGTTGTCCTTATACATTATTTATCATTTTTCTCTCAACAGACCCTGCACCTTTTTTTGTCTTTCTCACTACACTCACAAAAGACTTATATTGTGACAGCCTTATGGAGGATCAGTGGTGATTTTCTCCTAAACTCAACAACTTTCTCTTTTTCTCTGAGTCTTTCATTCTCAAAGAAATAAATAAAATCACCATTTGATAATTATTTCTTTTCTGAGGTAAATTTACACAGATACTGAAGCTGAATATGTGCAACTTTTCCTGGGGAGGTTTCAAAGTAGTATTTCATGGAATTGATCTAATCAAAAGACAGATACAGCTGATCTCACTGAATTTCATTTTCATGTACTTGTACGGCATGAGGCATTATGGACTTACCAAATTTATCCTAGAATTAATTCCCTTTGATAAGATGATATTAATTAGGGTTTAGTGACTTCACGGAAAATCTGTGTGCTCATAATTAAGTTCCAACAAGTATAGCACAGTCCAGTAATTCTTGGACAAAGAATACATTAATGAGATTAAAAACAAGAAAAACAAAAGCATTCTTGTGTTGAAAAGACTGTCATGGAATCATAATCTTTCCTGGAAGATAGTCAAAAGGATCATCAGAGTCTAACTCCTGGCCTCTAACTCCCCAAGAATTGCACCTGTAGCAAAGAGCACGCAAACACTTCTTGACGTCCATCAGGCTTGGTGCTTTTCATGATACCCAGAGCAAGCCTCTCCTAAATCAGTTTCAGGACATCTACTTGAGTCCTGTCACTGGTCACCACAAAGGAGAGATCAGTGTCTCCCCCTCTTCTTTCCCTCTCAAAGAAGCTCCAGACTGCAAAGAGGTCTCCCCTCAGGCTACTCTTCTCCAGGCTGAGCAGACCTCAGCTGCGCTTCATATACTTACACCCTTGAGGGTGTTCTTTGGACACTCTCTAATAACTTTATATATTTTTTTATATTGCAGTGCCTAAAACTGCACACAATGTTCAAGGTGAGGCTGCCCCAGTGCAGATCAGAGTGGGACAATCCCCTCCCTTGTCCGGCTGGAGATGCTGGGCCTGGTGTCCCCCCAGGATGCGCTTGGCCCCCCTGGCTGCCAGGGCACTGCTGGCTCATGTTCAACTGGCCACTGACCAAGATCCTGCCTTGGTTTGAATGAAAGGTGTCTGCTAAGGAAGACAGGAGCCTCCCTTGGAATGAAAAATGTAAAACCCCTCTCTCTGAATTATAATAATTTTGAATTTAAGGGGCTCTTAGGCAAAGATATGAGAATAGCAATAACAGTTCCTGTTGTCTTAAGTACCCATATATCAGTGCTTCCTAGCAACTCAATGGGAATAAATTCCATAAGTAAAAAGGAACAAAAGGAAAGAAACACAACTCCCAACAGACCCTCAGATCCCTTTTCATTGTGCTGATTTCCAGCATTTCATTCTCCATACTGTCCCAAAGTCCCAATTTGTCCCATCCCAGGAGCAGAATCTGTCACTTTCCCTTGTTGAGCTTTATATGGTTTGTTGGCCCAGTCCTCTCATCTGTCGAGGTCTCCCTGCAAGGCCTCCTTGCATTTGTGGGACTCCTCCCAATTTAGTATCATCTACAAACTTTGAATTTTTTCAGGTCCTACAACCAAGTCCTTTATGAAGATACTGAAAAGCACAGGGCCTAAGAAGAAGCCTTGCTAGTGGCCAGTCACCCGTCTGATGTAACCCTATTTACTATGAGCTTGTGCTCCCAGCCTGTGAGCAAGTGGCTCATCAACTGCTAACCTGCTACCAGTAAAAAAACCCAAATAAATGGCTTGGAACATCTGCAATATGATTTCTCTGAAATCATGAGAACTTATTTCTGCAGGACGTTTTGATTGTTGCTATATAAAACAGAGTCGTAAGTCCAGCTCTGTGTAAATTAATGTAATTTATGAATTGCTTTCTTGTTTATTTGAACCTGCATAGCTTTCAAATAAGTTTTTCTTTAACTCCCTGAAATACCAGCAGCAAACTAAAGAAAGAAGTAAATACAAAAAGAGAATTAATGTAAAAAGGAATACATCAGAATATGGCACTTGTTTAAATAATAGTGTTTAATTAAATTTATGGAGTTGTAACAGGACAAATTAGAATCAGTCCCAGTGAGAAAGGAGTATCATTTTGATATCATTAGTGTACTGAGCTAATTTATTTTCTTCCTCTGAGCTTTACAATTTCTTTGAGTTTTAGCCCTAGTGCATTTTAGAAAAACTTATTCACTTGTATAACCCCACATAATGCACAAATGTAAGTAATATTTTATGGAAGAAGATGTGTTCCTCCATCTTGTACAAAATATATGGGGAAATACTCAAAAGCTTTATATTGTACCTTTGTAGCTCCTGTCAACTGTGTGTATCAAAAGAAGATTAAAGTGCAGTATTTGTCATTTACCTTACTTATAAATCTAGGCAGAATCATCCCTGATGTTTTTCTCAATACACCTCTGACCTGAAAGAGTTATTGAACTATCATATACCATCTTTGTTGTTGAGTATAAGATGCAAAAGTATTGTTTTTTTCATCTTTTGAACTATTTTTTAAAATTAAAACATTGTAAAGGCTTTCATGGTTTCATTCTGAAGTGTCAGTACCCATTTCTTGGATATAAAAGTAACCAGCTGAAATATGAAGGCACCTTTAAGGTGTTCTCTGATCAAAGCTCTGCACATTTGATCAAATGCATTAGGAGAAAAGATCCATTTTTCCGAACGTTAATGTATTTAGCTTGAACTAACTCTGAAGGCTTGTGAATTGCAAACTAGGTAAACTGTTTTTATAGAACTCTTACTTTCAGTTCTTCTGTGGTGGTGAAAAATACTAGGAATAGCATCCACCCCACCCCCACTGATTACCCACAATTTGGACTGTATAAAGGCGCTGCTTCCAGAAAAGCAACTCCAGGACCACCACGATTGAGAAGAACAGAAGAAGAAGGAATAAAGGGACAAAGGAGGTGATATTCCACTTAATCTATCTCTCTCTTGTTTTCTTTCTCTTCCTCTCTTTCCTGTTTCTATCTCTCTATCTCATTTTTACTACTGAATAGAAGCTGTGCTACTGATTTGGCATATGGTCTCGTTTGTACCTTAATTTGGGAAGAGGTATCTCTCAGTAAATGCAGTTATAACGAAAGGATATAATTGTTTAATCCATTTTTTTTTACAGTAGGTAATTTCAGACCTCTTAATCTCATAATCATAATTGATTTGCGTTTTCATTACTCTGCAGTTTCATGTCTTTGAAATAGAGACTCACATATTGACATCCCTTCCCATCTTTATAGATAGAAGATTCTTCACAAGATGCTATTGTCTAGCTGGAGACATCAAGAGGGGCAATGTTCTCCAAATGCTGTGCCCAGCTTTATGAATTATTTCTTTGATTGTATTATTGCCTGTTGGAAACCAGTGATTTTGTCTTACTTATTTTAACTGAATATTAGTTTTGTCCAGCAAGACATTCCAGCAAAAATAGGAAGTGGGTAGGTTAGCACCATTCTGCCCAGCATCTTTTCTCCAGAAGATTTCCCAACTGCTTAAAACACAAGGTAGTGTTTTTAATGGTCAAGTTTCAATATTAGTGATGTGTAGTGTGGGAGCATGTGCACCAAACATTAGAAAGACTAGAGTAAATCTTTTCACTTCTCCTATAATGTCCTTCTCATGGTATGACTGCCATCTTCCTGGAGCTTTTGTTTATGAAGAGGATTATGTAGTCACATTCAATTTTGCAAAAAGAAGGAATTTTCATACTGAGAAAAGCCTTTCAGCAGAAAATGTTCATTCAATTAACAAGTCAGCCTGAAGGTTTGTGGTATCTGACCACATATAGAGCTCTGTATTTATGGCTCAGGAGCCAGTGTGATTACTTCCATTGTAACACATTCCAAAGCTGTGTGATGGTAGTGGAGGGAAAAGAGCTGATCTCTTCAGAGAGGAGTTGAAATGCCTGTTTCAACAAAAAAGTAGCCCAAATGTGTTGGATTTACTTAAACTTGGACTTAATGGACTTAATATTTTCACCTGACTCCTTGAAGTACTGGATCATATTGATGAAATTCATCACAGTCAGATTTACAGACTATTTTCTGCGTTTTCATTTATTAGCCACAGCTATTTTCCTCAACTTGGCAGAATATATGTTAATTCAACCCACTCATAATGAGACATGCATAAGAACTTGTCACTCAAAGTCTAGGTCTGCAGAGGATTCTCCCTTCAGAGGACTTTGGTTGCAAGAGAGAATTCCTTTTGTGGCTGATAATAGTGATTCTTTTCAGCAAAAATGGATTGGAAAGGAGCACAACCATGATATTCAGAATATCCAAATGCACTATAGTACAAATTAAATATATCAAAAAGTGTTTGGGAGTTTGGGATATATTTAGATAGACAGTACCAAGGACATGAGCACTCCAGTGTGTCTTAAAGCTGAAAGCAGCATAAAAGTAGAAGAGTCCTAAATAATGAGATTTCAGATAAAATTTTTCTCTTGCCTGCACCACATCGTGGCTTTCATTTCCCAGTTATACATCCACACATTTGGTTAAGTAACTAAAAATGTATTCTGAATATTTTTATAACAATATTTTTCTGTTTAAAAGAAAAGACACTGCCAGACACCACCATCTGTTGTGTAGACCTACAGAATATGCATCTCATGTCTGTGAGTTGCTGTCTTTTATATCCTCTTATATAATTTGAGATTTCCACCCTTAGTGATGCCTCCTTTTCTACCTAAATAAGACCAAGTGTAAGTTTACCCAGAGTGTATTAATCATTTTCCTGCTACTCACTGATAAGAGCAGTGCTCTTTACGGTTAAAAGCTATTAAATGTGTCTATTCAGAGGATGTTGAAAATCCTCTGCTGAGCACTTGGCTAAAATCCAAAATTATTACCATAATACCTTCTGAAATGAGACAGAAAACATAATATATTACAATTGATAAGTGCATCGTTTGTACTGCGGATTTACTTTAGTTTAGAAATATATTTAAGTGTTTTGTATTTTACACATCTTAGATTAAATTTTAGCATATTTTGGCTAAAAATACTATATGTATCAAAATAAATATATATAATATAAAAAGAAACTATATTGAGGTCAACAGAGAATTACATCTGAAAAGAAGTTTAGAAGCTGCTCTCTGAATACAGTACTACAATAATTGCACAAAACCTAATCAAAAAGCATTTCTGCATTTTCAGAAATTATAATGTACTTTAGCCATTCCAAATTCCCCCTTCTGGGATGTTCTTCTCTGCTTCCCATGTTGGTTCCTTGAGTCAGAATGAAAATTGAAGGTTACAGACAAAATCTGTGTGTCCAAATAGGCAAATCCAAAAATTGTGTTGTCTTTAAAAATTCCTTGAAATTGTCCTACGAAATTGTCCTTGATATTGACCAAAAATATAAAAAATATATATTTTTAAGAAAAACTGCTCACCAACCAACCAATCCAACAGAGCAGAACCTTGAGACAATGAACAAAGTGTCAGACAGATTGTCTGCACCCATATTTTGTTCCACTGGAAGCCACGCCCCTCTTCCTCAGAAGACTCCTTTACCTGTGCCCCCTAGTAATGATGCAATTTTTTTACAATAACAAGCTACACACACCCATGAGACTCCAGTCTGCACACCTCATGACTACTTTGAAAAACCTGTTATTGGCCTAAAGTAGGACATTATCCACATTTTATTCTGTACCAGCAGCCTATGTCTGTTGCTATAGGTCACATGAAAGCACAACATGAGTTACTGCTATTGTAAGGTAAAGAAGAAGAAGGTTTATTTCTTGATTCTAATTTTCATATTTTTTTAAAGGTGGCAGTGGATTGGCCTTACATTGGGCCACCTCTCCAAAGACATTGGATAAATTATTAGTATATTAAGTTTTTCTACTTTTATGAAGGAATGTAAAACAATATGTTGTTTATAGAAATTGTGTGGGAAAGTTTTCTAACAGAATGTTAACTTAGAAGGTTTTAGAAAATCTTAAGAATTAGGGCAACATATGCCCAAATCTTACACTTTCCCAACATAATTTTATACACAAGCACAGGTATCTTTTCCATTGTCAGTAGCCATTCCTCCAAAATATCCATTAAGTTAGTTAGTGACTGTGATTTCTATACCTTCTATACGCCTTCCAGGGCAGGAGGGCTGGAGTGCTGTCAGGTGGTTGCAAGCTGCATCACGAGCTCATGAGCAGTGTGTCTGGAGCAGTCCATACTCACTGTCCATGGCAGCTCTGGCACACAATGCCAGTGTCTTCAGCAACCAACACTACAGACTGTTCTCATGCAAAAATCAAATCCCCTTCCAGGTACACATTGTGTTTCCCCATCCATCTGCATTACCCACCAAGTGCACCCAGCTACTGAGCAAAAACAATTCCACGGATGGGTTTGCCTTTGCTTGAGACAGGACTAATCCAAACTGACTTCCCTAACATATTCTTAATATACATCACATAAATTTTATCCCCTTCTACAGTATCTGAGGGTTTTGATTGGTCAGGGCCAGCTCAAATGGGAGAGTTAATATTAAGTAACCAGGCAGCCTTTGCTAAATGTAGTTCCCAACGTCTGAAGGTCCTCCCACTCATTGCTTTCAATGTGATTTTAGCAGTCCATTGTATTATTCAACTTTCCCAGAGGCTAGTGCATGACAAGGAATATGATACCCACTCAATACTGTGCTCTCTAGCCCTGGTGTCTATTAGGCTATTTTTGAAATGAGTCCTGCTGCCCCAAGTCAATTGTTTTAGCATGCCATGTCACCACAACATTTGCTTTTTGAGGCCCACGATGTTTTTTCAGGCAGTGGAGCGACATGCAGGGTGTATCTCCAGCCATCCTATGTCTCTTTACAGCGCTGTCAGCACATAGTACTTTCTTTTGTGGATTTGCAGGTGTGTGATATAATCAGTCTGCTAGACCTCTTCCATATTTATATTTTGGCCATCATTTATAATATCACAGAGTCTTTACTCATTTGGCCTGCTTGATTGCAGCAAATGTTTCAGTTATACATCTCCTGGGAAATTGTTAACTTGTTAACTTCACCCCTTTATCATGAGCCCATCTTTATGTCGCGTCTCTTCTCTGATGACCTGAGGAATCATGGGCCCACCAATCATTCACCCTTATGCTGCCAGTTCAGATCCCCCTGAGACAGTTTAATTCTGGCAGTTTACCAGTATTTATAGGTCACTACATTCATACAAATTTTTTTCACTGACCTCCTTGTCCCAGTCCCCCTTAGAAATATGACGTCTGATTATTCTTCTCACACTAGTCTTTGGTATCTTTGGTATCTCTTTTTTGGTACCTGTGGTATCTCTTTTGCCAGTAAAGTCCTTGCTGCATCTTTCTTCATCAAACCGGTCAGTGTTAGAGGATCAGAGTGACAACACATGATGTCTTCACTTCTGTTCTTGCCTTGAGTTTATCTCTCCCTTGTCTTTCACTGCACAAGGTCCAAAGATCTGTGGTGCTATCCAGTTCAGCTTTTGTAGCTGTCTGACCTCTGACAGAGCTGTGCTTTGGTGCCCATCATGTCTGAGGCAGTTTGAACTTCTCCATAAACTGCCAGGATCTCTTTTTCAATTGGAGTGTAATACGCATCAGATCCTTTGTATCCCTGACTCCAGGATGCCAGAGGTTGTCCTCAAGTCTCCCCAAGTACTTTTTCCAGAATCTCCACAGAGGAAAATTCTCCTGGAGAATGCAGCAGTGTAGATCTTGTCCTGTCCTGGTTGGCCCAAGGTCTACTGCATGAACAATCTCATGTTTAATTTGTTCAAATCTTGTTGCTATTCAGGACCCCACTTGACCCCATTCTTCTTCTCTAACACATGATAGAGTAGGTTGACAATCTGACTGTAAACTAAAATACGCTTTCTCAAAAACCCCTTACTTCTGCCGCTCAGTGATAATGGAGGTGGTATAGGGTAGCCCAGACACACTCACAAGGATGTAGGCTCAGTCACCTTTAAGTTACTGCAAAAAAATTAATCCCATCCTTGGCCAGAACCAGAACAGCTGCCGAGAGCATGGCAGCAAATCTGATCCATATGGGAGCTATTAGCAGTCATGATCATCCTAGTATAGGGCTTAAGGCTCTTCACCTTGGGAAAGTAACAGAATTCTAGTACTTGAAAGGTGGCTAAAAAGATGCTGGAGACTCTTATTTCCTAAAGAGATGCATGAAGAAGGCAATGGGCTCTGGGTAGTTCTACTGGGAAGATACCATCTCAATATAAGAAAGAAATTTCCTATAGTGAGAATAACTTCCTGGAACAACTTTTCCAGGGCCATGGTAGAGTCCCTGTCACTGGAGGTTTTTAAGATGAAATTGGACAGAGTACTAAATGATGTCATCCAAGCTCCTTTCCCATCAAAGTTTGGACCAGATTATTACCCATGCTCCTTTCCAGTCTGTACTGTTCCATGATTTTAGCTTCAATGAAACAGCATTTTCTCGTTCAAAAAACTGAAACAGGCCTAAAGGATGTGATCAAGCATATCAAGCCTGCCCTATCTAGCTGATGGCCTTGATTACTGTGCTGGATTTATGGGTTGTTCTCCTTGGAACTCATGACTGCTTCTCTGAATATATATTAGCACAGATTGAATAGGATGTATCTACAAAGATTTTACTCAAAATATCTCAAGGTAAGATTACTAGAACTACTTGATAACACATGATGCAATTTCAAAGTGCATCATACTACAAACTATGTAGTATGTTGGTTTTCTTCATTTGAGGAGGTATCTCATGTCTAGGTTCAGTAAAGCATTAGTAAATCCTGACTATAAATGTAGTGCTTCTGTTCCTATGCTTATTGTGAGTTCCATGCCTACTGCTGGGTGATAAGAATCTGGATGTTTGCTGTTGGAGTGGAAAACTTATTATGCTGATTATAGCATAGGTACCTGCAGCTCCAATCAAGTTTCTTCTGTCTACATGTAGGGTGACATTTTTGTGGTTTTTTTTTTCAAGAATGCAAGCACAAATTGTTTACAGACAGCTCTTAGTCTGTTTGTTTGGGTTTTTTTGGAAACATTATGGCTCAAATTGAGAAAGAGATTTCTTATTTCTGAGAAAATAAAACTCTGTGTAAGTGATCTGAATCAAGCTAAGATTTGTTCTTAAATGGCCTGCTCTCCCAGAAGACAATGACAATTTATATACGTATATATAAAAGTCAGTTATTTTTTCTGCTTCTATACCATTATAATAGTTACTGCTGTTGGCACACATATTTTGGAATACAGGGAATAAAGGAGAATACGTACTAGTTCAGAGAATTGATCTGTTAATGAAAAATCATTGTTAATATGTTGGTGATTTTAGGATTTTTAAAGATCATTTCTATTAAAATAATATTTTTGGGCCAAATGTGATCAGACAGTATCTTTTAGAATATTCTTATGTCTGTTATGGAAATTTCTGGAATCAAACCAAAATAATCTCCTTGGATAAGGAATATCTGTTCAGTGCTTAATCGCCCTTGAGATTATACTTTCGGAGCTTCAAAGATTTGAACTAAGATTTGATGTTCCTTTACTTAAAGTGTTCTTTCTTTTGACCAAGTCTAAATTTCTATTGAAATTAGGATTAAAAGGCCTAGATGTAGTTGGTAAAAGAAGATATTTGTAAAATACAAGATCAGTCAATACTGATCTACTACCTTACATAAAAAGACATACTTCTTTTCCCTTCTGGCTACATTTTGACCTTTGTTAAGCTCTTATATAAATTACATTTGTCTTTGTAATACCACTGCTAACCACAGAGCAGATTTTTTGTCGGGGTAATTGTATTATATGCTTTTTTATGTCTGAATTAACTCTCACCTTGGGAAAGATAAAAATTTGCAATATCCAACTTTGGTTAAATTCTGATTCTTCATTTCAAAATTTTCACTGTATGAAAGCAAATAAACTGTTTCTGATTGAACATGGAGTATCCATATTTTAAGCAGTATTCTTTGGTCTGCCATCAGACCTATGTTTAACAGATCTTTTGATTAAGATTTACATCTATAGTAAAAATGACATGAGTTGAAAGCTTGAATGGTGATTATTGCTAACTTATCTTCTAGGAAGATATTCTGCTCAAGGGTTACAGAAATAAGAAATTGCACAATGGCCAGATGTCTCATTAGCATATGTAAATCCATCCCACTCATGCAAAGCTATTTACCATGACTAGCTGCAGACTTGCAGCACACTTGCTAAGACTGTCAAAAACAACCACTGTTGATGGTGTTGGAGCAGGAGTGAATGGTTACAATGAAAACAGAGCTTCAAGAAATCCAAGGACTATAATGATAAAGTACACCACTTGAGGAAAAAAAAATCTATACGTATCTTCAGGGCATTGATCCCATGAGTTAGGTGATGTTTATATGGACAAGATAACACAAAATAGGGAAGGTGGTATGTTGGTTGGGCTCTATTAGCTGGATTTAGATGTCAGCCTTCTGGAGATGCTACATCACTTTCTTCTGACTACTACTTTGAGTCATTACCCTGGGTAATCAGAAGTGTCTTTGTGATGTTGATATTAGAATGAACTTTGCACCACTGCCCTATATATCTGATTTTTCACAGTATTATGGAAGGAAGATGTGATTCAGTCATGAACCCTGCTGGCCTCACTGCCTGGTCTCTCTACCCAAGCTGGTCAAGTTGCATAAGTTCTCATTGATCTCTTCCTGCAACTTTTTTCTTTAAAAAGAAAAATGCCTTCCTTTTGTTGCCTGCCCAATCCTTTTCCAGTCTCTCCTATGAGAAGTGTGGCAGGCACTCACAGCAATCTGTATTCTGAGTGTTTACAATTAGATGGGGAAACTAAGATTTCACAGCCAAATAATTAAATACAATGTTAATGAATTCTGTTAGTCATATTACACTGAATCATATTAAAGTGCTTAACCATGTGCTTGAAGGAAAGAAACATTTAAAGTGAGTACTGCAAATATTCTGAATACTAATTAATTTGTTCAGAAATCCTACTTCAGTGTTAGTTCGATGATATTAAGAAGCAATGCTAATGTTAAATCCTATCCTATTTGTCAATCAAGAGGAAGTTTCCAAAATGGGAGCTCTGAAGAGCTTGTATCCACAAGTTTCTGCTGAACTTAGGATATAATGGTGGTGAACCCATGTAAATCTGTTGGTCTCCAAGCAAGTAAATGTCCTGTTCATCTATTCAAATAACCAGAGGAATCTAAGCTTCACCTTTCACTGCCAGTGTTATACAGGTTTTTGCAGCTGCCCTCTCTGCGACATGGGAATGCTCCTGTAATTGGGGAAGCAATGTCTTTAATGGCAGCATCTGTGTAGAACAACAAGCCAGTTATTTTAAGGCTCTGTAGACGATGTTTAAGAAATAAGAAAATTCATCTGCAAAGCTTTAGGTGCTTTTAACATGGCATTTCCTTATGGTTTTCATTTTCTAATTAAAAAAAAAAGATATTTCTGTCAGAGTTGTACAGCTGAATTGGCTAAAGAATCATATCTTCCTAGACAGTGTCGTTTCCTTTCAAACGGAAACTAAAACTTTTATCTCCTCCTGTCTCTCCACACCAGTGGTGCAGTAAGAGTGAATACAGTAACATACATTATGGTTAAGTTACATGTTCTTGGTTATACTTTTTTATTCAGTGTCTTTTCATCAGTCATTATGGAAACAGTAGAAGGATCTTATATACAGCATTTTTTATCTGTAAAAAGGTGCATACGGCAAATGCATAAGAACAGAGGCCTACAGACAGAATAGGAGATAATGAAATTCTGTATTGGAACACATGAATCAAGATATTCCATGTAAGAAATAAATTTTATACTGGCTTAAAGGAGGTAGAATTTAAATGGATCCTGAAACAAAGGTTTTTACTTACTACTGTCAGACTATTATACCTGATCTTTTTAAGATGTCAGTAATGATATTTTCTTATTATAAAATGCTTTACTGACCAAAAGAGCCTTTGGATCCTTGGCTCTTATACCTCAGGGTAACTTTTTACACATCAGAGGTTTCAAAGATAAATTAAAAAAAAAATAAAAAAAATGTACAAAAATGACTGGAATAATCTATTTTATTTATCCAAAAGAAAGGAGACTCTTCAACAGTAACAGCTGTTGTGTTTATCCAAAGTTTGTCCAAAATACTTGGGTTTATACTTTTTCATTTTGTAACAAGATAATTAGATAGTTAACAGCTCTTTTTCAAGGATCTGAGACAGATGAAAGTATAACATTTATCGCAAGTACTCCAACCTATGGAAAAGCAAATGTCTAAGGGAAAGGTAGGAGTGCATCTGTCTATTCAGACTTTGTATTTACAAAGCCTTTTCAACTTCAACAAGCCATTTTTTAGTGTTCACTAAAGTACTGCATCTTTGTAACAGGGATTTGCTTTCAAACTTAGCAACTGTTCCTTTTTTTTTAATTTGATAGTATTTTTGAAAAAGTTTATTAGCACTTCTTGAAAATTAAGACTTATTAGTCATGAAATTTGCTCTGATGGCTGATCAGGTGTCAGGATGAGAGTTTTTAGGGTAAGGTGAGTGATCATATAGCTGTGAAATAGAAATCCAGTATTTTGTATTATGTAGGTGCTAGTCAAGAAGAATAGTCATTCACAACAGCTAATGGTCTATGCGAATATATAGGTTTTATAGTCCATATATTCTACATTTGGTTGGATTTAAGATAGTGGGAAGACCAGACATTTTTCAGCAAATTATGACTTTTTAGTTATTTGGAGTTTTTTAAAATATAATAGAGTACCATTTGTTTTCTTACAACTGTATTTTAAACTTCTTTGATATTAACACAGAGAAAAAAATAAAAATATTTCCTTTTTTTGTAAGTGGTTGCTGGAGCACCTAGAAATGGATAAATTGCTTTTCTGTCTTAAAGAAATGAAAAAAAAATCCACAATAGAAAAAATATCTGTGAAATTTTCATCTAATAAGCCTCCTGTAGAACTTTACAAAAAAAAAAAGAGTTTGAAGAATTCATTATTAATATATTATTAAAGTCAATGGAATCACTGATGCTGATGAAGTTTGCATGAAATAGAGAGCCTTTGTGGTCTAGTAGCCAGACAAAGTTACAGGATTGTGCTTCATATAAGCTTTTGGATTTTTACTGAATTAGCATGGGACTGTCAGAGACATTTTAGTGATAAAAGGGAAGGGCTGGAGAATAATTATATCTCTTTTTTTTTGCTTAGGATAAATCCTCTGAGCTAAAATAGAGGTCCTCCTGGTGCCTTCCTCTTCCTCCTTTGTGTGTGGATGCTATTAAAGATATGTTTGGGCCATGTAAAACTGTGGTCCACCTGTTCCAAAACTGTGGTCTAGCTGAAAAAAATAAGTGTTTGCAATTCTGAGTCAAATGTGGGATTATTTTATTTAAGTGATTGATACCAAGATGCATAGCCAGGAACTCCAAATTATAAAGATAAAGGAAAAAATTTAATCCATTAGGTGACTGCTTAGAATAGTTTATACCCAGAAGTATGACTTTAATAACAAAGTTAAAAGTTCTGGTTAGCACTAGACACCTTAATCTCTTGATAGTCTTTCTACTCATGTGAATTTGTAATGTCTCTCTGAATCATGTGTGTATTTCATTTATTATATTTTGCCTTGCACAGAGATTGCTCATCAACACCTCAGCTACCCAATAAATTGTTCCCTTAACAGAAGGTGTTCTTGGCCTGTCTGGAAGTATCTTAATTTGGCCCCTTATGTATATGTAATTTTTTGTTTCCAGAAAAGACATAAACAAAAAAAAATACTTAAAAAAGTGACAACATATTTCAAATATTTGTGGACAAAAAATTATGTTTGTTGCAGCATATCTCTCATTTGGCAAAACTAGTCATAATGTTTTCTCAAATCAAGGTGAGAAGATAGGAAAATAACACTTGAATGGGTATTTTTTTCAAAAATTCTATAATATTTTATTATATTATATATTAATACCAACTTGGTATTGGGAAATTGTACAGATTTGGTAATAGGGAAATTGTAAATAATTTAATACATAGTACTTCATCCTAAGCATTGAGGATGAAAAACTATTTATATTCACTGTGGGAATTTAAAATATAATTTACATCTCAGTTTTTGTGAAATAGTTTCTGATTTCAAATAATTTAATTTTCAAAAATGTGCATTTATATATGACATTTGTTTTTGTTCAAAATTTATGTTCAAGGTTTTGGAAAATTAGTCATCATTTTCTTGATTTTATTAGAATTGATAGATAATTGTGTTTTTAATGCATTGTCATGGTAATTCCAGAAATAAATTTTAAAATTTTCTATATTTTTAGATATTCATCATTAATGAATTGTAATATTTTGACAGTTCCAGAACAAAAAATTTCCTAGTACAAATAAATTCTTAAATTGTGATGATTATAGTTTATACACTCAAGACTGTAGTAAAACTGTGAAGAAATTGTTTAAAATTATCAATACCACTATTCGTATTTGGCAGCATTAATGTTTCATCTTTTTAAAAAAATGAAATTAGGAATTTTTTTAATATTCTCCTAACCATCTAGATATTTGGGCTTACCTTATATATAATGCTTCTGATTTTGTACAGTCATCATATGAAGTTACTAACAAGATAATATCCCTGAAAATATCTTCAAAGGTGGATAAAAACTTAGAATTTTATTTTTTTTAAATATTCATCATATAAATTGGAAATGTGATTGATTTGATGTACCAGCACATTGTGGTAATTCTTATTTTAAACACAACTAGAAAGCTACTCTTTCTTTATTCTTAAGTTACAGTAAGGGATGCTTAGTGGTGAATAACAAATTATTCTTTTGCTTTCTTAATTTTTATTCTAAGAAGTTCTGGGGTTTTCTTATTTTTAGCACTATCTTTAAAATAAGAAAGACACATTTTACCATATTATAAACAAAATGCATGTGCATTAAATTTGTCTTGCATGGCATTTTTCTATCAACCAGCTGAAATTATAAGTTCATATAACTTTTCTAAAGACTGTCTTAAACCATAGGGAACAGCATCTGAAGCACATTTACATGTAGATTTTTCCAACTGTCATTTTGATATCATTTATGAATTATAAATTTATTTCCTTTTATGATTTGGCTGAAATTTGAAACTTTTATTTAAAATTTCTTCTCGTATTCCGTAAAAAATAAGGAGCTTAATCCACAAGAAGGAACATCTAATGAAATGGTCTATAAACATGTCTTCAGACTGTCATGGCTTACAGTGTATCTACCTTTCCCCAGCAATCACAGTACTGTGAAAGGAATGGAGTTTTGTCCCAGTAAATTCCAAATCTAGATGGTTTCCTGAGGTCCTTCGTTACACCAATAGGGATGAAGTTCTTTAATTATATAATCTCCAATAATTTCATTGAGAGTTGTTCAAAGAATACTTCTTCTCATCTTAATTCTTAAACTCTAGCTTCAAGATTCCACTCTGTCAGGGAATTTGAGTTACAAAATAAAAGATTCCTGTTAGCAGAGCCCTTCTCTATGCCCTATAGCCAGTGGGTCAGGGAGTATTCTGAGAGGACTGAGGGAGAAAAAGTGCATTTACAAAAGAGTTTTGGTACAGGTCTCCTGTGCACCAGGTATCAGATCGTTATGGAACAGATATGTGCTGATGCAGGGCAGAGAGACAGTTTGTGGGGAAGAGTTGTCTCCAGTGCAGAGATGTAGGTAAGTAGTTACATAATGGAAAATCTACAAGATTTCTAGATCCTTCATATATCAGGTTTCTTTTTCTAGATGAGGCTTATGAACACAGCTCAACATTTCTGCCCCTTTCTGCCTGAGAGTGGAAGTCTGGGTATGTGATCCCTGGAATTACTTTTAATTTCTACTTGTATGCCATTGCTTTAGTTTCAGTTTCACCATACAGCAATTTTCATGTTGTAGTACAGTGTTAAACTCTAAACAGTAGCTAGTAGCTTGTTTACATCTTTGCACAGTTTCACTGTCCTCTTAGACCCGAGCTGTGCAAGTGAGTTCAATGATCACTGAAGTTTTGCCTATGCTACAAAAGTCTCTCAAAGCTGAGAAACTTAAATAGATGCTCACTGCGTGGCAAGTATTTTTGTTGTAGTAGTGGTTAAGAAATTTATATGTCTTAACTTCTAAGTAATCTCAAAGGTGAAAAATATTTTCTGGCTTTCCTGAAAAGAAATTTAAAAGTACAGCTTTAAAATTTCTCAATCATTCCAACAAAAAGGTGGCAATGGCCATTTTTTTTTTAATTTCAGAAAAAAATACCATTGTAGATAGCTGAGAAAGCCTGTAAATTCCTGTCAGTAAGTATCAAGAATAGTTTCTACGGTACCCAGCTCAATTTAAATCAGGTTTGGTGTTCTTACAGCACTGGTTACACTAAAGACAATGCTTCACTTGGAGTTTTGTTTGTCCAAAACACACATATAACAATTACAGCAATCCTTTTCAGGCATATTTGACCTTTTTTCCCCTTCCTTTTTCTCCACAAAGTTCAATGCATGCCAGCTACTTGCCCACATTTATTCCAAGCTGCTCTGCATACCAATACAACAGCTTCTCATAGGAGGGTATGGCTGCTTCATCCAGATAGGTTTTGTTTTTTTCCTGTGTACCTGAGTGTGTTCATAGTGTAAGTCAGTTGCTGATATGATGGACCTCAACAGCACAAAACCTTATCTTTTTTATTAAAAAAATAAACCCCTGCAAGCTCATGAAATGTAATTGTTCTTCAGAAACCGTTAAATTCCTGAGAATCATTTGGGCAGCAGTGTCCTATCCCTTTTGCCTTACTCCCTTTTGGTTTTTTTTTTGATTGTCAGGCAGGTCTGACAATTTTTGTCCAGCACTACAGAAAGCTCTTGGGTGTAAGTTGTATAGTCATATGGCAGGGCTATGAACTCTCCCTGTTAAAATCATTGAAGAATGCAGGATGAGCTTGTTTCAAGATTGATAAATTTTTAGTCAGTCTCAAAGGCTTGTTATCTTTGAAGTTACTGTCAATTACAAAGACAACAGTAGCACTATTTAATTTAAGAGGTAACCTTGATTTATGCTTTATGTTCTTTTTTAAAACTATGGCTGAAAAATTCAAAGGGGAGGTACTACATAATGATTTTACATGAAATTCAACAGAATTTGGATTCAGTTAACAAATCCAACAAAGCTTGCACAGCAATGGTGGTTTCCATTAAAAGACCTTTCAGGGCTGGTCCAGAGCTTCAGAAAAATGTGTGAAAATTCAATCAAAACAGCAAAAAATATCATTGCAATATTAACTCTGATATTCATAAGCTGTCACAGAAATCTCTCTTGAGTTTTTTGTATTGATTTAGTCTTCCATTAGAGGAGACTGTTCTGTTAGCAAAGGTGTTTTGCTGCATGAAGCAAAGGGATTAAGGAACATTCTTTAATCAACAGAAATGCACAAAAGTCACAATATCAATAAGGAGGGTGTTACCGTAACTACACTTATGACTTGTTTTCTGACGTCCAGTAGGAAACATACCTTAGATCTGTGCTGCTGTCATGATGATATTTAGTGGATTATGTTTTTTTGAAAAGTAAGCAAGTTTTTCATTCACTGCATATGCCATTTAAGCATACATTTCCTAGAAGCTATAAAGTGCTTAAAATGACAGAAATTGGTAGAATCTGCTTAGGATCAGCAACATTTTTAGACAAATATATAAATGAAATCAGTTATGTGGATGTAAAACAAGCAAATTACTTATTTATCCTAGACTATTCAAATCATGCAGCAAGAAGGGAGTAACACAAATCATTCATGTGCAATTTCTATTTGCCCGCATTGCTACCTGGTAGTAGCAATTCCTTTTGACTTAAGGAGCTTTCTAAGATTATATGCTAAAAGAGACTCTCTGTGAAACACTGAATGCTCAGTGAAAAAAATGCCTTATAAGCAAATGTATCTCTTCAAAATGGTGTGTAGAGTTGCCAGAAAACATGACGGCACCCTGTACTCCAAAATAAAATGGGTCCAGACATGCAGCCAAATTCCTTTGCAAGCATATTATCCCCAACGTGTATGGAGCTTGACTTTTCATGAACTGTTTACAAAGATTAACTGAGTAACTGCACACACAAGCTTGAAGGTACTTGTATGATTGCTATTAATAGTTATATGATGCTGTTTTGTTGGCATTACATGCACATATGTGCTCTTTATATTTGCTACCTAAGGGGCCAGACTCTGACACCTTTTGCAAGTTGAAAGACGAGCACTATTTGCAGTGTGAGGTGCTAATTGCTTATTTTGTTAACTTTGCTGGAAATATGAGTGACAGAATCTGAAAGAATGTTCTGATTCAGGAAAAAATTTGCATACATTTCATTTCAAGCATGTGTTGAATCCTATTTGCTTTAATTAGAATATCTATACACTAAAATTAAAGCGTATGTATAAGTTGCTGGTTGAATTGAATTCTGTATAACTGTTTCTCCATTTATTTTGCAAGTCACATCAATTCTTATTGTTCAGTTTTTGGTACTCCATAACTGAAAAACTTACATTGGCTGGAATACAATGTAACATATTTAAAAATATTTTTTATAAAGCTACTGTATATTGTGATTGAAATAGTAGAAGAATTAAATTATTCTTATCCAAACCTACTGGAGTTATCTCTAGGTGATGCAATATATGCATTTCTAAACAAAATTGCTTATTCTTATTTTATTTATTTTTGCAAGACATTTTATTCAAAATAGCTTGTTCAGCATTGTGCTCATGCATGTGCCTAATTTTTTTTGTCTCTGCTTCTTATAAGCTGCTCAGCCTACAACAGATCATTAAGTGAGAGCAATGGTATGATACTGTCTGCATTTTCCATGCACTTCCAGGCAAAGGCTTTTTCATATTGTGTTATTGTCTGTGCTGTGAGATAGTACAACAGAGCCCTTTGTTGGGTTCTCATCTGAGCTGTTCATACATACTGACTTGACAAAGTACTGCTTCTTCTTCTGCTGTTCCTCCACTAAGTACTCTGCCCCAAAATTGAGGGAGATATGGCTGTTATTCAGCCATAAAATCTTCTTAAATCAAAATGAAGCTGTCAAAGATACAGACCACAGTTTTTGAAATAATTGAGGCATAATTTTATTTTATGGAAAGTATTACCTCAGTGGAAAGTATAACCTCCCGGGAATTCCTGAGGAAAGTTCACAGCTTTTCAGTCGCCACTGAAAGAAAAGGAATCAAGTGTGCCCTTGGATCCCATGTTGAAACAGCCTGTTGTTAAACCATCCTCCACCATCCAATCAGGACTTCCTCAAAATGTCTGCGTTTTCCATGTCACAAAGCAGTGTGGAATTTGTGTACCGTTGGTCATTAATGCTATCAAAATCTCTGCTTCAGCCCAATCTGCTGCAGCATGAGGAATCTTTTTCTGCCTTCAAGTGTTCCCATGTGCTTTATGGTACTTCTATATTTTAGCAGCTTACTGTGAATACATCTGATACCAAATCAATACCAAAAAAAGAAGGGAAAAAAGATGAAATGAGAAAACTAACAGTTGCAACAAATTCTTCTACTTCCACTCATTTAAGGTTACATAATAATTTTCTTTTACATTTATTGCTAATCTACACTGGACACATATCTTTCAAGCGCAATCACATAACTATGTGTCTGGGAACAGCCCTTATTTTTTTAAATAGTTTTAGATAACTACAATATTCTGGTTACACAGAGGCAGAAGCTTGTTAAAAGAGTGTATAAAATGGCTGGCTGATCTCCTGTTTCCTCAAACCCTTCCTTATGAGTGTTGCTGCTTCAAGAGCTCAACAGAATGTCCCAAAGATAGGCACAGGGAGTTTGAATGGAGTTTATGGAAAAGTTGGGACAGCACAATGATACATTTGGAACCATGCAGATGTAATGCATGTGATATGCAGACATCTAAGAGCTGGCCATATGAATTTCTTTAAATACACTTATCTGGATAGCCTATCTAAATCACTAAACTGAATGCTTCCTGGGTGTTTGGGTAAATTATTTTCAAAAAAAGTCAGAACATTCTGTACTTGATATAGAAGAAGGGCATTTGAGGTAATTGTTTTTATAAACTTAAGATAAAAAAAGTTTCTTGATAAACTGAAAGTACATTTAACTTTATATTCAATAACATGTGTTTTTCTAGTACATTACCCTTTTAGATTGACCTTTTCCCTTCTGTTGATTTCTTGCTGCCAGGTGTATACATTTGAGCAATGTATTTCCATTCGTTGACTATCAAGCAGTAAATAAGTACAAAAGAGTTAATATATTTGTAGACTAATTAAGCTTTCCCTAGATCTGCACACTTTGATGACAGTTTTTCTTAAAATAAGTGTGCTTGCCTATCCTTGGCATTTGGAAATGAAACACACTGTCATAAAAATCAGGATAAAAATCTTTTGCAGCTGAAAGTGTGATAACTATGTGCATCCTAGGTGGCAGAAAATGCAAGAGTAGATATTTTTCACAGTGAGACAATTTGCAACAGGTGACCATACTCATTCATCAAAAGTTTACTGTAAGTATTAACAAGTCGAACACAAGGACCTGTGGAGCAGACAAAGATTAATTATACCTGTGCTCACACAGTAATGTTTGTGTTCCAAACAAATTATATTTGCTTCAGTTTAAATGATGCATAAGTCTGATAAGTGCAGATGAACGTGTGTTCAGGATGAGTGAGCACACTTGTTTGAATGTCATATTTATCCCTGTATTTTGTCAGAAAATTAACTTTGGAGTTTGTGCTTGAGATGAGCATATGGTTGTTGATCTCTGGAGATGACAGCCTATCTGAGCAATAGCTCCTTATGGCTTGAGCTCTCCTCCGCTGGCAGATGCTTTGGGCTTTTCTACAATTAAGTGGAGATCATCACTGTTTTCTTTGAGCACTGCTGTGCCTTATACTCTGAAGTGTTTTGTTAATCACTGTCTGCTTTCAACAGAAGCTGCCAAAGCTCTCATTAAGTTTGAATTTTGAGATGTCATGCTCGAATGATGGAATTTCATCCCTGTTCTGGATGAATGGAATTGGCTATGGAAAGATGCCAACGAAAAATCATGACACTGAAGTATATCTGCTTTGCGTTTTACTGCTGAAACAAAAGAGAGAGAGAAGGGGGAAAAGAAAACTTTCTTGCTGTTTGTCTCAGATCCAGAGCAAAGAGTGGCTTGTGTGATTTCCTGGAAGATAATAATCACAGGGTCTTCACCTTATCATCTGTAGGGCTTATGTTGCTACTTTTCATGAACAATCTGTCACTGTCTTGTTCTCAACTGTGAATCTTAAACCACATTCTCAAAAATCTTTTGATGAATGCCACTTTGTCACTGGAAGATATAGTTTAAAATGCTCAGTGACAATATATTTTTTTAAAACATTAAAAATCAACATTTAGTTTGAGGCAGGAGCTCCAGTGATGGCATTATGATGAACTACAGGAGTACAAACTAATGTAACATTTGCGCTTCAAGAAAAATTTCTTGCACATGTTCAAGCAAAAACAAAATGCATCTGTTGGCTGCATCAGGAAGCTAAGTGTATGAATTATGGTATGAAAAGATATTATCCATTTGTCTTGGTGGATTCAAACGTTTCAGCTGTAATAACAAAAATGAGCTTGGAAGAAAAAGCTGTACTAATTAGATGCACTACCTAATAATTTCTGTTGCATTCTGTATAGCAACTCATGAAGGCAAAATGCATAGAATTCACATACAGAGCAGCTCTCTGCGATCGAACTAATGGTTTTTGTGCTAATGACAATAACATTTATAAGGTGTTGTTCAACGCATGGGTATAATGCCATTTGCATGTTCTTGATTAGTTCCACTTTGGCACTAGTTCCTTCTGTGAAATTCTGAATGTATGAATACATCCCAGTTGAGGATACCGCTATGGCACAAAGGAATGATCTTGTAGAGAAAGTCACAGGCAACATCTTACCACTTAAACTTAACAGTTTTGTTGAATATGCTCAAACCCCACACATATATATAAGATATATGATTTTTATTTAGTAATGTTTTGTCTGTAGAAATATTTTTGTGTTATTTCTTTATGTCCTTTTCTTGGACACCTCCTAATCTAGCAGTATATGCTGCCTAACAGATATGAATCACAGAATTATTAGAGCTGGCAGAGCCCTGAAGACTCTTGATACTAACTCTTGTTCAAAATAGGGTCCGCTACAACAGGTTGCTGAGGACTGAGTCCAGTTATGTTTTGCTTAGCTTATGGAGACTACAAAACCTCTCTGGGCAGCTTGGCTTAATGCTGAATTACCTCTAGAGCAGAAAAATATTACCCTATCTTCAAATGGAATTTCCTGTCTTTCAGTTTGTGCCCATTGACCATTGTCCTGTCAGTGGGAATTGCTGGCTTTGTTGTTTTCTTCTGGATTCCACCAGGTATTTGTGAATAGCGATGAGATCTCCCTGTACTCCCTTTTGTCTGTCTCTAAACAGTTCCAGCTCTCACAGTCTCTCCTTGTATGAAAGATATTCTGGTGCCTTAGTTATTGTTGTGTCCCTTTTCTGCATTTACTCCACTATGTCCATTTCTATCCATTACTGGAAAGCCAACACCTGGACAAAAGCCAAAAAAGTCAAAAGCCAAAAGTGCCCTATTTGTGTTTCACCACTGCTGACCAGAATGAAAGATTCACCTCCTTCAACCTATTGTTGACTTTTGCTCAAGGTAGGACAGGGTTGGCATTGGCTCTGAGGGCTCATTGCTACTCAGAGTTTTTGGGTTTATAAGGTTAGTCAAGCGTGATTGCTTCTTTATAAATTTTTGCCAACCACTCCTAATTAGCTTCACATCCTTAGGATGTTCAGAAATTACTCTACATGAGGGTATTGTGCCTCACCTTCCAAGGAGTCAAGATGAGACTGACAAAACTTTAGCTCCTTTAGATTTTCTTTTGCATTATTTGAAGGGTTGACTTTTACCTCCTTTCTTAAGGAGGAAATCTTCCCCAATTACATTAACCCTTTAAAGACATTTTGGCATGACATTACAATGACATCATCTGGCTTCCTCTGTGCTAGTGGTGGCAAAGGCTGAAAATAAAAGCTTTCTGAAATATATAAGAGATAATTTTAAAAATATTTAAGACTTCGCATGACTGCGAAATATAATTTGACTTGCAAAATATAACTAAGAAGCTGGATGTGAGTGTATTGCTTTTGTGGAAAGTAGGCTTTATAAAAAGGCAAAATTTTAAATGAGGACTTCCTTTCATTGAATTAATGAAATTGGAATTTTGACCCTGTCTCAGTTTAGAGACAATTTAAGAAGAAAGATACTCTGGAATGAGTATTCCTCAAAAAAAGGATTCCGACAATCCCTGTCAATAAGACATTAACACTAGTGGATAAAATTGAAAAAAGAAAAACCCAACCATTTATTGACAAACAGTGTCCACATGTCACAGGAAAAAAAAAAAACTGAATAAATGCTAGATTGAATTGTCTGACATTACACTCCCACACACATATATCCACAATAGAACAAAAACAAACAAACAAACAAACCAAACCAAAACAAAACAAAAAACCAGAAAGAACCAAAGAACACACCCAAATGCCAGGATGAATTAAAAACAGAAACAACGTGGTGGGGAGGAAAAAATAAAATGGTGCCAGCTCCTGACTCTGGGAAGGAAGAAAAGCAAAGGGCTCATGCAGCAGCTCAGGCAAAACGGATGTGAACCAGGCAAACATTTTGGCACAGGTCCCCTCTTCACAGCAGATGAAGCTGGTGGATTTGGTGTCCTTCCTCTTATTTGTTTGGCTTTTCCAAGTCCCAGGGCTGGGACAGAGCAGTCCCACAGTGTCCTGCCAATCCCTGGATAATTCGTGTGCTGATTGCTTTGTCTGACTTCAGACAAAACCAAACCAAGCAGTTCACTTCACAAAAAGGATTGCTGCCACAGTCTCCAAGTCCAGGGAATGGGAAAAAATAAACTTCTTGCCTAAGCTAACTAAACCCAAGCTAGCAAAGCAAAAAAACCAACCAAACAAACAAACAAAAAAAACCACAAAAAAACAAGAAAACAAAAAATCAAAACAAAAAAAAAAAAAAAGAGGAAGCAGTCCATGCAACACAATAGATGACTGGGGAGTGAGGCTTTGAAAAACTTGTGCAAGAACCCCAAGGCTCCCCATTACCCCAGATGCACCTTAAAGCCACAGTAACCATTTCTGAAAAAAATAGCTTTGTTGAGATGAAATCAGTTGCAATACATTGAGGTATGTAAAGGTCAGCTTTGGTGTTCTATTCAGACATATATTGTGGTTAAGAAGAAAACAGATTTGTAAAAGCAAAAGCTGTTCTCTTTAAATGGTCCTATTTAATTGTGCAAGCTTATTAATGACCCCTTGTAATTCAAATAATATCTTGGATAATAAGTTTACAATTATTCTTTGTAGGGTTTGTTTGTATGTTTGTTTTTTTGTTCATTTTAATAAAGTATATTCAGTTTATTTCTTAATATTTGGCAGATATGGACTTTGAGATTATTAGCCTTTTTTTTTTTATGGAAATATAAGAGGCACCTTATACTCAGTCAACACTGCCATGTTTAAATGTGGAGAGATCATCTTTTTCCTCATTGTTTCTTTTTTGTGCCCCTGAAGGTCTTGGAAGAAAATATTTAAGATTGAAGCTTTTCTTCCTGAAGAATACTGGTCAGGCTTCTGCCTCACAAAAATGATACGCTAATTATATCTAAAAATTCCTCAAGGATATATTTTATATAAATACGTTGTGCCTGATTTTTTTCTTCATATGAATAGTGGTTGAATGAGATGACTTTTGGGTATTGTATGCTCTTATTTCCCTAACTTTATGCTTTTTTTCTCTCCTGAGACTTGATGGCTTGCTTACTTGCCTTTATGCTACTGTGTTTATATAAATAATTTCTACATCAATTCTATAAGTTTACAGTGAGAAGTCTTCAGCTGAACGGTGTTTTTGACACATATGTTATGCTAGTGGAAAAGGGAAGTTTACCACCTTTTGGTCTTAGGTTAAAACTAGTATCTTTTATGTATATTTTCAAAAATTGAATAATCTTTACACTTATAATAACAGTATAAAATGTGATGTAATCTTATTGATAAGAAAATATTTTCATTATGTAAGACCAGAATTAGAAATTTAGAACAATAAAATTTTTTTTCCTGTTTATGAGACCCAATATCATGTTAGATACAGAGCTGGATCTTAGCTCAGCTGTATTTGAAAACAGTAAAGGGTGGTGTTAGGCATAGAGACATGATTGTGATGGCAACAACAGAAGTTTCAGATATTAGAGGAAACTTGAGAGAACTATGGCTGAATTAGAGCTAGTAGAAGGAATATGACTTAATGAGAGATCTGGAGCAATAGTAAAATGATATTATTAAACCTATATATGTAAAAAAAACCCCAAAAACCAAACAACCTGAAGCCACTGACCTTGCCAGCTTTGTAAATTCCCTAAATATCAAAAGCATGGTGAATCTTGCTGAGTTGAGTGAAAATCTATTTATTGGCATCTGTAATGGTTGTTTTGTCCCATGCAAAATAAAACAAATCCTTAAAAGATCTAGGTAGCTGCAACTTTCATGAGGACTAATTCCTCTGTTTATACATTCGTTAAAACAAGGGGATTCTCAGGAATATGACTTAATGGTTACAAAATTAAAATGAACATTATTAAGCTGAATTAACAGTAACAGAAAAGCATTTGACACTTAATTACAGAGAATAAAGTAACAAAAATGATGACACTGAATTAAATGAATTAATTTTTGCTTAGTGGGTTAATAGTTCATTCTCCTTTGACTTTTGATCTTCTCACCAGAAGGGGTGCTGCTCTTGGTCTCCTCCTTCACGAGGGGCACAGTCCGTAGTGCATGCAATCATCCGTAACCATCCATAAGTACCCTCCAGGGCTTTACTGGCCATAAGCTGCAGCAGATGTGTCGGGAAAGCCGACAAGAGTCTGTTTAATGGTCAGACTCTTTTTTGCAGGCAGACTAGCTGCTTGTAGCTCTTAAAAACTCCCTCCCATGAGAAAACTGTTCATAGGCATCTCGGTGAATGATGGTAGATGTTAGTCCCACTGCTCGGTCCCAGAATGCTGGGAATTCCCCTTCCTGTAAGCTTTTTACCTCCAGGGATGATGGTGGTCCTGCAGGGTGTATCAATCTGCGGCGACAGGGAAAATAGATGAGACAAGTCTCTGTTGTTTAGCAAGGGAGTCCATTTTATCCCCCTCATGCCAGGGAGAGCAGGGGGCAGAGGCCCAGGAGTCTGAGCAAAGCCCAGAGCCGAGACCAGAGAGCCGACCCAGAGCTGTGGGTTTCATCTGGTGTCCCATGGGAGGAGTCTTAAAATCAGATTACAGCCTTCTCAGAATGGGAAGGCTCCACACAGTGAAGAATTTCTTTCTGATGTCTGACCTAAACCTGTCCTCTGCTAATTTGAAGCAATCATCCCTTGTCCTATCATTGAATGTAATTTTCAAGATTCCCTCTCCAAGTTTCTTGTAATCCTTTTAGGTCCTGGAGTATTCTGTGGGGTTTCCCTGGGCCCTTCTCTTCAAGTTGAACATCCTGGACTCCCTAAGTCTGTCTCCATATTAGAGGATCCTCCATATCCATTAAGGATCCTTCATGGCCCTCTTCTGGATTCAGTCCAGAAGCTAAATGCAAAATTTACTATGGATGCAAAAATATGCATACCAGTAGGTATAGTTCACTCTTATAGATGAAACTTCTGTAATGGCACACACAGACAGAAATTATATCATGCATCACTTTGAAGTGTTCTGGATTTTCATTTATTTGGCACCTCCTCCATATGAAATCAAGAACCTGGTAAGTGCATAAAGTAGTACAACAGCTCTCTGATTGTCAGCTCTTCACCCTTGACAGAGTTTTCACCTACCTAAGAGAATGGTTCTGATACCATGTAAAAGTGAAGCTGCTTGATTTTTTCACTCTTAAATGAGGACTTATGAATTATGTAAGCACAGTTGCAAGTGCTGCCCAATTAACATGCCATGGGAATCACAGAATCCATTTTCATGCAGGGTCATCCTAGACCACATGGCACAGGAGTATATCCAGAGAGTTCTTCAATATTTACAGCAAGGGTTCTTCCTCATATTCAGATGGATCTTCCAGAGCATTGGTTTATGCCCCAAAAGTCATTTTGGAAAAAAATATTTTGAAATACATTGTTAGATATCTTTAGAAATTCTGTTTAAAAAAAAAAAAGGAGGTAATATTTTAGAAAAGTGTAGGATAAAGACAAAGCTGTGTTGATTTCAAAAGCTGTCTTATTAAGAACAAGTTTTTAAGAATATGGAGCATACTAGTACTGCAGTGCATGAGAACCTTATATGATCATCAGCCTAAGAAAGAACGTAAAAAAATGGTAGTTGTGGAAGGGTAAAAAAAACTTGCACACAGGCAGTTGTGTTGCTATAATTCCATCCTGATGGTACCCCACAGAAAGTTGGTGTGATCATTTGCATCACCTAATTTCTCTGCACAACCTTGTCTCTCTTTTCCAAGGCAGTGTAATTTGAAATCTGGAAACCTTTGTTTCCCAGGGAGTTCTCTTTGTAAACATCATTCCTCAAGCTGCACATGGTCCAGGAAAGCTTTCAAACTTGCCATTGAAGTGCTGAGTGACTGACTATGCAGTTGGTAGAAAGCATCTCAAAAAGAGCATCACATTAGGAAATGCATACTTTCTCAATTTAAAGGGAATTCCAGTGTTGATGGTAAACTAAGAATTTTTTTTAGGCAATATTTGATAATTCAGAAGTTTGATGGATGAAGAGGATAATAAGAAATGGTGACAGTTACAAATGTGTACAATGCCCTTTAGAATAGAAAATGTTGCATTTTCTGGTTTATTTTTATGTATGTCAGAAAGGAGCACTTAATCTGTTTCCTAAAATATTCTGCCAAATTGCTTGAGTATGCTCCATGATGAAAATATTGTACAAAAGAAAATATTTTCATCTCAGAAGTGAAAATATCAACGAGGAGGCTTTTTTTTCCAGACATAAGATACTTCAGACTTAAAGGTCTGGACCACCCTGTAATCAAAAGTTGATTAAAGGTTTTATGAAATGCACTATGTAAAGAAACATGTGAAATGTTCAACTCACGTAAATCAATTTTGTTTTATTGCCTTTAGGGCAGCATCACTAATTTTGCTAGTAGAAGGCTTATACCATTCTCTCATATATTTTGGATAAATCCCACAATTTCCAAGAAATAAAATTTGTGTATCCTCCCATGATGCACAATTCTGTATGTGTATATTCAATATTACTTAAAGAAACTCTGTTCTTAAAAGTGCCAGCTTAGCATGACGGGATGCAAAAGCCAGACTCTGTGTGAATAGTCAAAAATGCATATACATGCAAGGTGACAGGTCTGACACTAGCTTTTGAAATCTGATGCTCGCAGGTGTGTAAAATGGAAACGATTTTCCTCCATTTATTAGCACCATGTGGGAGAAGGAATAAAAATCCCAAGTATAAAATGCTGATCCAAAACATGAGAAGGGGCTTGCAGCAGCTTTTGCCATGTGGCATATGTGTCTTTGAAGTGTGAGGCAGACATGTCACACACCTTTCTTTGAACTGAGATTTTGCAGAAGGTAGTGGTGACATGGCACAGCTTGGTGGCTTTCCACTGCTGAAGCTGCAGGTATGTGACATGCCTGTTCCCCCACGGATGTGTCACACAGCTCTGCGCATTTCCCACTGCCTTTGTTTTTGGAGCACAGCCTCTGACAACAAACACAATTGATGAGCAGAGACAGCAGAGAGATAATATATGTAATATGTGACATTAGGGTGTCCAAATCCATGTTGCAGGCTTTCATATTATGAGAAAGGATGTTTTACCTTAAGCAGAGGAATGCATTTTATTTATTAGTTCCAGGTGTGTTTGTGCCATCTGTCGTTATACATTTCAAGAGATATGTCCTGTGCAAAATACGGTTCATGCTTGAAGCAAGGGACATGACTTTAGGTAACAAAATAACCAGGAAGCTCATTTTTTGTAAATTGTGTGAATCAAACATTTTCCAGTTGAATACATCTGCATATAGAAATCAATATGTTCACTATTATTTATTAAAGCTCTACTGCATGTGTTTCCTAGTTCTTTTCACAGATTTTCATTAGTTGCATATATTTAATTGGAGAAGAAAATAAATTATAAAGGTTGCTTAACCCTCTGCAAAAGGAGAAGAATCCTTTGGTTTGGAAGTGGTTAAAGCTTTTGAAGGAGAAAAGTACACTTTAACTAAAAAGTCTACTAGATTTATATTTACTTTTGTAGTATTATTTTGAATATGATTGAAACATTTACCTTAGAGTAATTGCCATTGTTTGATCTAATGAACAGTGATTAATACAGAAATTATCAGCTTAGTAGAATCTATCATTTACAGAGAAATATTGCATTATTAGTGGTTAGAGACAGATATTTCAATATGTCACATACTAATCTCTGTAAATTTTCTGTCAAAATTTAAACTAAAATAAATAGTTGTGTGTGTGGTTTACTATAAAATGAGATACACTGCTTTTTTTTATAGGTTCCTAAAATATATATACAAAAAATCTTATCCTAAATAAAACATTTGTGTTCAAGTATTACTTTCTTTTAAATTATTTATCTGAGAAGAATTTTTACCTTCTTTTTTTGCTTACTTTGTATTGAAAATGTTAAATAATGTCTTCTAATAATTTATCTGTCACCTTTCCAATTATTTCTGTTTACTTTAACTGAAGTCACAAAGGATATTAATATGCTTTTGAAACTGGTAAAATATGCACATTGATGAAAAGCAGGTATTTTTTTTAAAGCACCTGTAAGTCTTTGAACTCTATTTTGGGAGTTGGTGAGAATAAAAGACAGAACATTCTTTCTTTTCTAGGGGTGGAAAGAGAGCACAGAGCATGGCTGATTGTTTGCATTATGAAGATTCTATTATATTCATTTATAAATGGCAGCGCAGAGCAGATCCTGTGGGTTGGTAGTGACCTTCACCTTCTACTGGAAAGAAAATAGACTTGCCTGTCTGGCTGAAGCCATGTCTTGTTTCTCCAACCAACAAATCTCCAAACACAGAAAAAGTATGAAGAAAATCACAAATAGGCAGTGTGCAGCTGCTGTGATTTCCCATTTTCTGATCAACACAGCTTGCTGTGTATATGGACTGGTTTTAGGGACTATCCTGTCCATATCCCACATTAGCATAAGTTTCTTTTCCTGTTTTTGTGTTGGTGTTGATTGTATGGTCAGCTGGACCAGGGACCATGCATCTTAATATTAATAGTTTTGGTTTTATTCACTCATTTCTTGGATTCATCTTCTTCTTCTTGATGGTGTCAAGACATGACAGAAGCATGAATGACATGATGCAAAGAAATTTATCAACCAAATTTTTTATAAGTGTACAAATTATGAGTAAGTAAATGAAATTAGCAGCTAATACCTAAAAAGCAAAACCAGTGCTGGAATATATTTTCAGTTCAGCACCTGATGAGACTTTTTTCCCCAGGTTAAAAGTACTTCATTTATTCATGAAATAAATTTTCATTAAAGCCTGTGAAGCACAATTACAATTTAGTCTCTGATATTCTTGATACTGAAACTTCCATAAGACTTTGCTGAAGGAAATATTATGTGCTTTCCCTTCTTCCTCAGACACCTGGTTTTGGTCACTGAATAATGGTTTGGATGGAGCTCTTAAGTGTGACCCATTTTTATGTACTTAGATGTAGAGATTTTTCACACTTCTTTACCAATATATTTCAACGTTTGAGCTAGAAATTTCAGAAGGTAATTTTGTCCCACTCACAACTGACCTCTGGTCTTCTGTAGTGGGAATTGCTGATATTAGTGTCAGTCCAGACCATTTATGATAGTAATTTTATACAGTGTTCTTGCTAAAAGAATTAATTTGAGACTATAAGCTTATTTGAAAGACTATGAGAGAGTCAATCTTAATTTAAAAAAGTAAAATATAACACTATATTCAGACATCTAAGTTAAAAAAAAATACTAAAGAGGATAAAATGAGGAAAATATTTTTGTACATAAATATATATATACATATACCCTTATTTTAATAATGTTTCCAAATGTTCTGCTGATACATATTATTTTTTTATATCATCACACGCAATGGAATATTTATGCAGATTATTACTGAGGAAAAAATAATTATATCAAAAATTTAGGGCTAACTTAGAATTTTGGGTGGAACAACTTGTTTTCAGATATTTTTGTTTTGAACAATTTACAATCAGCTAAAATTTTGGGGAATTTATTTCCTAAATTAAGAGCAATTTCTCTTCTTCTCCATCCATTCCAGTTCATGAGCCACATGTTAAGCACTTGTCTAAATTAATAGACTAAAAATCTTGTTCTTCATAATAAAATCTTTAATATGGAAATATTAGAGTATTCATTTGATGTGATTGCTCAGTAAGAAACAAAACAAAACTTTACTCAAATATTTGCTTATTTTTATTTACTCAAATATATCCTTGAGAAAGAAATGTTGTCTAGAAATTCAGAAATTATAAAACTCTACCAGACTTTTGGTGTCTGAAATCAGACTTTATATATTTGTACTTTCAACAAAAATGTTCTGTAATTTGAGCCAATTTTTTTAACCTGGAAGTATTTTACTACTTGGGTTCAAAACCTGAATTGAGTTCTTACATGAAGTTACTTTTATCTTCATGCTTAACTTATAATAGAATAGAGTACAGCACAGGTGTAAAATCTGTGGTAATCATATAGAAAAATATTTCTACATAAGCTATAGAAAGCTTATAAATAATTAATGTCCTATTACTTTGCTATGTTGAGTATATGCAAAGGATTTAAAATTGATTATCTAAGGACTCAATGACATTAAAAATCTTTCTTATCTAAATGATTCTATATAGTTTATGTTACAATATTGCTGGAAGAGTCACTTTCATATATGCAGCTTCTCAGTGTCAGTGGTGGCTTTGGAAAATACTTTAATAGAGTTTTCCTCTGTCTCCATGTAATTAAATTCATAGTCTGAAAGGGATACTTATCAAATCCAGGTCCTTGAACCACATTTTCTGTTTATGGATTTGTTCTTGGAAATACATATATTATTTATTTGTGGACTCTATAGAAACAAACACAAAGAATAATCCCAGGGATTATTCAGTGGTACATGTGAGAATGGGTGTATTTTCAGTAATACTACTCATGAGGGCTGTTTTAAGTACATATAGTAAAGTCAGTAAGCATTCTTTTGATACTACATGGGCATTTTGCCATACATGTGAGTTATCTGCTACATTAAGTGCTTAAAGATTGAATGTCCATTTACTGAACATTATGTATAATTTCATTTAGCTCCTTCTAAGCTAGGTAAGGTAAGTACTTGTGATGTCTATGTACCCATTGCATACAAGTTCCCACAGAGTTTTATCTCCCCTCTCTCCTCTGTCTCCACTTCTCTTCCCTCCCTACCACCTCCCACCCCAGGCTTTCATCCAGAACAGCATTTAAGTCTGTGCTTCACTTATAATCTTCTTATTAGGTTGGTTGGTTCATTTGGTTTTTTAAAAAGCATGCTAATTGCAGCGAATCTTGAGCAGGCTTTTGAGGCTGAGTGAGCAAGGTCTTTCTTGTATAAAGATGCTTTTCTGGTTCATCACCCTTAGGGCCATTATCTGGTGATATTTAAGCATATTGTTGCTATTTATGTTGGATAAAACACTAAAATCAGGGTGCACATTCTTAGTCCTAGTAAACATTGATATTTTATAAATTTTTTTCTGAGTTTTTAGGATTGATATTATTATACATGCATTACTCTACATAATCCTAATTTCCTAGAACAGGTGTTATTCTGCACACTGGACAATTGCTTAGGTTTGAACACGTATCAAAAGAATGACAATTTTCGGGTAATCTTCACTAAAGAATGTATAATAGTATAAAAAATATAGCTGAAAATAATTCTAATATAGTAAGTCTACAGATGTGATCCATACTACATGTAAATTATTCTGGAAGTGAAATTGTTGCAATAGTCAGGATTTAAATTTCTACTGGAACTGCCAATATTGTTTCAAATGCTTTCTCCTCCTGTAAGAGATTTCTATTAATAATTAGTTATATTTGGTTTATAGTTTTCCCAATATGTGCAGGCTCCACTCTTTTATAATCTGTATCTTCAGTAGTATGTGTATGGCTCCCATTACACATATCAGCACAGGAATTTTTAAATGGGATTTTTTGGCTCATATAAATTTATTTTTGGGGACATGGCTAGTGTAGCACCAAGCAGCTAAATTCTGCAATAGAAGATCATGCACATATTATTAGTCCAATAGCAGGAAGATTTGAAGCAGAGGAGTGTTAGCTCAGCATAATGAATGTCTGCCAGCCATTTTTTTATAATGACTAGCTTCAGTTCTTATTGTAAGTCAAACTTTATGCTGTGCTGTACTTTCTTGTTTGGCACAGTCAAATGATGTAATGTATCCCTAGAAGTCTAGCTGGATCAAAGACATATACAACAGGATGGGGTTTTTTTCTGCCAGTAGTATTGTTGCATATTTTGCTAAAATTATAGTGCAAGCGATAACAAATACATGATCACTTATCATTTAAAATGCACTCTTCCTGCTATGCAGTAAAGACATTACAAGAATGGACAGCTTTGCCTGCCACAAAAGGAATGTTTAGACATTAAGTAGATCAGCAAGTATTCAAAAATCCCTTCATAATTGTAAGATTGACCTATGCTCATTGACAGAAAGAATCAGTTAAAAAGAAAGTGCTTTTTTTTTCTGTGTATTAATAACACAGAATGTGCTTCCTCTTTTTTTCTTTTTTTTTTCTCCTGAAATGTAAGCTAAATCAAAAACAGTAGTGAAATGCAGTTCGTTTAAATGCAGCTTCAGAACTCACCAGTCATGCCTGTTTCAGGCATTGTGTAAGGCATGGGAATCTTTGCTTATGCTTACTCTACAGAAGTGTGAAAGGACAATGGAATTATATAGTATGTGTATTAACTTTGATGATAAATGCCTTATTCCCTTTTCAGAGGATTATTAAAAGAGTTCTCTGGAGGAATAAAATTGTGGAAGTCACACATTTAATAGCTCAGGTACAAAGAGTCAGATTGTGCCAGTTGGCAAAAGTTAGCAGGAAGCTGTCACAATAAATGGCAGCAGCTGCTCATAGTTCTAAAGAGTATGTCCCAGTCAGAACTGAAAACTGATGGCATCTACATTAATACTACCTTAATGGTCCATCTGCTGCTCCATAGGGTCCCTAGCTGCTGTATGGAGTCATAGGCATTTGACAAGCAGTCTCTGTGTGCCAGACACACATTGTGCCAAATGTTTTAGGCTGCTTCATATCGTTCTGATCTGTCAAACTTTCCTATCATTTATCAGGCAAGGAATTTGGAGGGATTTTTTTTTATTTTAAAAAAATATTATTAGTATTTTTTTATTGTTCCTAAACTTCACTGTCTCTTAGTATTTGGGGAAACCAGGAATTTGGGCAGGAAGTTACTTGTATTTACTTTTTCTAGGAGGATAACCTCAGCTGCTTAATAATCTGTATACTCTGTTAATAAAGCAGTGTGATAAACCCTGTAGAGAAATCACTAGCTGTTTGCCATATCACTTAAATCATTTTATTGTAGCAGGTAGAAAATAAAATAACCGTAGAAGAACTAACAAGTGTTTTGACAGGCTCACTAACACTCATTTGCTAAAGAGCAGTTCATTTCTAAATACACAGTTGCATAAATATTTTAAAAAGAGCATTCATACATATATCCATATGTGCTTAGAAATTATAGCAGTAATGTTAGCAAAAGGTTTATTTAACTGATTATGAAGTTATTCCATAAACATGTAAAAGATATGACTTTTATATTAAGTTATAAAAGAATGCAACCTCTTCTATCTCTGGACTGTTTAAGTCATACTCTTTCCTAGCATCCTTTGCACCATAATATAGGTATGATTTTAATTTATGGGTGATGCATATTACAACATTTAAAGTATCAATGGAGTTAAAATTGTTTGTAAAAACTCTTCAACAGTATTATCTACACACAAAAAAAAAACCACAGCTGTGCAATTTTTATTACATTAAAATATCCACAGCCTTTGGTCATTCTATATCTTGCAAAACAAAAAGCAAGTATCATTCTTTATTCTTTGACTGTACCTTGTTCCTGGAAGGCAGCTTATTTCCAGTAAAATTGGAAACTTTTGAAATTTGTTTTTTGTGGTTGTATAGCTCCAATGGAAATGCACTGTTTAAATTTGCTATTTGTGTGAAAATGTTGAAGTTAGCACAGGAAATAATTCAGAGTATCAGCAATGATCAAGTGCATAAATGCTTAAAGAGAGAGATCAAGATGTCAGCAAAAATGTCACCACTACTTTTCGCAGTACATGTTTTGATATTTTAGCTGGATTCGTTCAAATCAGCCAGGTGCTTGAAATTCCATGATACTGCTTTTTTCGATGGTTTCTTTCTGGGATTGACAGAGCCATTAACTATGGAAAATCAATAAAAGACCCTGATTTGGTTTCCGAGAAGAGCCTCTAGGCTTCTTCCCTTTTTACTTTCCTTCTAGCTAGTCATGGGAAAACTGGTCAACCAGAAAAAACACTAAACACTCATTATATTGTACATGCAATCTGAAGTATTTTGCATTTTTCCATACTTCAGAATATGATTGCCTAAGGATATTTTCTAAATCAAAAGCTGGCTTGTTCTGCCCTGCCCTGCCTCCATCAATTTATTTTCTTCCTGTATCTTCAGTTCAATCCATTTCTTCTTTTCATGCCTCAATATAAATCATAGGTTAAGTAGCTACTTAAGCAGTGGTTATAAATGAGGTTTAATTGTTGGTAAGGCATTTTGTAAAGGAAAGTGTGTTTCTTGGCAAGCAGATTTGCATTGTAGGTCCTCAGAAGGTAAAAAGGCACAAATACATAGATGCAGGCAGAAAAGCATAAGTTGAAAAGCAAATTAAATAATATCTGTAAATAATCCAAAGCTTTATTATAATGCATTTATATCTCTAGAAAACTGCCTTCAAAAGGCATCACTTCTGATTTTCAAAAATGTATAAAGCCAATTTGATCCAGTGGCAAGTGATTTAGATATGGGTAATAAATTTTAAGTGTAAGATTCATTAGCTGCTTTTAATTCATCAAAACAAGCACCTTGGGTGATGAATAAAATCCCAGGGTATGCCTGAGGGCCTTGGTAGCTCTTTATTTGGCAACAAACAGTGGCTGGCAAGAATCAGAAAGCCAACTGAACATCCATTGTATCCCAATCCCAGCACCTTGGACATCAGCCTGGTACCTGTGTTTGTGGTACCTTGCACGGGACAGCTCGGGCAGAAAGCTGATCCTTGACACTGTTGAACTGAAGAAAATCTGTGTCATTTTTTACATCAGTATAGTGTGGCTTCAAGAAAGAAGATCTCTTATGCCCCCATTAAATAAAGCATTAGAAAATTCTGTGGTTTTGGGTACAGCTGGGAATGTAAGTGGCCATTCAATAGGTGGTAGGGGGCCCTCTCTGGAAAACCTGAGTTTGTCTCTGCACTCTAGGGAGCACAAATAAAGGTGCTCCCTGCCTAAAGATCTCCAAGATCTGATGGCTGAGAGTTTGTCTGCCAACAGATCAGAACTTCATAAAATCTCAGTCTCAATCTCTATTTAATCCTCTATATCTAAAAATGTACTTTAAGATGGACAGGATGGCTGCATTTACACCTACACTGCAAGGACTTTTGGAGCACAGTTGCCTTTATCAAATATTGCTAAGGTCATAGGTCTTTGCCATGAGATAAACACAGTGACAAGGTGATTTTATATTCAGGGTTGGTGTAGGCAAGATCTGGTTAACTTGTCCTGAGTAATGCAGACAAAAAAACTGTGAAAAACTGTGTAAAGTAGCTCCTACATGTATCTGCAGTCAAAGTTCACACCAAATTATGGGACAGAAGGCATCTGTGACCACCAGTGACTGTTTAGCACTTCCCTTGAGCTATGACTCCATGAATACCTGCAACTTGGACTGTAGGTTATGCCAGCACAGTGGGAATTTGACATAAGATAAAGGCGTACTATTATCTGATACCAAGGGAAAGCTTCACAAAACTTGGGGAGAAGGGTGTACCACTGGTAATGGACACAGGGACGCAGAATGTATGGGCCATAAGGAACGCCAACTCAGAAACCGTGCTGAAATCAGTTCTGACAGAGTAAAATGTTATTCTGGTAGGGGGACATTACAACTACTGATTTAAGAAACCCACCGACACATAGACTAAGCATGAGACTGGTTAGCATTAGAAGAAAGGGAGTAATTAAACCAGCAGCATAAGATAAGTCTGTAGGCAATAAACATTAATTCTGTTGTTTGCTAAAGTGTACAAATAAGAAAAAGTTTTGAACGGCCTTGGGATCCACACCACTAAGAAGATCAGGGTGAAGAAGGACCAAGGGGACACCACTGGATCCATAGGTGGTGACTGTCCTCTGCTTGATCTCATTCCCTCTCTCTCCCCCCTCCACACACACAAGCACTTCTTTATTTTTTCCTATCACTCTACATAATATTCATTGTTAAATAAAGACTGTTTTATTGACTTTGGCATATGGTCTCATTTGCACCTTGGTTTGGGCAAAGGAATCTCTCACTAATTGGATCATTACACACACATATGTAAGCACCTTTTGGGGATGATATTCCTGGTCTCCTATTGTACCTATCATTTTTGAGAATGATTTTGTGTTCTTTTACAGGTGCTCTGCACAGCAGTTAACATAAGAGGGTCCCCTGTTACCTCTGCCAGCTGTAACCCCGTAAGATGTTTTAGCAACTGCTGCTAAGAAAAACCCCTGCAGCCCTGGAAAAATTATTTAGAGGAGATGTATGGTGAAAATTATTCTGAAGAAGATCCAGGGAGGTTAAATAAAGAGCAAAATGAGGAAAGGGATAAAACAAGAAAAGCAAACCTATAAGGCAGAAATGTGGTTACAAAGATAGAAAATGTTGGTGATGGCATTTCAAGTGAAAAATAAGCAGTCATATTATTCTGGGCAGTTTGTGTCCATTAATCAGTAATAGAATTAGAGGGTGTATTTTGCTAGTGTATGTATATTCGTACCAAAACCAACATTTCTATTCACTTGCATATGTCCCTCTGGGGGTCATCATACTTTTTTTCTAGACCAAATACAGACTCTGGTGGTGAAATTTTATTTCATATTTTGGACCTGACAGCTAATGATCGTGATTGTTGAAATTATAACTTTAAGTACAGGGTGCAAATGATAAATACATGCATAAGAAGGGAAGTTCCTTTGTATCTTTAGCTCTGGTCACGTCCTTCATCAGGGACTGGGTAAATGTACTAATAAAACGGTTGATGAGGTCTAGTCTTTGAAGAAGCTTTTTCATCAAGTTTATTTGAAGGTTTGAATTCTTGTTGTTATAACTTAAAATGTTCCTATATATGCTACTGTGATGGCTGGAAAATTTGCTTTCATCATGAATTTATCTATGATCATTTAATCTCATTTCTATTTTTCCTGTATTCCTGTACAGGATAAATAATTTTTCCTTATGTTTTTGCTCCACCTACTCTTGGCTTCTGATGCATGTACAAACTTGTTCCCACGCCCCTTACTCATTTTTTTTTTTAATTAAGCTTAAAACTCACATAACCTCTTTAAAGAGGTTATCTCTTTTTCTGATCATCCTACTAGCTGTTCTCTGCATATGTTCTTTGGATCAATCTGTCTTGAAGCAGATGACCAGAACGATACAAAATAATCTGGGTGAAAGCCACCAGTATTTTGAGAAGTTATATTAATATTCTCTAGGGTCTAACAGGAATACATTTTCAGATTATATTTGGCTTTTTTTGTGGCTGCTTTAAATTGGTGCCTTAGATACTCTGTGACCAAGTAGTGCAAAAGAAGAACAGAAGGAGATCTGGTTGCCTCCAGCTGATGAGTTGGTGTATACTTGGTTTATGCAATTACATAGCCAGCTGCTTGGGATATGTCATTTGCAGGAAAATTTGAGAGGAAGAAAAGTATATGCACAGAAGACTGAAATTTGGACTCCATTGCAAAATGTGACTATGGGTCCCTAAAGCATCTAACAGCCAGGCCTGTTGCATGACTGTGACATAGAGAGGGAATATCTGTAAAGTGCGTAGGTGGATGTATGTCTGGATTTCAAACCCTCAGTGAATTTTAAAGTATTTAACTTAGATTTGTGCATGTTTCTCCTGCTTTAAAGGAAAAAAAAATGTTTGTGAAAATGAGATTTATCCACAGTCTGAATAGTACAAATGCAAAGTCTGAGGGATGTTTTGGATTTGTGTACATCACCCCATGATATCTATTTTGATCCACTCTTATGAAGCTTTTTTATGATGCTTATTGAATGATGCTTAATCTTGAAATGCAGCCAGCAAGTTGAGAGAACACTTAGTAAAGAAATAGCTGTTGTACGCACCCTTTTCTTGGCCTTCCCAGATGGAGCATTGGTAGCCAGTATAAATTATCTTCCAATCTATGGGTTTAGAAATTATCTTCCAATCTATGGGTTTGCAGAGGTCAGGGAACACGTTGTAGATTAAACTGTTTTAATTTATCAGGATTAGGGTTGTGGAAGGTAAATTAATTCATTCAATTAGGTATCAATCTCCTAATTTCCTTTATTATGATTGTGTTATGTTTTGAGGTAGAAAGGAAAACAGACCTTATAGCTAAATCTTAGTAACTTAAATCTTCTGCAAGGTTGACCAGACAGTTTTCAACAGCCACAAAGGAAAGACGCCCAAATTGCATGGCCCCATGCACAGCCTGTTTTGGTCCTCTACATCAGCATCATCTGTGGGAGAGGTAACTGGCAGATGCCAAAGCAGTTGTGAACAAAATTTAATAGTACAAGTGCTCAAGCTGAAATCCTCAGCTAGCTATGGGAAAGGAGTGAGACTAGTGACAGGTGAATGCTGGTCCAGACAGGCCAGACTGAAGAAATTAAGCAGAAGTCATTTTTCATTAGACAGCATGGATTTAAAAAAAATTTTAAATTGACTGATTTAACTGGACATAATTTAATTTTTTTTACTTCTAGACATATTTTTCTTGCCTTTTCCAGGCACATTCATGCCAAATGAATGAGTGTAGGGGGAATAGTCTGGACCTTACCTCTCAAAATTATTGAAAATCTTGATGAACTGGGCAGGGCACGTACAGGATGTCAATTTTTTTTTCTGGGAAGGCAATACTCAACAGGCTGCCGGAATTATTCAGATACATTGGTTCTCTGACTTTCAACCAGCTGGAAACAAACAACTGTTGTTTTGGTTTTGGGCTTTTTTTTAAAGATAAAATACATAAAAAACCTTTTCTGCCCATCTCTAATTTAATTTTAAGGGTGTCACCTTTAAAAGAAAATATGAACATCTCTTTCACACTCTTGAGGAGTGAACCTTCATTCTTCACCCACAATCCTGCCAGAAAGGGAGAACATGCTGCCAATATCTTCTAGCAACACTTAAGAAAATATAAGAAGAAATTGGCCTTGTTTTTTTGCTTAGAAAAACATAATTTTTCCATGAAACCAGGCGTATTTTAGAATGGACATACTTACAAAGAAAATTCATGTTTTAATGTTTACACACATATATATAATGTTGGTACTATACCTATATCCATCTATTCCAGGTCTGTTTTCTTAAACTGTATAATTTCTTCACAAAGAAGGGGTAACTACTGAGACTGACATGGAATTTTCTTTTCTTTCTCCATATTTAACATGCTATTTTTTACTGATATTATGAAGATTACATTAGTTTCCAAACAGTATATATTTTTTAAAGATTACTCATTGCCTACTGGTTAACATTTTCACACTGTATAATATTATAGTCATTTTTCTCTGAAACTGTCAGCATTTTGTCAGTCTAAGTGAGCTTTAATAAAAGTCAGGCTCTGACAATTTTCTGGAATAACCTAGAGCTCAGCTCTATGTGTCTATGTGAACAGGATGTGAAGATTGGATCTCTTGATGAAAATTAGCGTGCGCCACTGCTGCACTTGGCTGACACTGTGCACTGGTGCACGATATCAGGTCTAGGCACTTAGAAGGAACCTGTCACTCACTTTAGCTAATCAATCAAAGTTTGTCACATTCTTGTATGTTTTCACTAAAAACCCAAACTGGGACACCAGATGTGGTGAATACATGGACAGTCTATGTTTTTGTACAAAAACATCTGATGTGAAAAAAGAGCAATGAAAAGCAAGTTTGGCTTAAAGCACATGGTTTTTTTTGTCACATGCACAGTCATGAATGTTTTCATTACCTATATCTCTCTGAGATGCCGTCACTAATTTAATTTGAGAAAACATTCCCCAGCTATTTTACTGCAAATTGTGTCTAGCAAATGAGTTTTGCTAGTCTCTCATAGCTAGATGAAGAAAGCTTGATTGAGGGAATAAGTGAACCGTTTGTTAAAATAAATCCCTTCTTCATATACTTAAATTACAAATTTTTAGATACAATATATATGTACAGTATAAATGAAAGATGTTTCTCTGAAGGAAAAGAAAATATTTTAATTTTTTGCTGCCGCTTCTTGTCACCTCTTTCTTCTATTCCTCTTGTATTTCACAGATGTTTCCATGGTGCCTTTTCAACTTTTTGCTGAGCTTTTACAGATGAAACCCACAAATATGCTGCTGAAGGCTTTAACTGCAGTCATTTATAACAATGCAAAGTGTAATAAGGCCTGTGCATAAAATGCATGGAATGGTGTCCAGGAAGGGGAGGTGAAGACCTTTTTCTTCAGAGGGTATGAAAAAATCCAATATGGTTGTACTTCTACTTGAAAAGAACATTTGTGTCAACTGTTCACCCACAAGCATGATGAGTTTTTAACAGTACTTTGTAGTCAGAACAGCTTGAAAATAATGAGTTAGTTAACTTCTCCAATGGAAACCTTACCGGGCAGTTCTATTTTTCATTCAAAAATGAGATTTCACTACCAGTTACACGTAAACATTGAAGTGAAAAAAATTTACTGTCTTGATCTACCAGGCAAAGCTATTAGTGGCAAAGATGGCACTTGATTTTTATTGGGATCCCATTTCCTAGATCATGAACAATGACTCACCTGCTGGGAGATGGGCAGTTCACGCTTAGTGCTTGGTTGTAATAATTTACCTCACATATGTTTTAAACTGGGATTAAGCACAGGCACAAAGAGCCCTACTGAAAACATAGTATTTTTTGAAGAGCTAGAATAAGTATTCTGGATCTGTTCATTTTTAAATTGTTCTCTCAAGATTAAAAGTCTTTTATGTAAACTCTTCAAGTGTGATGAACCTCAAAATCCTTGTTTAGTAGGACATCAGCAGAAGGGAACAGTAACTACAGAAATGGCCTAGGGCTTGGAAGAAAAGAACAAGTATTATGGCTTCAAGACCAAAAAAAAAGGAATAGATTAAAAATCTCTCATCAAGAAAGTGAAAATTCTGCTTCAGTCTGACACACTGTCTGACTTTCCAATTTGCTGTAACTGCATTTGTGTGTTTGCAAATATTTGCAATATGTCTCTGCACTCTCTCAGTTCTATTCATTGATGCAGAGTGATGGGCAGTTCCCCAGATGCCTGAGAGCAAGCCTGGCTTTTCTTTGAGTAAGGGAAGGCTGATGATGAAATATCAATATATTAAAAACATTATAAATAAAAAGAAATACCAAAATAGATGCTCTAAGATGACCATGCCTGAGCAGGAAGGTTGGACCAGATGATGCCACTGTGGTCCTTTCCAACTTTACCCATCCTGTCATTCCAGGACTAAGCAAAATCCCTGACCTTACGTCGTTCAAAAGAAAGCATGGAAGAATCCTGACACTGCTGAATTTCACACTGCTGTAACCCCTGAAGTCAGAAGGCAGTAGAACTTAGAATCATGCTTAATCCGTCTTGCCTAGCATGAAGAAACATTAATAAAGCAAAGGACAGGATTTCTGAAGGACACTGGTACATTTCTACTGCTTCTGTCAATGCTGGCAATAGGCAAGCTGCTCAGTCTTTTTTCTTCTCACACTTCTCTGAATATATGATAATTGCCAATGTTTTTCATGGATATATGAGGCTGAATTGTTCCATTCAATAAATGTTACTAATGATGAGATTATGTGAATAAACAGCCAAACTCCATGGTTTCCTCGCTCCCTATCCACCCTGGAATCATTCTGGTCCATATTTTCAAATCAGTTCCTAGAGAGAAGCATACCATGAAACTTTGTCCATCTACAAGCTGCATGTGTCTGACAGCCTGATCTGAATGCACAGCTACATGATTCTGAGTATAAACAGCAAATACATGCAGTGTTGGAGCTAGTTCTGAAAATTTGACCTGTGAAGCAGTAGGTCAATTTGGTACATACACAATAGTTTTATCTTTTGTATTTATTTCTGCACAGACTCTCTTTCACAGGGTACGTAGTGGTGTTTTGGTGCAGTTTTCTTGTCTGTCTTTTTTGGCTATGGGGTTTTCTTAAATTTATTTTAATTACTGAGGTATTTATATAAATAGGATTGTACTATTGCCATTTATATGGAATAGAAATTAAGAAATAAAAAGCTCTAATTGATCATTTCATTCAAACCCAAATAAAATAAACATGGGTAATGATGAGTTATAGTCAGATCTCCTGGCAGAAAAACTGACCTAGAATTTTTATGAGAATGGATCTTTTCTTTACAGTTTTCCAGAGCTTCATGTTTTTTTCATACAGGTCAAAAATAATTATTTTCCTATTTTATCATTGTTTCTTCTGGTCCTAGACTTAGCAATAAGGAGAAAAGGTGTAATAAAAACTATCATGTGTAGGCAGAAATTTGAATATTTATTTATTACCAACTTTTGAAGGTGAGACAAGTAATTTTTTTGTTTTATTGCAGGTCATACAGACTCATAAATTCATTAAGGCTTGTACAGTTTTTGTTTATGAGTTGTTTTTTTTGTGTGTGTGTCTTACTCTGCTGTTTTTTCCACTTGGATTGCAGATATTTTTTAAAAGTAAATGACATCTTTTTTAAAAAGTATTTGTTCAAGTTATATGTATTCAAATATAATCATAAGGCCTTTATAAAAATTTTTGACATTTAAGGTCCTCTACTTGCAAGTAGGTTTTTATGCTATTAAATTATTGGTCAGCCTGGACCCGCTAGGCAGAAGGAGAAACATTAAGTCTTCACAATGTACCATTATCAATATACTCTTTCACCCTTTTTTTTTTTTCTTTTTAGTTGGTAGGTTTGGGCTTTTGGGGTTTGTTTTGTTTTATGGTTGTTTTGGTAGTTGTGGTCGTTTTGTTTTGGTTTGTTGGTTTTGTTTTTTTTGGTTTTTTTTTTTGGTTTGGCTTGGCTTGGTTTTATTTTGGTTTGTTGCAAAGGTTTCTCAGTCAGAAACACAACCTTGAGGACATCTTGTTCTCTGTGGGCTGACAAAGACGGTCCAGATTATGGGAAGAAAAGAATAAAACCAAATTGATACCTATTTCTTTCCTTGCAATATCCATCTCCTTTTTTGTCTGTTGCCCTTGATAGGAAATTAAACAGTTAGAATTAGACTTCCGAACAATTATATTCAAAATAGAAATATAGTTTTACAAACTGCTCTCAAAGTGCAGATAAAGAAATAAAATGTATTCATTCAGTATTACTTTTTTAGATTGTTTGATTGCAAATGATTTTTTTCTTGTAAGTAACATCATATTTTCCTAAGTCCTATTTTAGGCTTCAAGATCTATTTGCTGTTTATTTGGGTTCTTTTAACTGAAAAGTTATATCTGAATGTATGCATAAATTAGGCAGGGTTGATTTTCAACAAATTAAACTCAAATGAATAATTTTCATATCCTTTGTAATAAGACTTATTATTCCAAAAAGATATATCACCTCTAGAGGGCAGTGCTAAATTGAGATGACCATTTTGGATTTTACAATGTAAACAACTGGATATCTGACTCACGTCCCTCTTTTGAAATTTTTTATTGGTGATTTTGATGTTATATTAATTATAGCCATTAAATAGTCTTAAAAATTGACATTGCTTAAAATCTTTAAATATAATATTTGTGCTCCTATGACATTCCTATGTGAACATGCAACTTCCATGGCTACATGGAAGAAGTGAGGAAACATGAATAATTAAAAAGGTTTGGTCAATATTCATATTGACATAGATTGAGTGAACAGAGAAAATAAAGGGAAAAAATATTTTCCATAAAAGTAACTCTTTCCCATACCCAGGACCTTTCTACCTGGCCACTTTATGAATTCAATGTGACTGCAGAAATGGGAAGTTCATACTTTGTAGAGGACATTTGGAAGTGAGAGGATTGAGTGTTTCTTATCATTCTGTTTGGTTGGTGCTAAACGTTCTTTTCCATAAGCAATGACTGTCTCTCTTCTGTTGTCCCTTGCAATGACTGCAATCCTTAGTTCCTCTATTTCTGTTTTGCTGCACTACCTTTAGTTCTTGCACCCATTCACTTCATACCCATGTGTATTAGATTTAGCATTTAATTCATATATTCATTTGATAGATACAAACCAACCGGTGTTTCAGGTACTGAAATCTTTACTAGTTAAGGACTGAAAATGCTTAGATATCATTAACAATTATGGCATCCCTTTTTTCACAAAGATAAAATGCATATAGAAAATCATTGTACACATTGAGGTAAAATAGATACTGAAAAAATGATATAAGATATTTAGTAATCTTTGTGGGCTTTATACTATGGAAGTATTTACTAGAATTTTTGAGAATAGGAATGCTAAGAGTATGCAATCAACAGGTTGTCAGACATTTTGCTCTCAAAGACAGTTTTTTCTTAACACATTTATTATCCAATACAAGTTAGGAAAATGTCTTGACCCTTTGCCCTGGTTTAAAAGACAGATGTTGGCAAAGGATGTGGGAAACTTCCTGGAATGGAAAAGCTTATCCCTTCCCTCTAAATTATTATAACTTTGAAATTACAGGTCTTTCAGGCAAAGATATAGGAAAAGAAATAATTCTTTACTAGACTATATATATATATATATATATATATATGTGTGTGTGTGTGTGTGTCTCTGTGTGTGTGTGTGTGTTTGACAGACAAGCAATAGCAACGGCAATTATGAAAAAAAAAAAAAAACAAAACCCAATATCAGCCCTTTCCTTCCTGTCAGGCACTTTGCCTTTTTGGTATAGTTACCACCATAAGAGGCAGGGGATGCTGATGGCTCCTGGTAAGGCCATAGCTGCAGTGACTCCCCCAAGGCTTCAGGATGTGTTCCAATGAAAGCCTTGAGCCCCCCCAGGGTTTAATGGAAGCCCTGGGAAGAGAGAAAATATTGGGGGAAAAGGGAGTGTACTGGGTTTCCCCGTGCTCTCACACATGTGATACCCTGATGATGGCAGCACTGTCAAGGTTCTAGCCCACCAGCAGCTGGGATGTGCTCTCTCCAGAGACAGAAATAGAGAGAAAGGAGGTGTGGGCCTCATCTTTTCCCTTGGAAACACCCATGCAGATGGCAGGGATCTCTCCCAACGCGGGTGGGTGCTGCAGAGGGAGTCCCTGTCCACAGACAGTTCATTGTAAGCAGTGGCCTCACCAACAGGCAGTCAGGGGAAACTTCACTGCAGCACCAAACCCCTGACCAGAAGCCCAGCACAAAAACTACTACCATGGCCTTTCCAAGCTGGGCAAAGAATGAACCACCTCCAGCTAAGAAGCTTCCAAAACCATGCCACTTCCCCCCTCATCCCAGAACCATTCCAACAGTATGCCAAGGCATCTTCTCTTAATCCACGTAAATTTGCCATTTCCATGATAACAAATGGGAAGAAAATTTCAAGAAACCTAACCCTAAACAACCTTCTCTCTGTAACAGTACATATATATAAAACATCCAAAAAGAAAACATAGATTAATTTCATTAATGCTCTTGTCTGATGCAAATTAGCTATACCTCTAATGTATGAATAATTTTAAAGTCAGCCTTAGTCCCATGGGCGCATCTTGCAGGCATGCAGAGAAATGGGTGATTTCTGTACTCTGTGCAGTGGTATCTAGGTGAACAAAGCAGAATGGAAACAGGCATGCTATTTGGATATATAAACAAAACCCAACAAAATCTGTACTTTTTTTGTTTTCTGTGTTGGTAGTTTCCCTGCAATCCAAGTCACACACTACTGAGAAGAAATTATTGAGATTCTGTAGTGCATCCATGGAAACTTGGTGAAATCTTTCTGGTGCCTTCCTTTTGTGCCACAGACAGAATGTAGAGTAGGTCAGATATTTACTTTGGGATAGAAGTGGTTAACACAGAACACCTACCGCCTATAGACTTACCCTGTCACCATGAGAAAGTACACATTTTCTGAATTTTGTGTGCTGTAGTGGTAAGCCAAGTAGATGTTATCCCAGAACAATTTCACTTCAAGTGACAAGCAACCCAGACTGAGTCATGTCAGAAACGGGGTTTAAGTGAGGTATCTTTTTTACTTTTTCCTAGAAGTTTCATGAGAAATCTTACAGAATATATAAAATATTTATATTTATACCTAGGCAGTTTTTTCCTGAAGAACTTCCTTGGGGACAAAAATATTTTTGCAAATTCAACATCTTTTCTTTTAAAAGTTTTGGCTTAGAAGTATTGTAAGAAAATTTGAATGGCCATTACAGGAACTTCTCAAATGTTTTGCAATGTCATGGGTGAAAATAAACAAATCTCATCATCTCACTGTTTTAATATGACTAGTAGTCCACACTTATTGTTCACAGAAATTGTATTTACTAGCTACAGTGATCAACACAACTGTGTGAGTGTGTGCACACATATGTGCAAGATTTTGCATTGTAGATAGTCTTATGAGAGTATTAAAACTCTTCCTGCAGTGATTTATGACTGTCCCAAGACAGAGATTTGGGCCAGACTAATAAAAGCATGGCTTACAGAAACCTGGTTGTACTAAGACAGTACAAAAATACAAACTGATCTTGAAGTGCATGAAAGTTCATCATGGGACACAATGAAATTCTCATTTCTAATCACATGCTTCTGTGGCTTGTTAAGGAATGGTAAGAACACTATGATTCCTGAAGCAGTTATTTTGTTGACTTTGCTTGTTTTATGGTGACATTTATATTAAATTTTTGTCTCCAACCCATAAAATGAGAGGGAAAATCACTTTTCTAAATTTATTCTTTGATTGTGTTTTACTGATAATTTATTCTATCTCACTAGAAATCAATGTATATTGAAGATAAATTATCTAGAACTGTATGGATTTTGTATGTCTTTCAGGGTGACTCACAAATTTGAATTTAATTTGGATAACCCATAATCATTTAGAAACAAAACATGGTATGGGCAGAAGTGTCTGTGAGGACTCTGACAACTCAAACCACTATTGCATTTATTACATTTATTTCCTTTTGTCCCCAGCTTACCTATATATAAACAGACTTACATCTATAAAATGTAAAAATACATATAAATACATATTTTAATATACATATATATATATGGCAAAGAAGCATAAGTATGAATGACTTCAGCCTCCCAATTGTTTACTGGGAACACCAAACAGCTGACACAAACAAGCACAGAAGATTCCTAAAACATCTGGATATCAATTTTGTGGTAATCTCACTTAGTAATCCAGCTAAAAAAGATGCCTTCCTTGTTTTTCTGCTTGAGAGAGTCTTGTAGTTAGTGATTTTCAGCCATTGTGTCCACAGCCACCATGAGTCAATCAAGTTTAAAATCTGTGTTGACGGTAGAAAAAGCAAAACTTCAGCTCTGGACATGAAGAGAGCAGACTGCTCAGTATTACTAGTGAGTAAAGTGCCCTGGGAAAATCCTATTGAAAATTCTGGGGTCCATCAGTGTTTAAGTCCACTACTTCTTAAGGGCAATTCCAGAAGGTCAGAAGGCAAGCAGGGAAGGCAGAAGGCCAAGTCGGGTCAGCAAGGGTCTTCTGCTGCTCCTAATGCCAAAAAGGATAATATGTGCCCAGTAGGATCAAGTCAGGTGACATGGGAGGAATACAGAGATGCTGCTGTCACTGTAGGCAAAAAATTTGTGGGACCAAAGCTCAACTGGAAGCTGGCAATTACTATGGGCGACAATTAATGTATTGATTAATTCTTAATTAATTCTTAATTAATAAATGTAGTAATTAATTAATTGCTATGGGTGACAATAAATATATTAATGTATTTTAAAATACATTAATAGCAAAAAATAGTGCAGAAATACATCAGCCCATTAGAGGATGAGGATGGTCACCTCAGACACGGTGACATGGACAAGGCAAAGGCATTTAAATCTTTCTTTGCCTCTGTCTTCAGCACAGATGCTGAAGTAACAGTGTCCCAACACTCTAAATTGGAGGGCCATGGCTGTGAGAATGATCAGCTCCCACTTAACCCTGAGCTTGTGTGGGATCTGCTGCTTCACTTGGATCCCTATAAGTTTATGGACCACGATGGGGTTCAGCTGAGAATACTCAACAAGTTGGCTGATGTCAATGTATTGCCCCACTCAATGACTTTAGAATCTGGAGATGTCCCAGCTGATTGAAAGCTGGTGAATATTCTCCCAGTTTTCAAAAAGGGCAAGAAAGAGGACTCTGGAAACTACAGGCTAGTCAGTCTCAAATCAATTGCTGGTGAAGTTATGCAGAAGGTAATTCTGGGAGGTAGAAAAAACATCTGGAAGACAAAGCACTCATCAGTCACAGTCAGCATTGACTCAGAGAAAAAGTCCTGCTTATCAAACCTGATTTCTTTTTATGACAACATAACCCACCCAGCTGATCAAGGGAAGCCAGTGGAAGTAATCCTTTTGGATTCCAGTAAGGTTTTCAATTCTCTCTCATAGTATGTTTATGGATAATATGTGCAGTACACAGCTGGATAAACACATCATGGATGGGCAATAGGCTCAGGGGTTTGGCACAAAGGGTGAATGGGGTTACATCAGACTGGTGACCAGTTGGGTTTCACAGGGCTCCATCTTAGCCCTGTGCTCTTCAACATCTTCATAAATGACCCAGGTTCATACTCAAAAGTATTTTTGCCTGTAATAATAAACTATGAGGAGCTGTTGATTTTCTTCAAAGGGAGAAAGACCCTGTAGAGAAACCTCAACAAATTAGTGGAATGGGCAATCATTAATTGCCTTAGTTCAACACAAAAAAATGCTGGGTAGGGAAACCTGGGTAGGGTACAGACTGGGGAGCAGGACACTGGAGAGCAGTGCCATGGAAAGGGACCTGGGAGTCCTGGTCAGTGGCCAGTTGAACATGAGCCAGCAGTGCCCTGGCAGCCAGGGGGGCCAAGCGTGTCCTGGGATGCATCAAGCCCAGCATTGCCAAGCAGGCAAGGGAGGGGATTGTCCTGCTCTGCTCTGCACTGGGGCAGCCTCACCTCGAGTGCTGGGGGCAGGTTTGGGCACCGGAACATTAAGTTTTTAGAGACTGTCCAAAGGAGGGTTATCAGGATGGTGAAAACTCTGGAGGAGAAGCCATATGAGGAGCAGCTGAAGTCACTTGGTCTGTTCAGTCTGGAGAAAAAGAGACTGAGGAGAGACCTCATCACAGTCTACAACTTCCTTGTGAGGGGAAGAGAAGAGGCAGATCTCTTCTCTGATGGTGTCCACTGACAGCACCCAAGGGAATGAAGTTGTGTCAGGGCAGTTTTAGGTTGACCACAGCACCAAGCCTGATAGAATTCAAGAAGCAAGAGAATACTTTCAGGCACATGGTGTGATTTTTGGGGCTGTGCTGTGCAGAATCAGGAGTGGGACTCCATGATCATTTTGGGTGCCTTCCAACTCAGGATATTTTATGATTCTATTACTAGTTATGTTTGTAATTTAAATTTTGTGGACGCTCTCTTTTTAATTCATGGGGATCACTTTCTTTTCATTGACTGTCATATAGATAAGGTGCAAAGTAATAAACTAGTACTTCTATGAGGAATGTCAGTTGTACAACAACATCACAGAGTTGAAATAACATTATTAGTAAAAGCTTTGGTTTTAAAAGCATTGGTTATCTTGATAGCTGCCAAGCCCTTCAATTTTTACTACTTTTTCACAGGACTGTAAAAGTTTCGTTTATTTGATATTCTGTACTACAACAAAATATGAGGCTTGTTCATGTGCTATTCTGTACCAAGTGTGAAATCAATATATGGTCTTAAATATAGGGGAGACATCATGGCAAACTAGTTATTGACATGCTAAAGTCATTTACACCTGACAGAGAAGATAGATTATGACATTGTTAATTTTACTGACAGTGGGTATAGGAAGATAACCTATTATGTAAGCCTACAGACTTGCAGATATCTGCAAAATTTTTATTCTTATTTTATTCAGCAAACTATACAATTCTGACAGCTATGAATCATTTTTAATCTGTCAGTTTCAAAGATTGATATCAGAAAGTTCAGCTGAAGGAGTCTTTTTGACTCATCTTAAATGTAAGATAATTGCTGTTGGTCACATTAATGAATTATCCTATTCTTAAAAAAAATAAAGCTAAACAGTTTAACATGGTTATTGTGTAATTGGGAAGTCAGGATGCAGTAACACATCTAAAATAGATAAATACAATTATGCAGCGAAACTTGTTTGCTAATGGATGGCATATAGCCATAGCAATAAAAGCAAAGATGGTTTTCATTGTAACACATAAAATATGGACAGAAAGGAAAAGCAGAAAAACTGCTGAATTTTCACTATTCTTTTAGATATACAGCAGAGATATAAATACTGCAACAGATGACACAGTAGCAAAAGATGAGTGTGATTCTCCAGATACAAATTAATGTATTTTTATGCTTAAAACACTTGTGCATATCACTGGCTTGCATAAAGATTAACAAGACCTGTCATAATTCTATGGCACTTTGTCTTATTTTTAAGCATTTGACATACTAAAGCATTTTTAAGGCTTCATGCATGCAGCATTTTTAAGGTAGATTTTATTGGGATTGACTTTATAAGAAGTGTTGAAGTTTTAGCTTTTCTTTAGCTGAAGTATCATGCTTTTTTAGGGTACCATGATCAAGTTTTGCCTAATGAAGTTCCTTCCGCTACAGTATGTTTTTCATGCTTTTAGCCTGTTCTTCAGTTCTCTATTTTTCCAGGGTATGTTCTTGCTCCCCTGGAAACTCTGCCGACACAACAAATAGAAAATTCAGGATCTTTTATCATTACTTCACCCTAGCATGAATGGGACCCTGGGACCATCCTCATATGTAGGAGGCACTTGTTCTTGAGAAATCTCTCTCCATTGTTTATAGAAATCACAAAACTGACTTGGCTTCTTGAAGTGCTGCTGCGTAGGGAGACCAGGAGAAATTTAATTTCAACAAATATGTGTGATAACTTTTGGTTTGTTAAAAGTTTCAATAATTCTACAGGGCCTTGAAAATTGAACTGTGTATTATTCTTCTTTATTTAGATTGGTAAGCTGGATAAAATAACAATACTCAAAATGGTAAACTAAAATGCTAATTCAATATGGCCATGAAGGAGAAAAATAACTCAATATCTGAATAAAAAATCTTTGCTGCTAGATATAAAAAGAACTTTATAGAGTCAACAGTGAATTTCACCAGGAACAAGCAGTTCAGCTGCAGTTTGTTCTGCCAATCCTATTCTCTTCAATCAGAAAAACTTCCCTTTGTCTTGGAAAAGAAATTTTACCTAAATAAAATTAAAATTCAGAACCTGGAGGTTTCAAAAACCTAAGCAAAGCTTGTGGAATAATTAAAACAAATTATGGCCCTTTCTACACATTGTAGAACTAAAAAAAAAAAAATCCATCCAATAAAAATAGAGAGACTGGTAAAGAGTCCTTTTTCAAATAAATAGACACATTTGCATTGTTGTTGCTGTGGTCTTTGCTGTCACTTAGATGCCAATGAAGTCCATTGGCTATGGTTTCTTCTCAGCAGTTCCTCATGAGCTCCTTTTGCACTGAGAATAGCAGTGAAAAACAAAACCTCCTCACTGTTAGTGAGTGTTGTCCATGTGCACCTCAGGTATCCAATTTTTACCTGTCTCACATGCTTGGAATCACTTGAAGCAGGATATGAGAATGTGGGCTGCTTTGAGTGTTGAACAGTCTATAAGATTCATTTTACCATATCAAAGAATTTCTTTTGAGGCTTAAGCAGGAAAAGCAAGCATAAATGTAAGCTTAAATATGTAAACATTTATCTTGCATGTGAGAACTATACTATTGTTTTTCTTCTCTCCAAGCTGTATTGCAGTGACTTACCATTCCTTTATTAGGGCAAATCTATGTTTTTAGGCATTGGCTTTGTCCCTCTTCCTGCAAGAAGCTAAAAGCTTCTAAGTCTTTCATAATATAAGACAGGATGACATTTGCATTTCCTTTTCAAAATGTAATGTTTTGACGCTGTCTGGACTACAGGCATCCACCATCACTCCCCTCAACAACTGGGCAGGGGAGAGAAAATATAACGAAGGATTCATGATTTGAGATGACAATGGGAGAAATCACTCACCAAATACTATAGTGGACACAACTGGCTGGAATTAGAGATATTGACTGAATTCATTACTAACAAAATCATAGCAGGATAATGAGAGGTGAAATAAAACCTTCAAAACACCTTCCCTCCACCCCTCCATCTGTCCCATCTTTTTCCCCAGCAGCACAGAGAATTGAGAGTGGGGGTTATGTTCAGCTGATCATATATTTTTTTCTTCCACAATGTCTTCTCAGACTATTCCACTGTAGAGTCTCTCTCATGGGAAATAGCTCTCCATGATCTACGTGAGTGCATCCCATGGGCAGCAGTCCTCCTCAGAGTGCAGCAGCATGGGTCACTTGCCCACAGGGTGCAGTCCTTCAGTGTCTTCAAGGACCCATTCTCACATGCCTTCCCACTGGATCACAGCCTCCTCTCACACATCCACCTGCTCCAGGATGAGGCTGCTCCACGGGCTGCAGGTGGATCTCTGCATCCCCATGGGCCTTCAAGGGCTGCAGGGGCGCAGCTGCTTCCCCATGGTCTGCACCATGGGCTGGAGGGGAATCTCAGCTCTGGCATCTGGAGCACTTCTATCCCTCCCTCTCCACAGACCTTGGTGTCTGCAGACCTCTCACAAATTCTCACCCCACTGTTTTCTGACTTCAATTCCTTCTCTGCTAAAAGTTGTTTTTTTTTTCTTATTTCTTCTTAAATCTGTTACAACAGAGGTGTTACCATCATTTCCACTTGGCCCAGCCTTGGGTAGCAGCCCATCCACCTTTGGAGCCACCACAGATTGGACCTACCAGACATGGAAGAAGCTTTTATCAGCTTCTCACAGAAACCACCCCTGTAGCACCCCTGCTACCAAAGCTTGGCCATGCAAACCCAATACAGAATAAAACAACAGGAAAAAAATTCCTTCATTTTTTTCTTTTTAATTTCTCCTCCCATTTATTTCCCCTTTCCTGGTGTTTGATAGCTGCAAACCTAGCTTTTACCACATGGAAAGTGGGCAGGCAAGCATCTCCTACTGGAACTAATGTTTAAGTTATCTCCTTGGATTAATTGGCAAATAAATGGTGCAGTTTATATGTTGCCTCCTTAGAAGAGAGTTCCTATATCAGCAACTTTATGATATTTTGCTCTAAAATTGAGTTCTGTGTTTAACCCATTCCTGACAACTCACAGAAATTAAGTCAGTCTTTCTCCAGTTGCATGCAATTCATGACTGCATAGCTGCAGTTTTCTTGAGCAATGTAATTTTTACTTAATATAAACTGACTAAATGTTTTAAGAAGGTTCTCTTTTTTGGCTAGTATCATCTCTGGATAAATGATAGTGTAGCATATGGAAATACCACTACATAATTATTTTAACTTGAGCTCTTTTGTAAATAAATAGATATTCAAGGGAATATCAGAAAACAGAATACATACTAACTTGGATTTTAAAGCACAACAGGGTTTTGCTGGCTTAGCAATATTTTCAGAACCTTACAGAGTATTTTTCTATTGCTCATCAGAAATTAGTACTGTATATTTGTTACTGGAAACTCTGTGCAAAACACACTCCTACACAATCTTGTTCCCAGGAACTAGTTATGGTCCTCTCTGGAAGGGAGTTTCGTCATTTTCAGTTTATAATTTTTTTAATTTCTTCCTCTAAGCAATATATCAAATTATCTACTAAATTTACTTCACTAAAGCAAAGCGTTTTTATTTGCAGCCAATGTATTTTGTATGTGAGTAAAATCAGTTGCTTCCCCAGCTAACAACGAAATTTTCTGTTTGTATGTGGGGGTGTTTTATCCAAACACAGCCAGAGAGAAACCTTTGCTTTCACCTTTATAATTCAGTAGGTCATATTTGTAAAATTTAACTTATTTATTATTATATTTAACTGAAAAAAAAATCTTAGTTTTCTGGTTATGATGTTTTAAATGATAAAGAGTAGTTGGAAACAAAACATTTATTTCCTGAACTGTTAGATAGATGAAGAACACTTTTAATAAGCTGGTGCCCTCCCACTGAGTTTCTACCATCAGAACATGTCTATGCTAGGCAAAGTTTCATTTCTATTAAGTTTCAATTAAATGCCTGTAATGTAATTACATAGCACAGGAAGGATCTCTTCATGTTGTGAATTTGATTTGTACTAAGATGGCAAAAAACTCTACACAATGTCTCCATAACTTTAGATTTTTTTTTCTGTCCTTCTAGCTTCTTATGTGCAACACTAATATCTAGTAAATATCAAATCCTATATATTTTTCCTGCTTTGAGAAATGCTTGGCCATTGATTTTAAACAGAGTGCTCAGAATAAAACATACCCACTTGAGGAAAAGGCAACAAAAACATGGGTGGAAATAATACGATGGCTATTCTGGAAATACTGATAATTACACAATTCCCAGAGATTATATAACTGTGTAAGTCAATTTTTTTGCTTGTGCAACTAACTGAAGCTAAACAAGAAAGAACAACAACCTTTTTACATTTTGTAAAAATACCCAACTATTTTTTTGGTTTCACCTCATAATTTTAGCATTTTTCACTGCTAAGAGAAAATGCCTTTCCATGTGCATGAGAGAAAAATTTCACTGTTTCATCAATAAATTCACCTTGAATATATTCACAGAAGCTTTGTCACTTGAGCTATAAAAATCTAGTTTAGATGAAGGACTCTAATAATATCATATTCGGTGCATAAAGTAGAGGATTTCTTATGATTATAGCAGTAATGTGTAGTTTGCATCACACTATTCTTCACATACAAACCATCTTTTTAGTGTTTCCTGTATCCATCAATTAACCGGTTTCTTCTGTTCCCAAAAGCAAAAGCTAGCTCTGTTGCAAGTATGTGCGACTGATAAATTGAAATTACTGGAAAGCTAAAGTGAAAAACTTTCCAGAAGCATAAGTTTCAACTTAGTTTTAGACTTGAGTTCCTATCTCATAATGATTGACCAAAATGTTTTTATTCAAACTGAATATTAAATGGGTAGAGTGTAGCACCAATCATTTTTTTTACAATTTGTTCCTCTGTAGTAGGTTTTAAATATTCCTTGTTATAAATTGTAATGGTTCACTCCATGTACCCCATTTGGCTTCCCTAATGGTTCAGCAGCCCTGACTTGTTTACCACAATATTTTCCTGCCAAGTGTCTGTCAATCTTCTTGTACCGCCTCTGTTCCCTTCTGGAATGTTCCCTGTCCTTCATCCCTTCCTCGAAGCAAGATTGGGGTGCAAGGTTTGCTCCTTCCCCTTGGTGGCTTCTATTGGATAGTCCTTACCCTGCACTCCTCCCCTGATGCCTTCCTATTGGTAAAAGGTTGTGTCCTCCCCTTATTCCCGCCTCTCCTTAAAAGCAGCTTTTTTCCCTCAGTTATCATCGTTTGTCCCTGAATCCTGTGGAGAATAAAACTCCGTAGAACTCAAACAAGTGACTGCTCTCCATTCCTTTGCCTTGGTTTCTCGTACTGTGCTGCTGCTGTGTTACCCACGCCACACCGTCTGCTGCAGGGAGCTGCAAGCCCCGGCAAGCACCAGCACCCACGAGATCTCAGCAGAGATCTGGGGTGGCCCCTTGCGTAACTGCACACCAGTCTGGGGGAGTGAGCTGCCCGGAGAACATCTTCCCTGTGACCACAGCACACAGTTACATGTATTCTAGAAACAGAGCTGAGATAATAATAATATTTTAGATACCATAGTAAACTTGTGTGGTATTGACACCATTTACATAGCATCAAAAATTTTTCATTCTAAAGAGTTTTGTTAATGAATGAAGCAGCAAAAAAACATCATTTTTTTCTGTTTCTGAAAATGTTGTTTGCTTTAGAACTTTGAATGACCCAGTTAAATATCTGCTGGAAAGCAAGGAGTCAGGGTTTTTTGGGGGAATGGTTTTTCTGGGATTTTTTAATAGAAGTCTTGTGAACCTCTGTTCAGATCATCTTTGAAATGCCATTTCCTGGAAACAAAGGATGTCATAACTTTTTTTTTTTTTATCTTGCTAAAACTCTTTATTTGAACTAAGTTTTCAGAGCTTAACAAGTACTTTAAAATCTTATAGAAATGTCCTGTGACACAAGTCCAAGTGATTAGATACTACTTTTCTTGTTTCTCAGATGCCTATCTCAGAAAGTGATTTACAGAGAGAATCTGACACAAGTGGAAATTGAACCTCTGATTCTTAACTATACACACACTGAAATACAAGAAATTCCATTTAAACCTAAGAAAATAGTTTTGTATGGTAGAATGTTTAAAAAGTTGATCACATTGCTCAGAAAGATTTAGGAGTAATTAAGCTCAGAGACGTTAAAAATCTGAAAGACACAGTGCTGGGTAAACTGCTTTAACTCAGCTTTGAGGAGAGTGGTAGCAATAGATGATTTCCTGAAGACATTTTCACCACCAACCATTTCATGATTTTGTAAATTTTTAATCAGTGGGCAAATTTGCCCAACAAAATTTTACAGGAGATAGCTGCAAAAAGTGGAAAAGGCTTTTCCAGATCTAGGTCTGTATGCTGCTTGCTTTTTAAGGTTTATATTGAAGGGTTTTAGTGAAAATTTTTTTCCTTCCAAAAGAAATCCTATAACTATTTGAGGAGCAGCCCTCTTCTCTTCTGTAGTGTTTCAGTGTTTCTTCATAGAACATTCCATTTCTGAATCAAGTTCATGTGCACATGTAGGTTGGAAAACTTGCCCTGAAAATATTGAAAATATTGTTTCATTTTCTGGAAACATGAGAATAGGGCTTTTTTTTTTTTTTTTTTTTAATGCCTAGCATTGTGAGCTTTTTAAAATATATGTGCCAATTAACTTTTGATAGAGAAAAATTACTTCTGTTGACACAGAAATAGCACAGAACACCTGCTAGAAAAAGTTGTTTCAGGACCAGAAGGTCACTTTTACTTAAGGTACTTATTTCTTATTCCATAAGGAATTCCATAATTCCATTCCATCTGGGTAGATACTATGATCTTTTAATCTAAAAAAAAGAGGAAGACACAGAAAAAGAAAACATTGTGTCTGAATAAAAATGTGCAATTCCTTCCAGGGCAACAGTACATAATGTAACAAGCTTTGGAATGGGATCTGGGATCTCTTGAGAGAATTCTTCACCTTGGGCACTCACTGTGATTGCACAGCTATTCCACTTGCTGAACAGAGTTCCTTCCTCTGTATAATGCTTTAACTCATGGATGTATCCGGTCAGCTGCGTTCCCATCATATATGATGATATGTGTAGTCAACATACCGTCTTTTGTGCTGAGCATAACACTAGCTATTAAATTTTTCCATGTTATTTAAATAAGATTCAGTAACAAGCCCTGTCTCTTCTCTGTAGAGGTCCTGAAAGACAAATGAATTACACATTCTCTGTCTTCCTTTATTCTGTCAGTTTTATTTACATACAGAAGAGCCCCATAGAGAACAGCTGTCTGTACAGTACAAGATGCACTGTTCAAGGTGGGATGATAATGGTGATTAAAAGCAACTGTTAAATGATTTTCAAATTGAAAAAGTTAAAATACAAAAACAGCATCAGAGCTTTTGTATTGATATCTCATTTTCAATTAAAGCTGCGAGTAAGTATGTCATGTATGCTTTAACTGTTGTTATTATATATGAAGGATAAACAGCAAGGTCATCAAAACATAACATTTAATATACATTTAATATACATTAGCCTGTGTAGAAGGAGACACCTAAAACAATTTGCAGCTTTGTCAGTGTTTCAAAGTATATGAAGAACAGTGCATAAAACCTGGTTATTCTGAGATTGTGCATTGGTGAAATTAGTTGGATATTTTTGCTTTGATAATACGTATAGCTTTTCTTATGTATATAGTATGGCTTTGCATTACTAGTGCCAACAATTTTACATGCTGCACATTATTGTTTGTGCAGCAGCTGCCATGCAAGGTTTTCTAGAGACCCAGGACTGTCCTCTCTCTGCAAAGGAAGCTAATAAAACGTCTATACTGGAGAGAGCAGTCAATCCAGAACCAATCAGCGAAGAACAGGGGTTTTCTCCCTTCACCTCAGACCTGTTTGGTCATGTCGGGATACTGCGACCAGTTTGCGACCTATCATATGAGCAAGATATAGAGAGCCACTAGGATGATCAGGTAGTGGATCACATGATATGGGAAGCTGAGGGAATAGAATTTGTTGAACCTGAGAAAAAAAAAAAACCAAAACAGCTTTGGGGCCACCTGACTGCAGCCTGTCAATAACTACAAGAAAGTGTAATAAGAAAGAAAACCATGAAGCTCTTTGATGCCGTGCCCCGGTGGCAGGAGAAGGGAGCGGCGCTGGCTGCGGGCGAGCCCCCCGCCTCTGGCTGCACTCCCTTAGCAACAGAAGCAGCCCATAGGAGTGGACCCACATCGAGGGACCGAGACGAAGGACCAAAGGGGAAGGGGAGAGTGCATACTTAATAAGGAAAACATCATAACTGACAGGGAAGCTTCCAGATAAACGGGTGTAGCAAATACTGACAGACAAGCTACAGGGACAGGATTTGGAAGATAGACAGGGAAGAGCCTGGAAATAAGGGAGGTGTTATAAATGAAAATTTGTCCAGCCAAATTAAAATAAAAAAAAAATATATATTTATTTTGCGATCAGATTCTATCTAGCCAGCCACAAGGAAAGAACAGAGCCGAGCCCGGGGTCAGCCCTGAGTGTGCAACAACGAGGTCAGCCTCAGCAGAGGTTTTCCTCTATGCCCACAAACCTCCATCCTGGCACCAGCGGTTTTTATAGGCAAAATCCCGCCTGAGGCCAAGATTTCGGCAGTCAGTCTTTTCTTCCATTCAGAGTCCATAGGTTAATAGGATTTTCTTTTTTTGGTGATGAGAAAGAACAATTCAGTGTCCGGAGTTGTTGAATCCCTTGATGAAATTTAAGGGAACGCTGCACTCACATGTATCTGCCCGAGGATTTCTATGATAGCCATCTCGGGTCACTCACGCCATGATCAGCGGCTGGGTGTCCCCGCATCTCTCCAGACATGGCCCATCCCCATCTCCTGGCCGAGCCACATCCTTCTACTTGTAAATCGGCTTCCAACACACACCAGGTTTCACCTGTGAGGGTTGGGGGACTCCTAATACAAACGTGTATACTCCAACAAATATTCAATATCACATATATCATACTAGAAATGGTGCGAATATCTACTACACATAACAGAGGTGTGCTCCAGGATTGACACGGGGAAAGGCAGGAAAAAAAGGTGGAAAACAACTTTGGAGAGAGACTATTAGGAAAACTGAGCAGGGATAAATAGGAACAAACCATTACAGTTATATTAAACAATTTCTTAAACATAAACTTCAAAATCCCACTACCACAGCTCTTTACAGTGGTGCATGGAAGGAGGACAATCTAAGGGCAGTCAGGTGCTGGAAGACACTCTCCAGAGAGTCTGTGAGGTCTCTATCCTAGGAATTTCTCAGGTCCTGACTGGATAAATCTCGGAATGACCTGTTTTCATCTCATAGGTGGTCCTGCTTTGAGGAAGAGATTGGACTTGAGAGCTGCTCAAGGTCCCTCCAATCCTCCATATGTCCATATGTCCTTAGTATGAAAATAGTTTAAATCCAATTAATTTGAGACAAAATTTGTAAGTAAAGGACATGATCCTTTTAAAAAATGTGTAAATTAATGGACAAAAAATTCTGTTCTTCATATTATAACCTTTGAAATTTTTACAACACTTATTGTAAAAAATAAAAACGTAAACTAAAAATATGTATTTATTAGCAGGATAATTACTTCCTATTTCCAATCCATTGTTTTAAAAGATTTACTAACAAGTACAAAAAGTTTACATGTCTGGGTAGAAAAGGGTTAAAATACCAATTTAGTAGGTTGTTCTTTCATTATTTCAAATTAGGTGACTTTTAGAAAGCTCTGAAGTGTCTTTTTTCTTAAATATAGTTTGCTAGACCTGATTACAGCATGCAAACCAGTGGATGCTTAATTTCCCTCCATATTATTAACTTCTGTTAACTTAGCACAGAAGATAACTTTTGCTCCCCACATTTTTTTCTTTATTTCTTTTAATACATCTTTCTATTTGCCTTTATTGTCTTTCTTCTATGTTTTTTTCCTGTGGAGATTTCTGTAGAAATCAATTTTCAACTCAAATGGAATTCTGTTTGAAGGGAGCTGCCACTATTATTAAGGGAAAACCACTTTTCCTTTGATTTTTTTTTTCACTTAAAATTGGCTACATTTTCTCCACCAAGACTTTTCAACTGTGCCCAGAATTTGAAATTCTATGGTTAAGTACCTCCTGCTGTATCCTACTGCTTTGGTAAAACTCATCAGTTAGTCAATAACTTAATAAGTCCTGGGCTAATTCTAAACCCTGAATATTCTGACTTATGTAGATGACAAATGGAACTCCAGCTGCATCAATCCAATTGCTGTTAATTTTTTTCATAAACCTAGAAGGAAGTATATATGACATAAAAATGTATTGTTGATTGTTTTAAGACTGTTACTGTGAAATCAAGTAGCTTAAAATGCTCATTTTTTATATCAACGTATTGTGACTGTTCCTCTTGCTGTGTTTGATATCTAGTTGTTTTTTTTTTTAATCAGAATTAATCTTCTGATTATATTTTTAACAGTAAAATAACAAGGGAAAAATAAAAGGAAAAAATCTTCTTTTGCACCAGTTTGTCCATTAGGACGGCCAAAATGTTGCATGTTACGATTTGTATCAGTGGAAAAAATAATTCCTATGATTTTGTAGTTGAGATAAGGGATTGATAGTTATTTTCATCTCTTGACCAATATCACATGGAATCCAGAAAAAAAAAACAAACTGTGCAGAGCATTATCACTTTGAGGCAGTAGTTAAATGAAAGGCCTAGCATCAGTTAAAAAAAAAAAAAGATGTAGGAATGAAGTAGTGTCCTGTCCTCTTATTAATTTTGGAAGTCATGTGAATGATATTGCAAGGGATTTTCCTGGGATTTATTCTCTGATTATTTCATGTCTGAAAAAATCAAAATGGTGCTCAGCTGGGGCAGTCAATAAGCAGACTAAATATGTGACAGATGCACAGACAACTTCAAAGATGTTGTTACAAGTGCCCGTGGAGATATTTAAAGAGCCAGATGCTGCTGCCGTATATTTCCCACAGCTCGGCCTGTGTCCTGTGATCACCTTCCAAAGGGAGTGTGGGGTTCAATATGCTGCAATAAACAATATTTCATCTAGTCAGTTTTTGTCTCTTTACGTCCTTTAGCACAAGTACATAGGGAGCGTATTGTTTGTGTAGTATATGTATATGTCTGTACATATACCCCCAGCCATCTTTGCTCTTACATGCTTTTAGGCAATTTGAAAGAGACACTTCAGAGTTATTTTGAGCATATATTACTGGACAGTACTTTAAAACAAAGAGAGAAACAATCACAAAAACACTCCCTACAACATATTTTGAGGGTTTGCATTAGATTGTATGTCCATGGCTTATTTTTGTTTACGGTATTTGACAGTAAATATAAACCATTTTTTTGCTAGCTCTTTCTATGTCCTTATCAGGAAGGAGATCAGCAGACAGATTCCTGTGCCTGTCCTTAGCTTGCTTGGTCACTGAAAATGCTTTGTTTTTTCTAAAGATATATATGGCCTTTTCATGTTTAAATTGCAGAATCAGCTACATTGAATTGACTTGTGATTCAACACCAATTTGTCAACTAGACCATGGCATTATAAAAATATTAATTTAGAATGCAATTATTTTCTTCTGATAAGTTTAATCTTATATTCCATGATTCTAGGTGTCTCCCAAGAAGTCATGGCAGATATAAAATAAAAGTATTTCAGCAGAAAATCATCTAATATTCAGTTTACAGTTACAATTACAGAGAGACCTGTCAGTGTTTGAATCATTGTGTTTTGACCTTCCTGGATGGTATCACAGTTACTTCATGTTTCAGTAATGTCCTAGGTTGACTGTATGATGGTTTTATCCCCAATCATCTGTTCTGTTTATGGTGAATAATACGTTTTGCACCTTTAAGACTTGTTCCAGGAGTGAAGGTAGGGGGAGAAGAAGCACAGAGTTTGTTTTCAGAAACTGCACTCGCTCCTCCACATTCCTGCTCCTGGACTGTGTTGTCTGCGGATGGACAGACAGAGAGACAGAGCTCTCCTTTGCTTTTTGTTAGTTTTAGCTAGCTGAGGAAAAGAACACAGGCATAGTCCCTGGACTGTGGCTTTTTCCTTTTCTTTGGACCTGTTCAAGCCTGCTCTGGACTGAACACCCAGAAGAGTGAGCAGCAGCAGCTCTCACCTGTGGCCCACTGGGCTGTGCCTGTGCTTGTCTTTTTTTTTTGCGGTGGCAAGAAGTAATATTGTTTAGGCTTTCTTGTTTAATAAACAGTTTTTTTCACTTTTCTGCAAGGAGGTATCTTTTCCGAACTGGCTGGGGAGGGGCCGATTGAATCTGTCTTCTAGATGAACCCCCTTGGGAGTTCTCTCCCAAATTTGCCCTGAACCAGGACAAGTAAGTAAAAACAGGATGCAATTTTATGTCTGAGAAGATGGGATAAATTCACCCCACCTATGGAATTCTAAAGGTTTGCCTAATTGTCACAGTACTTTCCTGAAATACCTTAATGAAAATATTGCTCTTTGCTGTCATATTTACCTCACTGCTGTTATAAAAACTTCACATTATATTTGGCTTTATGCTATGTCTAATCTGGGTGTTGTATATTATGAACAATAGTAGTAGTAGTAGTAGTAGTAGTAGTAGTAGTATTGCTGTTGCTATTGTGGATAATTATTAATTATGATATTACCTTATTACTATATGGGACTGTGAGTATTATTAAGTCATACTGAAGAGCTGGATGGGGGAATTTAATAATTCGTCAGAGTAGTGTCTACCTTTATGCTCAGTGTTTTGAAGGAATTTCATTTTGAAAAAACTTTTTTAAGCTTATGGACTACTTCTGAGCATAAATAATTTAATCTATCTCTGATAGTGGCAAATGGCTGCTAATTTTTGTGGCTATTTTGACCAGGTCAGTATTTTGTCTATTTTATCTACTAGTATAATTTTTTTAAAATATGACAACTGTATGCTATTATAAAATACATATTTCAATGCATTTTTTATGTTTACTGTGGTATGTGCATGACTAAGAATGAAGATAATAAATTTCCCTGTAAAATTATTTACAGATGAGGTCGAGATGAGTGACAAAAGTTGATAGTCTTGAGGCTTGACAGGTTTGAAGAGTAAGCCAGTGTGTAACCAGATGTCTTGCACCTGGGCTGGAGTAATTCCCTTGTATCAATACAGGCTGGGTTATGAGCAGGTTGAGAACAACCTTGAGGAGAAGGACTTGGAAGTACAATGGATGAAAAACTTCACATGACCTGGAAATGTGTGATACCCGTATGGAAAGCTAACCGTGTCCTGAGCAGCACCAAAAGAACTGTGGGCAGGCAGTAGGTGGAGGGAGGGGATTCTTCTGCTTCATTATCATGCGATTCCAGCTGGAGTGCTACATGGAACTCTGATAACTGCAACACAAGAAATGTATAAATCTGTTGTAAGAGGTACAAAGAGGTCCGTACAGAAACTCAGTGTGACGGAACACTTGTGCTAGGAAGATAGTCAGAGAGCTTGGGTTGCTCAGTCTGGAAAAGAGATGGGTCCAAGCAGAGCCATCTTTTAAACATACAGAGAGAGGTTATAATAAAAACATTTTACTGCTGCCTGTACTGATATGAAAAGGGATGATAGTTTTAAACTAAAAGAGGAGAGATTTAGGTTAGATATTAGGAAGAAATTCTTCACTGTAAGCGTTTTGAGGAACAGGCACAGGCTGCCCAGAGAAGCTGTGAATGCCCCACACCTGAGTGTTCAAGGCCAGGTTGGATGGAGCTCTGAGCAAGCTGGTCTTGAGGAAGTTATCTCTGCCTATGGCAGGAAGGTCAAATTAGATTATCTTTAAGGTTCCTTCCAACCCAAAACATTTAATACGATTCTCCATATATGACTTAGACTAGGAAAATGAAAAATCTTTATGTTGAGGGTAGTAAGAGAGCGGAACAGATTTCCTAGAGAGATTGTGAATGGCCCATCATTGTTCTTCAGGAGCAGGCTGGACACAGCCTTGAACAGCATGAGCTAGGTGTCCTTGTCCATAACAGGAGAGTTAAGCAAAATGGACTTTAAAGATCCCTTCTAACGCAAAGTATTTTAGGGCTCTATGGCCATGTTTTCTCATGCTTTCATTGTGGGAACAAGGTCCTGTGGCATACTAGCAGCCTTTGTTCAAAGCTCCTTTAATAATTCAGATGATAAGGGCAACTTTTACAAGCCATTGCTGACAGAAATTTTTATCAGATATTTCTTCCATAATTTCTGGGGTTCTGCATAGTCTATGTCTTGTTCAGGGTTAGTAGGCAGATGTGTTTGGGCATTCCTTGAAAATCTTATTTTTCATTAGAAGTAAATTAATTGTTTTGGAAAATTTAAGTCTAACAGTAAGTATTGGGAACAAATCTAATAGAAAACTCTTATCTAGTATAACTCATATATATACATATACAGATACTGATAAGTGTATTTCAGTTTTAAATAAAAGATTCTGGTTTTTTTATGTGTGCTAATAATATTTACTAGTATAGTTCTACACATATTCTAAGGTCTCACCACCAAAGAAGACTGCATTTTATTTATTCCCCAAATTTCTGGAATATTCAAGAAATGAACATTTTCATATTATTATCCACATGAAAGGGGAGGGTTGTAAGTCAAAAATTGAAAGCAAAGGATATTTTTCTTTCTAATGTAAACATCTGGCAGCATTCCTTGCTTACACAATTAATGGGCATTTAATTAGCAATGATCAGTTTATGGCAGCAATATGAAGCAAATATTTCCCCAGTAACAAACAGATGTTGCAACAATTTCACAGGAATTTAGCAAAAACCAGATGATAGCAGTATCTAGAATAAAGTCTTCTGTCTCCAAGCAAATAGAGTAGCAGTGAATCAAAGAAAGACATAAAAGGTGGACTGCTAGATTGATCTGATTTTCTTTTTTATTTTTTTTCACAGCTTCTGTAATATTGTTTCTAAATCAACGTCATTAAAGGAAATCGAATGGATTTCTGCAGCAGCACTAGAAGAGTCTACATTTAAGCTTAGAAGGCATTCAAAACAAGACTGAGACTTTCTTTTAAAATAGTGTTGTTTTATTAAAAATTCAACCACTTAAAGCCCCTCCAAATTTAGAATGCTTGTGTGATGTTATAGACCACTATTTAAATCCATTGGATGGAGATTGCTGCCACAAACTTGTATCATTCGCTGTTTGTAAGGCAGACTACACAAAAATTTTTCACTACTTTCTTAATTGTTGCCATTTGTATGATGGTTCTAACACAGCAGTTTGATTCATGTTGAGTTACAAAAAAGCCCACACAGAAAATTTGGCTTCATTCACAAATTACTGACAATTAAGTAAAAATATAATTATTTCTACCAGCTGTCTAAGATTAAATGTATTACTTTTTAATTTGTGCTGCTTGTGAACAGACTTTCTATTATGGCTTAAATAAAGTTTTTCATCCTTTATTATGTTCTTTCATTACAAATGTAATGTAATGATAATAGCTTTGCAAACTTTGGATTATGCTGCTTTTGGCATGGATTAAAACACACATTTTATATGTAAAAGGCAGGACAGTACTTGGACTTTTAGTAAGATAGGTTTCATTGGTGAGAAACTTACTTTACTTCAGAAGAATTCCTTATTTACTATGCTATTTTGTATTAACCTGTGCCACAGTCTACAAACAATACACCAAAATAAGCAAAGACTCAAGGGACAGCTTATATAACAATGCTTTCATTTTCTTATGTTCACATTCCACAATAATTGTGGAGACAATCAATCATCATCTATTGTGTTTTTCTCCATTAAAATTACTATTCTTGCTAGAACATAAGGAAGCTGCCTAAGTAGCAGGAACATTCCTATATGTTTAAATCAATATATTGATCAGACTTGACAAACAACTCTTTAAATCATTACTATGACAATGCAGTTTTTTCATTAATAAATATATATTAATATTCTATTAATCCACTCATTTCTAATCAACTAGAAAATGCCCAACTATACATATTAAATGCATGGTTTATTATATTGCATTACCCAAATATTGTATCTGGATATTTTACCTCATCAATAATTTGCAATTTTCAAAGTGAAAAGTTAATATTATCCAAGGCACTAAACCAAACATTGTGATTGTTTACAGTTATTTAAACCTGTTTTGCTTAACTGCTGGCCAGTTTTTGTGCACAAATATCCAGAGAAGTCATTAAGAAGGTCCCACAAAAATTTGTTGACAAGAAATAACACATTACAAAACATTAGTTTGTTCTCAAGTTACTAAATTCAAATGATAAAGATATATTTTTGGCAAAAGTCATAAATATGCTAGTTATAAATCAATAACAATGAAATTTGCTGGATTTTATTTGTGTGAAGATACAGAGTTGATACTTATTTATAATTGTTGGTTGCATACTTCACTTTTATTGTACAATGTCTACATGCAAGTAAAATGGTGATTTCTACAAGCTTGCAAACCCATCAATGAAATAAATTATAGAAACTGCCAAGCATATTAGATATGAAGGAAATCATCTCAGGACACTAGTGACCTGTTAAGAAGAACTTAGGTTATAATTTATTGCATGTGAAAATTTTAAGGTAGGATTTAAACAAAAGAAATTAAGTGTGTTCACAATTGTAATCCATATATATTGCCTTTATGTATCAATTAATAGTCTATGACATGAGTAGATGCTTTGCTTCTTCAGTCTTCTTTGGCTAGCAAGTAGGTTGGAGTTTTTGTCTATTGACTTGTAAGAGAGACTATAAAAGAGAAGCTATTATAGATATTTAGAGAAAATTATGATGCAGCATTATTTTGCAGTTGGTCTTAATGACTGCACAGATTCGACCAGAAGGTGGTATTAATTTTTTTGCGATGTAACCCTCTTAAAAGGACTGCCGTTTTGATTCTGCATCTCCATTTCTCACTGTGAGAGTGCAGTAAAACACTTAGACTAAAATGTGAGTATTTTTTTAAAAAAACACAGTTAAATAACAGAATTAAGTTAATATTGTTACATGTCATTGACTAGTGAAAAATTCAGATCACTTTAAAACACCTGAAGATTTCTTTAACCAAGTTTCCCTTTTTCTGAATTCATGTGGTCAGGTATGTTTCAAGAAAATGAAATCTTTGGTTTGGGGAATGTAAATTTGGTGATTGTAGCATTTAAAATATGACACAATATAGATGATTTTAAGAAAATTTTCATCATGTTATAAATAAACATCACAAGTTAGGCAGTCATTATCTAATTAAATTTTCTTAATATATTCTTGTTAAATACTTCCTAGACATTATTTGATTAAATACCTATTTTTATTCATAACCGCAATGTCAATAAAAAGTGGCTTCAACATATTACAAATGTAGTTCTACTAAAAAAAGTATTTCCTTTTTCTTTCCTTAAGTGTTGTCTACTAAGTAAATTAGTGGTAAATTACTGTAAGTAAATGAATTGGGTTTAGGGAATAACAAACTAAAAATAGAAGTTTTCATAGGAGTGATTTCCAAGATATTCATATAAAGAGCAAAGAAAAACCATTTGTGTCTTCTATGGTATTTTGATTGACATAATTATAGTAGAAGATGTCTGACAAAAACTGTGGATTGTTTAATCAAAGTCTAATTTCAAATTTTCACACCAAGTGACAGACAGGCAAAGCTCTGCTGTTTCATGATTGGTGTAGCATCAGCCATTGCAGGCCAGTTAATGCCAACTTTTCCAGAATTAGTATCACCTGAGAGGAGAGTGTCAACTATTTCAGTGATTTGTATTTTCCATTGGAAAAGAATTTTTCTACTCTATTTTCTTTTCTATTTTCTAAGTTGTTTTTGACTTCATAAGTAGGCCCAGCTTCTCTCTGAGAAATCTTTGTTTCAGTGTGAAAATGAACCTATATGAATCTGTTGTCTACTAGTTTGTTCCCTCTCACAGTCTTGGAAAGACAATTTGTGACCTGTAGTTATCCCAGATTAAAAGACAAACTGAAAATTAAGGGTATTATGTTAAAAAACCTGCTACTAATTTCTTTTAGCTTGTTTATGAAGCTGTTACCTGAACAGTTCTTCTGACTATTCAGTTATATTCTATTGCTGTTTAGGATCATACCATGGTGATAATTCACAGATAACAGGGATTCAAGTCATGACTTGCACTTGAGAGTTAGGACTCAAGTCTAGGAAACAGCCTGCCGACTTAATTAGCTTTCTGGTTTCTTGTGTCAAAGAAGAAGTGCAAACTTGCATTGTTCAGAATTAAAAAAAAAAACAACAAAACTGAAACACCCCAAAAACCCAGCCAACCAAGCAACCTCCCCAAAAGCCCCAAAGGGTTCCTTCCACCCTCTTTCTTGACAGTTTAGCCAAGAAATATTTTAGAGAATTCAAAAAGATTCCTATTCTAAAGTTTTCATAGCTGGCATGCAAATCCACAGGATGAAGGAGAAAAGGCTTTCAGTCTTTTCTATTGCAGCTGACATCTTAACTCTGGGTGTTAGCTGAATTTAATTAATACTGTCCTATGCTGGTAATGACATGCTATTTAGTAATCACTGGTGTCCTGGTTTAGGGCAAATTTGAGAGAACACCTCCAAAAGGCGGCACCCCCAGAAAGCAAACCCATACAGCCCCTCCCCGCAACTGGTTTGAGAAAAAATTTCCTCAGAAGTGGAAAAAAATCTGTTCATTTAAACAGGCAAAGCACTCTCCAGCACAAAAAATGAACAATACCAGATGACAAAACACATTAGTCGCTCTGAAGAGATGACAAATTCAAAAAGTCTCTCCGATGGATGGTCTCTCTGCTATTGGTCCCTCTGGTGCTGGGAAAGACTGCTGCCCAGAGTAGACCCCAGAAGGCTACAAAGTGTAGGCTCTCGGTGTTTCCCCAGGTCCCGGTCTGGGGCAGATTCAAATGGATCCAAGAAAAGGGAAAGAAAACCAGTCCAGGGAAAATTTCTATGCTTCAGCTAGCTAAACTAACTAAAAAGCAGAGTTCTGCTCCGTTCATGCCCAGACAACACAGTCCAGCAGAATGTGGAGGAGTGAGTGCAGGCTGATAACAAATTCCATGCATCTTCTTTTCCCCACCTTTGCTCTCAGAGCCAATCTTGAAGGCACAGAATATAATATCCAGCATAAACAGAACACATGACTAGGGATACGCGACTACAGCCACCCTAGGACGCTCCACGCCTTATCCCCATATTGTCAATTTACTACCAAATATCATGCATTTTATTCACATAAAAACTTCTGTTTCAACCAAAAAATTACAATCAATACCCATCATGCTCCTGTCGCATCCCCACACCAGACCACTGAATCCAGGCTCCAGACTACAGAGCTGCAGGATTCCCCACTTTCATTTTACTCATTCAGAACTCCATCTTTCACTTGCTCAGACCTTCAGTGCTTGCACATTTCCTTTTATTTCATGTCTGTGTGGTTTACTGCACACACAACGGCAGTAACATCCAGCAAACAGTGGTATTGCTTATGGGTCTCACCCCACAATCAGATCTCCCTGAGGTACAAATAGTGTTGTTCCATCTCTGCATTATCCAGCATGTTATCCACCTGGCCCCTGAGCAAAGACAACCCCATAAATGGGTTTGTCTGTACTCGAGGCAGAATTGATCCACACTGTCTTCCCTAACAAACCTTTGACGTGTACCACTGGGACTTTGTCTACTATATTCAGGGACTCAGATTGGGCAGGACCTGCTCAGTTGGTGGAACCTCAGGTGTTAACTAACCAGGTGGCCTTTGCTAAATGCTGCTCTCAGTTTTTGAAAGATCCCCCACCCAAGGCTTTGAAGGTGGTTTTTAACATTCCATTGTAGCTCCCCACTTTGCCTGCAGCTGGTGCATGATAGGGGATGTGGTACACCCACTCAATGCTATGTTCCTTAGCCCAGGTGTTGATAAGTCACTTGAAATGAGTCCCAATCCTCTCCGGGGTACCGTGCCTCAAAGGACCTGCTTTTCAAGGCCCAGGATGGTGTTATGGGCTGTAGCATGAGACACAGGGTAGGTTTCCAGCCATCCCATGGTGGCTTCTACCATGGTCAGTACGTAGCTCTTGCCTTGGTGTGTCTGCGGCAGTGTGATGCAGTCAATCTGCCAGGCCTCCCCATATTTGTACTTGGACCACCGCCCACCATACCAGAGGGGCTTCACACGCTTGGCCTGTTTGATGGCAGCACACATCTCACAGTCATGGATAACCTGAGAAATACTGTCCATGGTTAGATCCACCCCTCGGTCTCGTGCCCATCTCTTCCCTGATGGCCTGAGGCATCATGGGCCCATCGTGCTAGGAACAACTCTCCCTTGTGTTCCCAATTGAGGTCTATCTTTGACACCCCTATCTTTGCAGCCTGATCTACCTGCTGGTTGTTTTGGTGCTCCTCACTGGCACTGCTCTTGGGGACATGGGCATCTCCATGGTGAACCTTCATAGGTAGCTTCTCTACCTGGGTAGCGATATCTTTCCACTCTTCAGCAGCCCAAATTGTTTTTTCTCTACGCTGCCAGTTAGCCTCTTTCCACCTCTCCAGCCACCCCCACAGAGCATTGGCTACCATCCATGAATCAGTGTAGAGGTAGAGCTTTGGCCACTTCTCTCTTTCTGGAACGTCCAAGGCCAGTTGAACAGCTTTGAGTTCTGCATGTTGGCTTGATCCACCTTCTCCCTCAGTGGCCTCTGCAACTTGCCATGTGGGGCTCCATGCGGCTGCTTTCCACTTCCGATTCATCCCTACAATGAGATAGTGAAAAGAGGAACTGTCAGTGAAAATAGCCTGCTTCTTCTGCTGGCAGTTAGTTGTATGTTGGAGCTTCTTCAGCCCGTTTCCACTTGTTCTTGTTCTTCATCCTTGACACCAAAATTTTCACCTTCAGGCCAACATGTAATGACTTCCAAATCTCAGGGCGATTCAGTTTACCAATACAGACGCACTGTGTGATAAGGGCAATCCACTTGCTCCATGTAGCACTGGGGCCATGGTGGGTGGAGGGAACCTTTTCTTTGAACATCCACCCACTGAGCACTGATAATTGGGGTGCCAAGAGGAGTTGTGCCTCTGTACCAATCACCTCTGAGGCAGCTTGGACTCCTTCGTAGGCAGCCAAGATTTCCTTCTCTGTTGGAGTGTAGTTTGCTTCAGACCTTCTGTAACTCCAGAATCCTAATGATCAGCCTCAAGTCTCCCCAGGCACCTTCTGCCAAAGGCTCCAGGACAAACCATGGCTCCTAGCTGCAGAGCAGAGCAAGTTCTTCACCTCTGGTCCTGCCCTGACTGGGCCAAGGGCTACTGCATGAGCTACAGCATGAGCGATCTCCTGCTTGATCTGGGTGAAGGCTTGTTGCTGCTCAGGGCCCCAGTGGAAATCATTCTTCTTGTGGGTGACCAGGTAGAGAGGGCTTACGATCTGATTGTACTCAGGAATGCATATCCTCCAGAAACCTAAGGCACCTAGGAAAGCTTGTGTTTCCTTCTTGCTGGTTGGTGGAGACATAGCTGTGATCTTGTTGATGACATCGTAAGAATGTGACGCCCTCCGTCTTGCCACTTTACTCCCACGTGCTGGATCTCACGAGCTGGCTCCTTAACTTTGTGTTTTTTGATGTCAAAACCAGCTTCCAGGAGGATTTGGATTATTTTCTTTTCTTTCTCAATCATTTCTGCAGTTTTGTTCTCCCACAACGATGTCCTCAATATTCTGTTGGTGTTCTGGAGCATCTTCATCCTTTTCTAGTGCAGTCTGGATCAGTCCATGGCAAGTGGTAGGACTGTGCTTCCACCTCTGGGGCAGTCAGTTCCAGATATACTGCACTTCCCTCCACGTGAAGGCAAACTGAGGTCTGCATTCTGCTGCCAGAGGAATGGAGAAAAATGCATTGGCAATATCCATAGTGGCGTACCACTTCACTGCCTTGGACCCAAGCTTGTACTGGAGCTCCAACATGTCCGGCACAGCAGCACTCAGCGGTGGAGTCACTTCTTTCAATGAATGGTAGCCCACTGTCAATCTCCATTCTCCTTCAGATTTACGCACAAGCCAAATGGGGCTGTTGAAGGGTGAGTGGGTTTTGCTGACCACCCTTTGACTCTCCAGCTCTCATATCATTTTGTGGATGGGAATCACAGCATCTCGAGTTGCTCTATACTGTCAGTGATGCACTGTCAAAGTGGCAACTGGTACCTGCTGCTCTTCACCATTCAGAAATCCTACTGTAGATGGATTCTTGGACAGTCCAGGCAAGGTGTTCAGTTCCTTGGTGCCCTCTGTCACTACAGCTGCTATCTCAAATTCCCACCTGAGTCCTTTTAGGTCTTTGAAATACAGACTTCGGAGGTAATCTATGCCCAAAATGCATGGGACCTCTGGGTGAATCACAATAGGGTGTTTCTTCCACTCATTTCCAGTCAGGCTCACCTCAGCTTCCACCAAAGTAAAATCCTGTGATCCACCTGTCACACCATCAATAGAGACAGATTCTTCCCCTACATGTCTCAATGGGATTAGTGTCCACTGTGCACCAGTGTCCACCAAAGCTGTATATTCTTGCGCTTCAGATGTGCCAGGCCAACGAATCCACATACTCCAAACACCACGGTTTTCCCTCGCCTCTACCTGGCTAAAGGCTGGGCCCCTCTAAGCCTGGTTATCCTTCTTTCCTTGGGCATATGTCTTGGAGGTTCCTTCAAGGGGATTGGATGTGTCATCATCATCATCATCATCATCATCATCATCATCATCATCATCAAACCTGGCAGTTTGACTACGGGCAACTGGAGCTGCTCTCCTTTTGGTGGAACTTCCTCTCTGACTCTTGCCTTCCTTCAATTCTTGCACCCGTTGTGCCAGAGCAGCAGTAGATTTTCCATCCCATCTCCTCATATTTTCTCCGCAATTGCGCAGGTGGAACAACAGCTCAGCTCATGGGGTGTACCTTCTTTCCCCATCTGAGGAATGTCTGAGTTGGATACCAGAACCTCTGATCTGTACTGCCGAGATTTGGAGAAGGTCCTCTTTAATCTCCTCCCTGAGTTTCCAATGATTCTCCTCAGTCTTGTCTTCTAGTTTCTGCAGATATGTTTCCACTGCTGCAATTCTGGCATGTGTTGGGCCATGTACTGCATCTGCACGTGCTCTGAGCTTCTTCAGCATATCGAGCACGGTCTCATCCCTCGCATCCCACTTCATTATTGCTAAAGCAGAAGCATATTCATGTGACCCGTACAAGTTTTCACCACATCACAGATGTACATGGTACCGAGTCTGGATTCCTAGTGGTTATGTCATCTGAGAAGACAATCTGTGCCACTGCCATTTCTCTCAGGTGTTGGATCCCTTGATCTATGGTCTTCCAATGAGTTTGCTGCATATAGAGATTGTCTGCACACAGGTATCTTTGTGCTACACTTTCCAGAATCTGTGCCCAGAGGCTGCGAGGGTTAGCCTCGCTCATCATTCCTTGGTCAATGACAGGATCATGTGACAGGGATCCCAAGTGCCTCGCTTCAGTGCCATCCAGAATTGTAGCCTCGTCTGCAGCATCCCAAAGACAGACCAACCAACTAATTATAGATTCATCAGGTCTTCGAATGTAATCCTTACTTAGGCCATGAAGGACCTTCAGGAAAAAGGAATCCGTATTGGCTTCTGATTTTGTGCCACTTGATTTGACTCCTGCTTTTACATCAGGAACTGTTAAGAGTCCTTCTCCTGGGTCATCATCATCTACTGGTCAGTCGGTCTTGTCTGTGCACTTTCCACTTGTGCTAGTAGCAACAGCCATTGGTTGAGGCTTACAGTCTGGTTTCAAGATGTTGGCTGCAGCCTGAGTGACTGGGATAGCTGCTGATTTATCTCCCTGCCCCCCTTCCTCTGTCTGCTGCCCTACACTATCTAGCAGGGTGCAATCAGCATATGCCAGGTCCCAGCTCACTGCAATGATCTTTTTCACCTTAGGCTCATCATGGCACTTCTCTTGCAGGTATTTTCCCACCTCAGCTGGGTTCTGAATTTGTTCATATGGAAATTCCCAGAAAATTATAGGGTCAGAAAATTTCTTTAAGATTTGGCCCATATCCTCCCATTTTCCACACCACTCAGGATTTTCTAGGCCTGGGTCTACTCCTGGGTCAGGGGTCTCATCAGCCCCCCTAGAAATCTCAGCCCTCATTCTAGAGAGACTGCAGACTGTATAGAGGAAGCTTACCACATTAAATACCAGAAAGATGGTATCTTTAACATTCAAGGGAAACTGAACATTCTTCAATAGGGATGTAACAGATTCACAGGAGAGGAAGGAAAGCAAAGGCTGAAAAGCCTCATCCCCTGCTCCTCCTCTAACAAACTGGGTGCATAACCATACCCATGAGCCATACATCCCTGAACAGACTTCAGCACCTTTATAAACTTCCTACAGGTTATACCACCAAGCCCAAACCAGCAACTATTCTAATCTGTTCCCCTCTACTGCAAAAACTACATATTAGGGATAATACCAGAGATATGTCTGGATAAGAAAATAAACCTAGGGACCATAGAGGTATTAAGAACTCAAAAAAAAAAAAAACTAGGGACCAGAAACATGTCCAAACCTCTGGCTCACGAGACATTATGAATTCAAACAACATGGCTACTAACTGCTTTTTCCCAGCACAGAGAATTGCAACCAAAATACAGTCAGAACAGGGTTTTTGAGTAATTAATTGAAGTATCTCTTTGTAATATTTTTAATATTTGTTGTTTTTCTATCTTACTTTAAGCAGGTGATACAGGATCTAATGCAATCAAAATTCTATATCAAAATCAATACCCATAACCATAATCCAAAATTTTTTAAATAAACTAAGGTTATTGCAGAATAAGAAAAGGAGTTCAGCACTTAAAGAACTTCTCAATATCTATATATTGGCATATTTAAACCCTCTAACTGCTAGATATTTGAAGTTCAGACAAGTCATTTATTGTTGTTTCTTGGTACATATACTGTCCTTTATTAAAGAACTGCATGTACTTATCATCTGGCTTTTTTCTTAATAAAAGAGTGAAATCATTTTGATCTCTGATAAAACCACAAGTACCTTACCTGGAACACTTCCTTTTATAGCAGGGGGGTGGTAAAAAATTGCTACTCTCGTATCTTAATGGATAATTTCTAGAAGGCACAGGATGTTTTCTACTTTCAAAATTAAGAAAGAAGCATCACATTTCTTTCTGTGGTGAGTGTGACTGACTTCATGCATACTATGCAATGGCTTAGTTTTGTTCTCACAAACTTCTGATTTTGAGAAAATACAATGTTTCCTACAAAGTTATTTTCTGCTAGTGCTATTTGACTTTATTAAAACATGTACATTTTATATTTAAAAAATAATTTTAGAAATCTTAATATGGCTGTCTTTTGAATGATCAGTAAGAAAACAAAGGGTACTATTTTCACCTTTTTATGCAGATGAGTCATGATCATGACGTGCTCATGGTTAGACAAGGCAAATGATAGATGTAACACATTTGATGTTCAGTTGCTGCACATCACACTACTTCACAGGGTAGTCTGGCAGAATATGTGCTACAGAAGCACTCCAATGTGGCAGTGTTGCCTGTGTGAAGGAAATGTTAAATTTAGCTTTTTTATTTTAAAAGGCTGCTTATATCACTCTGCATATATACAAAGATGTGAAGAAAGTAGAAAAGATGCTCAGAAAGTAACATCTGTTTGGAAAGCTTCCCTAACTACAATGTACTGTTGTGTCATTTATTAGTGGCTTCAGAAAGCAAGATTTCCAGAGGATTCATAACATTGCTCAAAAATTCTCTGCTTTCTGAGTGTGCATCTGGTCCTTATAGAAAGGTCTTGTTTTGGGCTTCCTTTGTCTCTTTTGTTTCAAGTGCAGTGATAAAATAACTGAGATGAAGTTATAATGTCAGAAGAAAAGAGACATTAATTATTTTTAAAAAATCAATTTGGATGACAAAAACATTTTCCTATAAAATTTCAGGAGTAATGTGAGCATAGTGACAATATTATTTGGAAATTTACTCTGAGCATTAGGGTTAATGCCAAAGAATTGGATATGGCAACTGTACATCTTACCTCAAATATAGTGCTTCAGTAGGTGATTAAGCACAATGGCAAAGCATATGTTGATGCAGCAATGCAGAGGAAAGCCTGACACCTCATGAATTACCAGAATAAGAACAGATTTCAAAGTCTTCGTTAAGAACACATTTACGTTAATCTGATTGTTTCAGTTCACTAAGTCCTTGGCTAAATGGGACTTGAGGCACTGTGAATGAAGATGGGTTGCATATACTGAAAATTACTGATTCCAGATGCTGTATTTCTTGCAGTCATATATTTAAAGTGAAATATAGCTTCATAGTCTTAAATCAAGTTGCATATTTCAGAGTATTCAAAAAAGCAACATTTCCTAGTTGGAGGATCACACTTGAACTTCTACATTCGTTAAGGATTTGCTGAGCCAACAGCATAAGCTAGGAGGTGAATGTTGCTATGATTTCAATGGGAAAGTTAAAAATTGGTTAAATATTTACCACAGAATATTGCTGTTTCTCAAAGACTGCCACTATTTAACTTCATCCTGCAACATTATTTATGCCATTTCCTCACCTAAGTTTCTTTTCTGATCAATACTATCTATGTTCTGCAAATTTTTAGTATTGAGGATGCTAGTACTGTATGCATACAGAAAATATTTTGAATAGCCAGTGTTGGAAGTGAAAGGAAAAACACGGGGTACTCTACTTCACAGCAAGAGAAGCTTCTGTCTCTTGCGTTGCACAGGACTTATATCTACCCCCCTTGCATCAGTTAACAATAGAATTTTTACAAGTTACCTCCTCATTCCTGTAATCAACAAAATATTTTGGAATTTTTCATATATTTTTCCTGTTGTATTGCTGAAAAAAAATTGCCTGACAGATGAAATTTGTCAGCAGCTTTGCATGTATGACTTTCTCATAAACAAAGTGTTCACAGTGACAGTTGATGATTAGCTCTCTTAAGCCCCTAAAAATTTCTGTTGCAAATTTCAAAATAAACTAGAAGTTGTTTAAGAACCCTGTAGTAAAGCTTATAAGAATAAAACACAGTAGCACAGTATACCACTTACCACAGTTTGTATTTAAACATATATTCTTTGCATTACTGAAGAGTCAAACAAGATTTGCTAGTTTTTTCGTCTTCAGCTCTGAGCTTCTCATACTCATTGGCTTGAAATTAAAATTTGAATTTGAGTTTCCTTTTAATCTCAATATTCTGATGACATACAGTTCCATCAGCTTTAATTTTATGATGAAGATGTTTAACTAACCTTTGCTTGGAGTTTTTTGCCAGTTTAAAAATCATGCATATATACAAATTTGGTAGAATTAACAGGATTGATTAGATGTTAGTATTTTAGAATAATTTCTGCATTTCCTAACAGGGGAAAAATTGTCATGGTAGGCTTAATGGTGGTGTACATCTGGAAAAAGGGAAATAGTCAAAATAACAGCTCACCGATTACTATATTTGTCTTCAGTCAACTTAATTCATTGAGTTTTTTCTGAGTTTTCTGTGGAAGAGGAAGTCTTGCACGGCTGTGCAGCAGCTGAAGGCTTTTCATGTTCTGTAGGTTCTAACAAACTCAAAGATTAGTGCAAACTGCATTTATATTTCTTGGCTGATACTGAATCAAAACCTGCTGGTTAACTTCCTGAAGATATCTGATGCAAAAAAAGCAGAGCCTTGGAGTCATCTTGTGTTTCAACAATCAGTCCCTACCCTGAGCATGCTGGGAATGATGCTGTTAATCTTCAAAGAACTACCCCTGAAATAACAGCAAAATGTGGAGACCTTAATGCATAAATTTCTTCTTAAGCACAGCCAGTTCTCTCTTTTACTTTCTTCAGATAAATCTATGCCTTGTGACCAGGAGTGCATAAATAAATTAGCAAAATTAATTGTATGATTGTAGAATGCACATCTTCTGTAGCATGTGTCCTGAAATCGTGCATTTCCTCCACCATCCCAAACCCTCCAAGGGTTTCAGGAAGAAAGCTAAATTTGAGGCCAGTACATGAACTTGCTTACACAGACCTCAGAAAATGAGTCTTTGGGCACCTGATGAATGAACCCAACACTGAATGTTGGGTTACGTTTCAAATTCAGTTGTCTTTCTTGACATCCCTATCAGTTTAGTATAAACCTCCTGAAATTGTTATTTGAAAATAGGTGCCTAAAGATATTGTTTTCAGGACTCAGCAAAAATTATTCAATAAAAGACAGTCATAAATGCTAGTTCACAACTTTAACATTTTTTAATCTTTCTTGCTCATCATGTTTCCAGGGAGTGTCACTTCCACCAGTCATACATTAATTTTGAAGGGATGTGCCTGATTCTCCAGTCATGCTGTGATACAGAGGAAATATTTTCTGAAAGTAAACTATGAAAAGAAAACATTAAGGATATTTTATTCAGGCTAGGAATTAAACTATGAGAAGTTTCAGGCTCTTTATGAGCCTAAAGTTTTAATTACCATGTTATGAATTTGGAGATCTTCAGTGTCCTAGAGTTAATTCTCATTCCTAAAATATAACTGTTAATCTGACTAAATGGTTTTGTTTGTATAGACACATATGAATGGGATAGAATATGTGGCTTTTATGACCAGAGCTCAGGAGGAGTTCAAGAGAGGGTGTGTGGCTTTTGAGAAATCAGTGAAAATAATAATGGCTGTCCTATAACAGTTAAAGTTTTAAGAAATGCTGAAGTAGTCATCAGCCCTGTTTGAGATCCTGTTGTGGTAGAATAAAAGATAAGGTTAAACTTTTCAAGTGTCAGCTGATAGCATGCACAGTCAGGTGAAACTTTGTGCCCTTGTAAGGAAAATTGAGTCTCCTATTTAAAAGATTTCTGTTACAACAGGAACAGTATTAATATGCCTCCAGTCAAATTAGCCAACAAGAAATAATTAACATCAGAATGCTTCCACTCTCAAACAATTCTTGAAACGGTTTTTTCAATAATAGAGGAAGAGAATAATTCAAAGCTTCAAGGTAAGCGGCACTAAAGGAATGAGATGGAGTTTCATCTACAAGTTTTTCTTAAAATAGGTAATTCCCAAGGGCTTGCCTCTTCTACCTAAGTGGGTTAACACTTGGGGATAATAGCCAGGATGCATTTAAGATGCTTAAGTATCTGAAACACAACTTTAATTTGTATTCTAAGGCCTTGTAACCTCAAATACTGGAGGGAGTATAAATATATGTGCATATGTATATTCTAGATATCTATATCTATATTTATATATATTAAAAGGAGGAAAATCAGATTGCTATGGAGAAATCACAGCTGTATCTGGTGAAGTTGCTCTCATTCATGTCTCTAAGGACATGTACCATCTTCTACAAATCTCATCAGGAGAGAGAGTGATAGACCACACTTCTAACTATCCTGTAAACTAATCACTTTTTGTAGTTTGGTGGTATCCTTTTCATCTCAGTAAAAGCAGGATTAATTTATTATGGTTGTGAGGGCTTTCGTTACTTTCAGATTATAATTTATGATTCTATTGCAACTATCCAAACAAATTTCAGACATGTAATTTAACGCTTGTGACCCCTATGCTGAAGAGTTCTGCTATTGTAAACTATCTCTAGAAAAGTTCATATTAGCACAATCTACAGCAACAGGTTTTAATTTTGAGTAGTTCACTTTGTTTTACCGATAACATCACTCCTTTAGTCTGCCTGAATCTCTGCAATTAAAAGATCATTTGAGAGGTTTGTTCTGAAAATATTACCTTACTTCATGACTGGCTCAGCTGCTTTTTCATCAACCTGTGATTTTATCATTACAGGTTGATTTTCAGTTTAGCAGTGAGTTTCCTTTTTGTCCATAACTGTTTTATGGTTCTGTCAGTAGTCTTGGAGCTTAAAAACATTTTATGGACTCTTTTGAAAACCACACATCCAAAAATCAAAAGGAGTACTCCAACAGACATACCTGTCATAGGGGTGGATGTTTCTGAACATTCTCAATGGTCTAATCCAAAGGTAGGAGTGGAGTAGGAAGGTGCAATTATGTTTGCTGCTGGGTTCTGGAGCTCAGACTGAAATGGCTCATTTGAGTTATGAGATAGATACAGATGCTAAAGAACTAAGGAGAAAAACAAAAAAGAGAGCAATCCCAGTCAGGGGTGATTCCTCATATGATATAAATGGCAGAGTCTCTGTTTTAGTCCTTTCAGAATGTTTATTCAAGAAATGGCATAGTCCAAGTTTCTGCAAGAATCCATTCTATGATGAGCTTGGTCTTTTATTGGTGAGGAAAAGAGGGGAGAAAGAAAAAAAAATCTACTCTTACACCTCTTCATCTGTTCTTTGACAAATAACCTTCTAAAGAGGTTGATGGAGGAGGATTCCTGTCCCTGAACCTGAAATATGCACCCTACCTGAATGTAGTGTATGTTCACTGGATTTCTGGAGCTGATTTCAGCAGCTGATTTGGATTTTTTTTTAATCTATCCACATTTTGACAGTGTAGCTTTGACTCTAACCAAGTCTGAAAGTTTGTTTTTCAGGTAAGATTATATACATTCCTTGGGGCTTATTAATATTTCACTTTAGTACCTACTTGAGTCAGCTAAATTAGCTGCCTGTTCTGCTACTGTTAATGGAGAGAGTAGCGCTTAAGGTGGTTTTCAAAATATCAATCTAACTCAGACTCTGTGAATAGCCTCCTCTGGTGCTTTATCTTATATCCATTGATACAGACTGAACTTGAAATACTGATGTAGAAACGCCCTCATCCTTCATTCCTACAGTACATCTCTCAAAATTTTCTTAAAAAATGAAGTGTACAACATACTTCTGTTTCTATATGCACATAGTAAAATGCTTGTGACTGTCAGTGGCACAAAATTGAGTAGCTTATTCTAACAACTGCTTCACTGTCCATACTTTTAATAATCTTGAAATTGTTACTTCATTAAATTCATTTTTTGATGCAATAAAATACAGTTATTAGCGAGACTCAGGCTCATGCTGAGGATTTGTTTTTGTAGGTCTAAAAGGGACACAGCAGTATGGAAAACTTTGAACTCTGACCCTTCATGAGTAAATCTAAACTTAAATATGGTATTAGCTTACAATGTACTTTATGCAAATTTTTTTTTTGAAAACGGATTCATTATAAATTTGCCCAACCTACTTTCTAATCTTGATGGATATATTCTAATTAGGAAAATTGACTTGTATCCCAAGTGACATAAATGAAAAACTTAAGGATAAATACACACCTAATTGACTGGTGACATGCTGAGGATATTTGGTTTGCAGATGAAAGGGTTCATAGATATTATTTGGCAAAAAGCTATGTGAAAATGTTTTAATTTTTCTGGATTTTATTTTGCCCTGTAAAGTCGTAATTTTTAAAAAATATTATTAGTAGCTAAATCAATTAAAGCACTAGGGTGTAGTTTCTGTTTTCTTATATTCTGTTTGTTATAATATTGTCTCTCACATACACCACAAAACATTTCCTGTTGATTTATGTAATTTCGTAGACATAGTTTAATCAGAGCCTTGTGAGCCTGGAGATACCATTGTTTGCTTAATATTTGACAAGCACAATTCAAAATTCAAAACCTTCTAGGCTCACCAGACCCATTTCCATAATCCTTAATTGGGAAAAGTCTTGAGAGTTTTGAAATACCATGCTGAAATTGAGCTCAAGGGTTGGCAATACTAACTACCAAAACTCCCTGTGTAAGCCCACAAACAATAACACGTGCACCCTCTGTGCTACCCCTTCCCAACATGTGGCAATGGTCAAGAAAATATGCAGCTACAGCACAGTTAGACTTTTAAAGTTAATTTAAAATCATAAAAGTATAAAACTTTGAGTTAATTTCATTTTCAAAAACATGATCATAAACTCTTTTTTTTAATATTTCTGAAGAAAAATAATAGCTTTCTATTTCCTCTCAAATCATAGTTTATGTTATTTTTTCCTCAACTATCTGATGGGAATTGATTAATATACAAAGGCACTTGTGGTTTTTCAAATTATTCAGTAAGAGCAGGGTTACGACCAGTAATTCATCATTTTCCTCTTCATCCATTTCAGCTGCCCTTCTGAATTCTGCGCAGTACTGGAGAGTCATATAAGTGGCTCCAAGTCATAGTAATAAGTTACATTATAAGAAACATAGTGCCATAAACCATAGTGCTTTTCTACATTCTTATCTTTTCCAAATTTTTGGATAGTCCTTCTGCTCATTGTGCCACTAATTTTCACAGCAGCTTTCTTAGTAGCCATGGGCTTAATAATAATTTAAAATACAAAAACCTAGAATGGTTGAATGGAACACAGGCAGAGCATGAAACAGTTTACACTGGTTTTGTGCTATTTTGCATTTTCTGTTGATTTAGATTTATCTCAGAACAGTGATGGCATATGTTGAATAAGTGGGAGAGCAGCTTGGGAAGATATATGTTTATTTAAAAGTGCTTTCTTCAAGGCACAGATAATTCAATTTGTTTTTAGAAAGGAAAGAAATATTGTTTATCTTCTGAACCTCAGCTGGGCAAATATTTACTAGGCAGTGTGTGCTAAAACAGTATCAAAGTACACATTTGAACAGTGAGCTCCAAGGTGGGAAAGCTGCTGGCAAAACCTAATTTTGGAGATTTCAAGGTTGTTTTTGGAAGCACTCCCCAGAAGATTATTTAATGTACTGAAGTAAATGTTGCACAAAATGATAAAGCTGTTGTCTTAAGCACCCCATAAAACATAAAGCCAAACTATTAAGGCAAGAATTCAATGAGTTCATATTGCATTTAGGTGCATGAGGGTGACAATTTGTTAATAGCATTTTGAAAATATTTAAAAAATATCTTTTGGTGAGTCTTCCTTTAAATATTTTGTAATATTCTGCTTGACATGTTTTTTATACCCTGTTTTCTTTTATTTCCACACATAGATTGGCACACATATGCTAGCTACAGTAGCATGTAATTTTTAAGTGTTTTTTGAAGTTGCACTAAAATTTCTTCAGCAGCTGGAACATTTTTAGATGTAGAAATGTGTCTTTACATCTATGAAGAAAAATGATGATAAAGTAGGTAAGATACAAAATTCTGCTGCAATGATGGAAGAAATGTAGATGAGAAAAATGGTTTAAGATTTTTTTTCTAGTAGATCTAAGTTAACAATATTACCCATAACACCACATAATTGAATTAGCATGTTGAAATCTTGGTATTAATTCCTAAGTATGAGCGAAAGGCTTACTGCAAAAAGGATGCTAAAACTTCATTTCTCCTTATGCCTATGGAGAAATGAAATATTTGTTCAAAGTATGAGAATGAAAGATGAAGTCTGGTATACAGAGGATGTTTACCAGTTGCTGTTTGTTTGTTTTCCTGATTTTTGCTGTTCTGTTGGTTTGGGTTTTTGAATATATTTGTAATTGCCATTAGGCAAACCTCTAGCCACTTCTCCATAAACATCTGTGGTTTTTGCTGGAGTGATTTACCAATTCTGAGATTACTAAGCAACTGAAAAAATTGGATGATATAAAAGAAATACTAAGGTGAAATGCCAGTGGTCTCTCTGCTACAAGTCTCTAATATTTTGTTTTGATGTGCTTCTTCTCTGACTTATTGAGTGCAAATCACTCTACCAAGAAATTGTAACTTTATCACTGCAAATAAATGCGATTTTCTTTTCTACAGGATTTGGATTTTTGATTAATACTTCTTATATCTGTGATTCCAAAAACTTTTTCAAACACTAAAAAGACATCTCCCTCCAGACAGGTACACTACAAAAAGTTACATATCAATGCTAAAAGAAATTAAAAATCACATCTCTTCTACATCTTTGACATATTATACTTCTGTGTACTGACTGTTCAATGCAAACCAAATAAAATATATTAATATTCCCAGCTGGTTAATATGTGAGCCTTTCCTCACTGATCTCTTATTAACACTGCTTAGCTTAGCTAAACAAATGGTAGTATGCGTATTGTTGGTGAGCTTACCTTCTTACATTTATAATACAAATTTATAATAGAAGCAATATCATATAGTATTTAAATCCAACATTAAGTGTTTGCCCTAGATGGTCTTTCTTTTATTTAAGTGCCATTACTTTTATGTAGTCCATTTTCATTGCATTTAGTCACATTTTAGTAATAATGTTTGCATGATTTACCAGGAAAATGCAATCTTTGCCCTGAATGGCACAGTGCAAGAAAAAATGGAAGCTGTTAAGAGCCTGAATGGCAAAAAAGTATTATTGACCTGTGCTGGCAGCCATGTGTTTCAATTATTTTCAAGAATCCATTTGTCAAATAAGTGAAGCAATGTGGGACGTCAAGTTCAGGCTGGGGTTAGTGCCTTTCTACAGCTGATATGATATATCTTCTGTAGCCATTTAATTGAATTATCCAATTTATTTTTCAAGCAACAATGCTCTACCAAGAGCCATGATATTAAACAATTAAGTACTGGTTTAAAAGTCTGCATTTTGTGTAGTTCATCATTTCTCTGCAGCAGACAGTTGGCCTAGGGCTGTGCTGCATTCTGGTACAGTGAAAGCTTAGTGTCTCAGAGAGCACCCATCCTGACCCAAACAGCCAAATTTGGGATGAGTACACATGGAGAATGTGCATGTCCTTTGCCTGGCGAGTACTGTAAAAGCTGTATACTTAATTTCTGAGGATATTGTTAATTTGTATGCTTCAAGGACTTCTGGATTTCTGGTTTGAGACTAGAAATTCAGAAAAGGGACAAAACTAAAAGAAATTATGAGAAAAATACTAAGGGAAAGAGTGGGCTAGTTTGCAAAATTTCTTTAAATTTTTGCAGCAGTAAAAATCACCTTGATCAAATAGTTTGGGATTTGTGTTTTCCTTTTTTTTTTTTTATTATTTTTTATTGGAAATTTTTTGTCTCTAGTGCAGAGAAGGAAGGAGTTGTTTAGTTGGGTACTCATATAGTATATTAGTCTGCATCCATATTCTTCCACAAATATTTAAAATACTTTCAGCAATTTTACTAAAAAATAAGTTTATTTCCAGGTGTTAGTAGAAATTAATGTAAATAATTTTTTTTTTAAATCTTAGATGTTTTCTTTTGTTGTATATATATGGGTATATATTTTTATATGAGAAAAATAATTACTGAAACAGAGGGAACAGTAATGACTCATTTTTTTTTCAATTAACATTCAACAATTAAATTTTAATATGGTCAGGGAATTGTTCAGAGACTTTTGTATGGGATACTGCACCTTTAATTATCTGCCCTCTGGTGCCAAGCCTTTTCTTTGAGTGCTTCCATAAAAGCTTATTGCAGCTAGTTATTGAGCAAATTAGTACTTGAGTTTTGGTGAAAAATGTCTTTATTAGTCCTAAAACCAGAGTCCCTGTGCATTCCCAGAAGGCGTGATTTTGTTTGATGAATAAATCTAGTAATTATCCTGCTGTTAGGGCTGTACTGCAAATGTCATAAGCAGATAAACAGAAGGAGTAAGCCTTCCGTAAATTCTCTAATTATCTATGTTGGATTACTTATTGCCTGCAGATGATTTATGAGCATATTGATATATCCTTAAGTATTTTCATTTGAGTTCACGGATGCAAATAATTAAGGCAGTAGTAATTTGCAAAAGAAAGTGGCAGGTCAGGGTCATCTCATAAAACTTGTGCTCATGTTCATGCTACGGGAGAAATAGGTGTTAGCACTTTGACTAGGCTTCCTCCTTTGACATCTTTAGCATTCCCTTTCAGGATTTTTGCATAATTCCCAATCTTACGTAAATGTGTCTTAGACTTCATTTTGCTTAGATACCATGAGGTCAAAATAGAGATGATTGTCAGGTTTATTTCCAATACCCAAAATGTATATGAACCTGGAGAGCCACATTGGAAAGTGTTTAGATAATACTACTGAAGATGGTGATTTTCTTCATCTTGCTATTGTTTAAACATTTGGTTCATTCTATTGCATCACATTATATTAAATTCGGTTATATCCCTGGTGTAGTCAGTATGGATGAAATAAAGATTTCACCTTTCTTTCTCAGAGAAGCACAAAGAATGTAGAGAATCCTTTATGTAGAAGCATACACAAATACAAATTTTTATATAACCAAAGCCTCTCTGTGTGTAGCAGGAGGATGATAATTTTCTGCATTTCAGCTGTTAAGGGATATTTCTGCTGAATACTCAAGATGCAGAGAGTTTGCTTCTAGTAGTAAAAAGCAGCTGAGGGAAACTACTAGAAAAGCTTGTGCTACGCAATGTGTATAAGGTATCATTACCTTATTTCTAGCTGCAGCTGGGATTTGTGTGTTGATATTTGCATGCATTTCTCTTGCCTCATGCCTATTCATCTATCTAATAGTAGACAGACTTTGGCCTAATGTGTTACATAATTTTGTGGGTGATATTTTCAGTTTTACTTAAAAGTTGATGCAGTGGAACCAGCATGATTTATGGGTTTAGGAATAAAAATAACATAACTATGGCAAAAATGGGTGTTTAGAACTGTTGCAATCACTTTTGCTCAAGGATGATTCAAAGAGTGCTTTTCATCTCTTGTAATAACTATTTTAGTTTAATTTTGCTTTAGGAAGCATATTTGAGCAGGCTTTAACATGGCAGAGAACTGACATTTACAATTTCTATTGATATATCAAATATTTAATCTTCCAGATGTTCTCCCATCATAATAACTTACTTTAGCAGAACTCATTTTCAGAAAACAGAGTAATTGCATGAAGCTGTATCATACTCAAATGATACAATAGCAAGTTTAGCTGAAAATTTTTCTCAAATGTTTAAAACTGATGCATTGAAATATGCCCCAGGAATTATGATAGTGGTTATTATGCTGTTTGATATGTTGCCCCATGAGTTTGGTTATATAAATATGACTAAAAGAATAGTACTAATTCTTTTCATACAACTGTGTTGCATGGTTATCTGATTTTTGATTTGTTTTTGGAGGTGCAGAAATGGGATGGTATTGATCTACCTGGCACACATAAAATGTGTGTGGGAGATGAGAATAGTAATGCTGCTTTAAGATTATTACTAGTCTAGAAAAGTCTCGTCTAGAAAACCTGACCTTTCTGATAATTTCTTCTGGGCATAATAAACTTAGATGTCACTTTAAGTCTTGTTGCATAGAAATATAGGGATTGGACAGAATTGTACTCTTTCTTTCCTAACACCTGCATACAATGGATCTGTTATCTTTATGGACAGGAGTTGTTGTCCAATTAGAATATTCTCCTTTAACTGAGTTTTCTTCTCAGTCTGGCCTTACTGCACCCCCTTTTTTTTTTTTTGTTATAGAAATATTAACTGCTTCTCTCCAGAGTCACAATATGTTTGTAAGAAAAAAAGATGGTTAATTGAAAAGACCAGAGGAATCAATGATTTCCAGAAAGACTATTAACAGTCATGGTTAAATACTGAAAACCTATCTAGCTACGTCTAATCAGCTAAACCTCACATGCCATCAGATATGGATCAGAACTTTTCATAACTCATGTTGCAGATAATCAGTCCATATAGACAAATCTGATTCCCTTGGGAACATCTGAACTATAAATTATTGTTATTGCTATTTTTAACTTAGAATATCATGGTGATGTTTAGTTTTTTGGTTTTTTATTTCTCCCTGCATAGTAACATTAATAATATGGCAGCCAGCACTGGCTAGAACATGTGCCATAATTAGTGTACAGTGCTTTTAGGACTTTGGGAGAATTTTATTTAAATAACCAGTCAAATATTTTAATCAATTTGGCGCAGCACCCATTATGTTCTTATTCTGTCCAGCAATTTAATATTGTTTGCTGTTGCCTATGTTTATACAAACCTTCTTTTGGGGTGCATGTTTGTGAACATGAACTTGTAAACTGAAACCAAATTTCCATCCTTGTTCAATCAGAGCTTTTTTGGGTCAATTAATAAAAAGAGCAATATGTGACATCTGACAAATTACTGTATTATGGAAAATCAAATATAAAGCTTAATATTTAAAACAATCTATTAAGAGTTTGTAATACTAAATATTCAATATTCAATACTCAAATAAATAAAAGGTTCAAGTATAGCATGAACTGATAAGGGGTGAATGTGATCATAACATTAGTCAGAATTAGTTGCTTGAAATAATTACTGGGATCTATTTTACTTATTGTAGTGTGTATGTAGTATGTCCTTCATAGCACCTTGAAAGTATCCATGATCACCTAATTTGCTGTCAACAACTTTTTCAACTACTGCCTGGTTCACAATGAAGAAATGTGCAGTAAGACTAAAATCCTCTTCCTAATGAGTGCCTTATTTGTGGATGAAGGAGGAATGGAAGCTACGACAATCAGAGTTTTTATAATTTCTGGTGTTTTATGTAACAGTTAAAGTCTGACAGCCATGAAGCCAAAAGGAATATGCTGCATTGTGGAGCTGTTAATTGGTCTCTGTCACTGTTTTTTATCAGGCATTATATGAAAGCTAGCCCAGATGAGTGGCTTTTTACTTTTACAAGAATTAATAATACTGGGCTGTTCTGACTAAAATTAGTTTCATAAAGGTCAGATAGATATTCTAAAATGTCCCTCCTGGCTCGAGCAGAGGGTGCTGACAATTTACTTGTCAGAAAACTATAAATATCCATGTTCTGTGTTTTTAATATCTAATTAATAAGTTATATATTAAATACATCCAGAAGAAAATCCTGGAAAAAATAGTTGTAACCATATTTAATTATAATATTGGTAGCATTTATTACTCTGTACCATTCAGAACTGTTTCATTCAAAATCTATGCATCAAATATGGGAGCGGGAATTATGCATTAATAGGTCAGTTTACACACGGGATTTCTTAAATTCATATGTTCAGTTTTGAATTTTCGTCATAAATTCTTACCAATTTTTTTTATATTGGTAAAAATACTTTAAAACTTAGGGTTTTATATATATTTGTATATATATATTAGTGTACTTGATTTTAAAATCAATGAGTATTATTGAGTCCACTTTACATCAGGATTTATTATATACTGACTGTGTCTTTGCATTTAATAAGCTTAGATACTAGGGGAAAAATCAGTAAAAAAAGATTACACCACAGATAATTAATAAAAATCAATTAGTTTGTTAATGAGTACTCTGCCATTACCCAAGGTAGCAGAAACCAGCTTGGGAAAAAAGCAACATCCCCGAATAAGACATTTTAGATGCCTGAGATCTGCTGAGAATTTCAAAGGAAATGACTATAAGAGACAGCACTACTTGGGTTAAATCTGGCTAAATTTCCTCTTGAGATTGCAGGTCCTCTAGCTAATAAATCTACTAAAAAAGTGATTCACCTTTAGTGTGTGCTATAAACCATCTTTTGATGCCTTAAGTACATTGCTCACTGCCCTGTATTAAAAACAAACCCCATAGTTGTAAATGTCAATGACTAAGATTGTTAGAGCTCTTGCATCTCCTTGCTTTAGTGTAAAAACTGGAAACACCCATTACCTCTTAGATGACTTTAGGATAACATTTTGCAATCAGATATATAAATGGCATAAAGTCAAACATGATCTGGCAGCGAAATGCAAAATGCTTTCAAAATGTCCTTGGAATAAAATGGGAAAGTTCAATGGCAATGCTTATTCGTTTGTAAGTACATTTCTGTAACAAAATCTATAACGTTTTCCATCGCCTTTCTTTTACTTTGTCTCTCCATTGGTAGGCCATGGTAAATTTAATCAAACTCTATACAGAACTCAAAATAAAATTATAATCCATACACACACTGTCAGCCATAAAATTTATTTATTTATTTTTATTTTCCTTTTCTCTTTGGGTGGATATATCTGCGAATGTATCTCTATGGTAAGAGAGAAGAAGGTGCTTGGATCTGGAATCATTGTATACAATCCAAGTCTTGTTTTTCTTTTCAGGAAGCAATAGAAAATACCTATGTGTATAAGGTTAAAGTATTGGCCTCACCAGAAGTAAAATTTTTTGTGTTGATCAAGAGAGACATACACCAGAAAAAGAGAATTCCTCATTTTTTAAATAGTTGCAGATGATTAAAAACTTTGCTTCAAAAATATTTTCTCTGTGAGAGAACTTCTATTGATATATACAGTAACGGCACAAGACAGCTAAGTATAGTATTTTAATGTTACTGTAGTGATACAGTACCTATATGTTTCTTATTTAAAATACTTTCAAACTTACGATTGTCATCCTGCTTTGGTAAACTTAGCATGGAGTTCACTATGAGCAAAGTGCACAGCAGGTAATCTGAATGACTTGAAGTCAGAAGGATTGATTCATAAAACTTAATTTATTTCCAAAACATTGTGATTTTAAAGTTAGAGAGATAAATATCACTTGTTTTTGAACCATTGTAATGTTTAAACTTCTGGGTGGATAGTCAAGAATAATTCTGTATACTGCAGACTGACTGTTTTTCATTATTTATGTGTATATTGGCATTCCTTTATTGGTATCACAATATTTTAAATTTTTATTTGAGAATCTACTTTTTAGATAGTATGAATTACTTTATCCAATTAAATAGTACTTAAAAGAATTTATTCTCTATTATATATTCTATATAGAATATATTCTGTTCTATATTCTTTATTCTTTTTCTTAACTGTGTTATCTCAAAACTGATAATTTATTAAATACTGATGATTTATTTAATCTGATCTGATGATTTACTAAATACTAGGATTGATTATGTTGTTTTATATGATCATAAGTTATCTAAATGACCTTTTAAAAATTACTGTCTTTTTAATACATAAGCCTAACAGATAAAATACCAATGCCATAACTTCCTCATTAAGCTGCTTGCCATCACAAGAATTTCCTCATTAAGCTGTGTACCTATGACATCTAAATGCTGTCATAATGTAATCTTTGTATCAAGTTAGGGGTTCAGACAAGGTGCAAACATTCTGAAAAAAACAGAGCAGAAAATCTCCATATTTGCATCATTATCTCAGTTGCCATTTAATAATCTCAGTTTTGAAGAACCTATGCTAAGCTTAGTGCTTTTACTGTTATATACTTTTCACATATAACACTGTGCTGTGGAAGCAGCAGAGAGTTGTGAATGATGGCAATCTTGGAAGTACACTGTACCTTTAGCATTCTTAGTGGCAGAGTTAAATTTTACATTTTTAACCTCCAGTTATGTAGCAAGCAATGGACTACAATGTGATTCTTTGCACTCATTAAACCTTGATTGCCTTTTCCATCAACCAGAAGGAGCAGGTCCTTGGCATTTATTAGATATTGATAACTATCTGGGGCCAGTGAGGTACAGCACCTTGTGTTATTAGATGTTGCCTGTTGAAGTTTCAAGACATATCAAGTTGAGAGATACCCAGCAGCAGAATGTGTGAGCATGGTTTAATTAAATGGTTTAATTTCAAAACTGAGGCCATAGTTTACCTGCCTAATTATATATGGCTTTTCAGACTTATGCAGACTTCTCAGTGGTCTGTGAATGTTCATCATACTTTCACGGTATTTGCATACATCATATAATATAATGCATCATATAAGGTAATAGCAGATTTATATGGATAATATTATTCTTAATATACATATTTAATGTTTTATGTTTTATATTTTATATTAATACCCAAGGAAACCACTCCTCCTAACACTACAGATAGTTGAAACAGAGGGGTTTGAGAAAACAGCATGTTACCAGCATCACTGTATACATTCTGTCTCTCTGGCTATAGCATAGACATTCAGAATATGTCCTGATTGTACATTATTCTTCATGTGTACAACTAAGCATGTTACAAAACTATTAAAAGAAGCATCATGGCAATTTGTCAATCAGAAGAGTTTGTTGAAATTAATACTTTGATTTAGATGAAAAAAGTCATAGCAGCCCTTTTGTAGTTGTGATAATCTCTGGAGGAAAAAGAAGCAACATTTTTATAAAGAACTAATGTCCTTAACTCCATGTCTTATTTAGGCAGCTGACACTGCAGAAATTAATAACTTGGAATGTTAGCTCTCTTAGTCCTCCACCCCTTACAATATCATTCTGCCCAACAAGCAACCAATTTATAACAAACCTTGGAATAATGGAGTACCTTATACATTGAGGTTTTTTTCCTCAGTTTATGATGAATATCTGAAAAGATGTGGCTACATTTTCTGATGACTCTTTGACCGCTTACACTTACAATGCAGCTTATATTTCTTAGTGGTTTTCTTTTCTCACTCCACATTTAGAGCTTTTTAGAGATGGGTATTCCCTGGACTACCGATTCTGCTGGAAAAATGTGTATCCAACTTGAAAAATGTTCTTAAACCTTGCTGAATTGAAGCCTGATGGCTAGTACTGCTTTTCTCTATTTCCCATCCCCTCATACTCCATCCCTCATCCCACACCCCTCAGCATCCCACACCACAAAAGAAAGTTAACAGCTAAATTGATCATTTTCTGGACAAGTACTAGCAAATGGAATCACATTCAGTTCAAAGTATGTCTTGAATAAATACTTCATCTTCTACTTTGGTAGATGATGATGAACACTATGTTTTTGCTGGGTTTGGGACTGTGAATTTGTTAGTTCAGGAATCTTGTTGTTCCTACCATGAATTGTTGACAGAAATCACTTTTCTTTGTGCAAGCAATATGTTACAGTCAGAAGGTCAATTTGAACTAGGCTGCTTTAGAGCTGCAGAACAGGGAGTTGTGGGGATTTCATGAGGAGGAGCCATGAGCTGTTAGCTGCTTCTAGTGATGCCTTTTTCCTGGTCCTAAAATCATGAGTCAGACACAGTCAGAGTGATAAAAACGGGTTACCTTTAAAAGGATCTTTAGGTGCACAATTCACCAGATGGAAAACACTGAAGATGTACACACAGCATAATGCATACACAATTTTTAGAGATTTTGCAAATTGGCATATCTGACAATGTGACATATGTGGTAAGGTAATTCCCCTCCAGTTCAACCCTTTTAAATCCCACCTTCCTCTATATAGGAATTAAACTCTGTGCAAATATGTCTTGGAGTAGTGTTTTCAGCCTTGGCTCCCAGGAAGAACCAAGATACGATAGGAGCCTTGGACCCCCACTTTGGAGCCCCTAGCATGTGTTTTGTCTTTTTGCCTTTCAGGTTAGGGAAAAGTACTGGGGTTACCTATGAATACAAAAATAGGCTACAGAGCTACAAATATATGTGTAAAGAATATAGGGAATATATAAAAGAAAAAAAGGGTAAAAAACAATTCAGCATCACTAGTAGCTCTCGCTCTGGATTTGCCCAAATTCTTCTTTTGTTCATTGTTTCTCTAACTGAGGATAATAGTAAGTCAGTTCATTCAGATTTGTGTCTCTGGATATCTGCTAGCAACCTTTCATGCATCTCTGGTAGAGCTGGGACTGGAGGTGGGGAGAAGCAGTGGCACAAAATTCATTTCTGGTCATGTTTGAGTGTCTAGGCAGAAAGACTGGAAGGTGATTTAAGAGGAAATTTATTTCAAATTATGGTCTCATGAGCTTTCATACTCTTCAATATTCAAGCTGTAAAAACAGTGCACTAAACAGAAGACAACTAGTTTCTACCTATTTCTGTGTAAGTAGAATCTTTCTTATACAACATGATTTTCATTCAATTTAGCTTGCATTTTGCAAAGGAGGGAGCACCGACTATGAACTCCTTTGCAGAACTGTGGATTGATATTTCAAAGGAAAAGTGTTAAAATAAAAAACTCATGCAGCATGTTAGTTAGTGATGACATACTGGGTGAAAGTTCAGAACCCTTCTCTGCACAAAGCAGTGATAGAATTTACTTGTCATCAGGTTTTTTACATCAGCCATCTGCTGTGTTTGTCTGTTGGACAGGGAGTTTGGGGTATTAGTGGCAAACACAACAATCGTGGCTACGTTGGTCATTTTGTTTCAACCCAAAAACCCTATAGAGTGCCTAAAGAAAGACTTACCAAAACTTAAACACTCTATACTCTTAAATGAATTTTGCTATCTAAAAAAGCTGTGAAGAATAGATTCCCAATTCTTTTCCAGAGAATTTACTGAATTTTAATTATATCACAGTACTTTGGACCTAGAGTTGTGGTCAGCAGCATCTAAATTATAACTTTCAGTCATTTTCCAGCTTGGTACAGATCATATTGGCAATTTGTAATAAATTATAAGTATAATAATATTATAAATGAATAATTATAAAGATTCTAAATTATAATACTATAAATAAATTGGCAATAAAATATCCATAAGGCATTGAGAAGCAACAATCCTTTTCATCTATAAGTAAACCATCTACTAGTTCTAGGACTAAATTTTAACTCTTCCACTTTTTTTCATGTTTTCTTTTTTCTAATTGCTCTATATAATTCAGTTTCTTTATCTCCACCCTTCACCTCAAATAGAGGATAAGCACCATCCTTAAAGTCTTGTGAATCTAAATTTTACACATATGAAGTTCTGCAGTTCAGATTATGTGCAGTTGTGCCCCAAGTCTCCAGTATACAATCACATTTTTCCTTCTCTTATTTAGCAATGGCTTTTGAGGTTTTATTGAGAGAGAGATTAGCATGTGCTTAAAGTAATAAGAATGCTCTGCTGGCAGTCAATGTGTTTTGGGCTGCCACTGTAATTCATCAAACATTGGTTCTCTATCATAGAGAACAGAAACAGAAATAGAAACATGTTATTTAATGAAGAGCAAAGCCATGCCTGAGCAAAGAAAAAACTGTACTAGCATTTGTAGAATCTGACTTGAACAGAAATTGCTCATAGATTCTCCATCTGCCGGTGAGATTGCATAAAATTCTGGTTGCATGTATGTATTAAGATATAGCAGAAATTAAAATGAAACCAAGAAAAGGCAAAGGTAAAGTAAAATATCTTGCTATTAGGCCATTGCTTTGATCATAAGGTTTCAAATATATCTATCATCCTACATCTGTAAAGCTGTATTAAAAGGTTAATGAAGTTTTGTACCTTTTTGGACTTATTGTAGTTAAATTGCTGTATCAGCAAATATAAGGAATTTAGCACACTGTGATTTATCAGGAAATAAATTGGTATTGTAAAAAGAGTAAAAAGTAATCAAATTTAATTTCAAATATATCTTAACATATTTTTTAGAGTAACATGTTAAGATTGTTGCAAAGGGCTGCACAACACTCCTCATATTCCTGGGGACAAAATAGCTTATTTAAAAAAGAAACTTTCCTGTTTGGGAACTGTAGTGCCATGATTTATGTATAACTTGTAGACCTTAGCAGCAAATACTCATAATTTTAATGGTTTCAGCAAGACAACTGGCTTGCATCAGTCTTGTAGTGCGAGACTGTGCATATAACAGTGATACTGTCATGTGTTAAATGAGCATAGCTTGAAGTATTATTTTTTTAAAAATTGAAAGGTTGTGGCAGTAATAAAAAGGTTGAATGGTAATGTCTCTAATTGAACAGTAAGGCCTCTTTCCTATTAAGTCACTCTTTTATCTGTCTTTTTAATTATTGCATTATCATTTTGTACTGCAGTTCACAATGAAACGACCATTTGTGTTTAAGTGAAAGCTAATTATTAGGACTGAATTATTGTGCAGTTTATTGATCCCTGTGGTGGATTAAGGGCTTTAAGTTCGTCTAGACAGAATAGTTAGCAAAATGACAAAAGGAAACATATAAGACCCTTGGGAAGAATCCCCACGCTCCATAAGCAATTAATGCCTGCCAGGTAATGGAATTTAAGTTTATACTAAATCTAGCAGTGCTTTGACATTTCAGCTGCCTTATAAACACATTAGTCTAATGAATTAAGACTTATGAATTGTGTTGATATACAAGTCGCAGTAGTTGCAAATGCAAGATATTTTTAGCCCTCTATTGAAAAATTAATACTTTTTAAAAAATTTGTTGAAAAATGAAATGTGTTCTGTGTAATGTTTATCTCTGTTCACCCTGCTCTCTGCTGATGGATGTTCTTTAACAATTTCCATTTCCCAAAGAACACTAATCTCTCTTATGCATGTGAAAAGTATGTAGTGAAAAACCAAGGGGGAAAAAAACCAGCCCCCCTCTCCCCCCAAAAAAAAAACCAAACAAACCAACCTCATAGACAGTACTGCTGAGTAAGAAGCCAAACTGGCCATTCATCTCAGTTCAGTGCTGGGCAAGTTTTAAAGCCATCTATCATTATCTTGATGAAAAGGTGCAGCTTGAATAAGTATACAGCCTTTTCTTATTTATAAGAACCTGTCTTTGAGTGGACTGTAAGGAGACAAGACAAAATGGTTTTACTGGATCCTCTTTTCTTATATAACTTTTTTTTTGGTAAGAGGTCTGTTATAAAAGACTTTCCAGACAACACACCAGCTAGGAGATCTCTTCAAGAAAACAGGATGGCTTATAACACATTACAGTTCTAGGACGTTGTATTTATTTTATGTAATTTTTTCTAATAAATATATTTTTTGATTTTGTACTTAAAATTTTTTTCCTCCTAAATGAATAAAGAGTGACATTTGGGAAGACTGGTAAAATATGGCTCCCTAAGAAGAACATAGGGTCAAGACTCAGGGCATGCATGCTCTGTCCTTGATTCTCTTTGTGACTTGCTCAGAACATTGTATACCTCAGGCTAGGGTGCATCTCTACTGCATGTTTTGGGTTTCCCCACATTTCAGAGAGGAATAATCGGTTAAAGAGGGACCAGGCTTTGTGGTGTCTCTCAAGACCTGGTATGCCATCTACCCAATAGGAATGTGACTGGAGTGACTACCTGCATTTGTTCATGTGGGGAACGTGCTGCCTGCTTGTATTCCCATTACTGCTGCCTTTTGCTTTTGAATTAATAGAACAAAGCTTTCCTGCCCAAGAGAAGCCTTCTATTTTGCTCCTGATCGTATAACACTCATAATGTGTCATTAACTTGATGCTGATACCATTTTTGAGATAAATTAATAACAATTTTTGCTGATTTTGGTAAACTAGGGGACTTTTTTATAATGTAATCATCATTTCATATGATCTATTTCTGAAGGGGGAAGATAATTAAAGCTGTCTAAATAAGGAATTACTGTTCTGTCCCCATGAGACAAAAAGGAAGAAATATATATTTTGCTATATTCTGAGTGTTTGCCTGAAAAGATTGGAAAAAAACAAAAACCAATATTAGAGAATTTTAAGAAAGAAAATGTCCACTAAAAAATGACTTGATCAGCTATACAACAAGTAAGGAAAATTTGAAGAGAATGCTTTTAGGGAGGGGCCTATCCTTAAGTGTCTTTTATTCAGAAAGAAGTTGCAAAGGTATTGAACAGTTGGCTTCAAGTCCAGTCTGAATTAGACAAATTTATCCAACAGAAGAACTTCTATAACATAGCTTATAATTACTCTGAACATTCTTTTCTTTGTAAAATTATTTTCCTTGTAAAATGATGTCTATGTTATTTTCTAATTTGCGGAGTAACTGAAGCATAACATAAAATTAATCTATATGCAATTCCTTAAGTCAGCCATGTAGAACTTGCAGAACTTGCAGAACTTGCAGAACTTGCATTCATGCCACCAAATTACCAACAAAAATTTTTTTTTTGTTGCCAGAAAAGACAGTTTGTGATATGGTTCATAGAAAATTCTAGGAAGGAAAAAAGGAAATTATTGAGATGATTGCAGCTGTAAGACCTTGAGCAAGTTAATTTGTCTGTATATATCTTCTATCACTGAGATATTTTGATTATTTTCCTCTTTGTTTGACCTCAAAGCAAATGGAAAAAGTAAAGAAACTCCTAAATGTAGTGTACCTCATAAATGCTTGTAAAATACTTCCAGACTCAGATATTGCACCTGTTTAAACAAACATGATTACTGTTCCTGACACTACTCTGGTTTTCACTAACTTAATAACTGAGGAGGTCAATAGTGTCCTTGAATTTAGTGAGGTGGTTATTTCAGCCTTTTTCCCTCCGTGAGAAAAGAATATGCGGTATTTAAATTAGCGTGCTGAATATTCCCTGTTTGCTAACTGTGCAACTGTGCAATGCCTTTCATGATTGAATCAGGTTCCTTGAATGAATATGATAGAAGACATGAAGGCTGATGGGCTTAGATTAGCAATGAACCTAGTAATTGTCCGGAAATATATATTTAATTCATAAAAAGTCTTAAATCATGACATAATGATGGGGAGGCTTTTAAAAGAAAATGAAATACTAGTAATCACAAAATAATTGAGGATGTTGGAACTATTCATTTTCCTGACAGTATAAAACTTTTTTACTATTTCTTTGATGATATGTATAATTTTCATTATATTCACATATGTAAAATAAATTAAAATTAATTTGCATAGTAATTTTTCTAAAAAGCAGCTACGTTCTAGAAATAAGGCATAAAATGAAAATAATGCATTGAAATTTATCTTTTTGTAAGAAAAAAAATTTACAGAAGTGATGTAACAGTATATGTTACTACATATAGTATATGTAATAATATATACATGTAATATGATCTGGCATTATAAAATTTAATTAATGTTTGGGAGATTAAGGTTAGCTGTGTATCTTAAAAAAAAATCACTGTCTGTCTCAAATTATGTTTTGGAATGTGCTTCCAACAGGTATTGTTGAAACAATGATACTTCTTTTATTTCTAATTCCAGTGAGAAACATTATATTTGCAGCAGAAAATATTTGTTTTGTGTGCTCATCCTGTAAATCTTATTTTGTCCATTGGTCTTTCATTCTTCCTGTGTTCAAATTTACCTATAAAGAAATATTTAAGTATATTTCCCTAAATTTCAAATTCACTAAGGACTTTAAGTTGGTATCACTATTATTTTTCTGAGCAGTGGAAGTTGATGAGTCTGATTTGGTGTTCTAGCAATGAAGCTTTTCCCAGGCCAAGACAATTGCTTTCTCTAATAAAGCATAATCAGTTTCTTTCAATGGTTGATTTTTAAGCTGTCTGATTTTAAAGTTTTTTTGCTGCACTGGGTAATGGGATGTCAGCATAGGAGTGTGGTGCCCTTTTGTCTTGCTTAGTCTCTTAAGATGAATCACAGCTCATTTTTATGTGAAGATGAAAGCTTTATACATTTTTATGTTTTGGTTTTTACTATGAAGACTGAGAAGCCTTTTGATTTTTTTCCCCTTTAAACCTATAAATTTTCTGTCACTGCCATAACTACTTCTGTCCTTCTCAAACATCCTAATGAGTTTAAAAGTTTCCAAGACTCTTCAGTGCAGGAGTGCTTGTACCACATGTATTAGAGCTACTTTATAAAGCAAGATAATTAAATACAGAATAAATGTTTTCGGTTTAGAACAAGCATGAAAATTCTCAGTTCCAATGTCTTCCCTACTGCTCACTACACCTTAAAACAGGGGTTTATCCTGAAGTGTCTTCTGAGCTGTAATTATCATAATAGCATGGTCTTTTCAGTATTCTTTTACTCAAAGTCTTCTGACAGTCTTCCTTTGTCAGATTAGATGTTATACTCTTATGCTTAGGTTGCATTGCTTGGTATTTCAGGCAACAGAAGAGTTGATTTATTTATGGCATATATTGGATTCTTCTTGTCTCAATGACTCTGCTGGGCTTTACAATTAATTTTAAAACAGATTTCTCTGATTCACATAAAGAGTGAGTTTGACAGACTAAGCTATGAAATAACTTTAGTGTTTTCTTTTGGTTTCTGGTGTGAACATGACTTTAAATACTCAAAGGTGATGTGAACTACACCTCTGAATTTTTCTGCACTGGTCATTCATGTCCACAGAAATTGCATGTAGTAACTCCAAAAACCTTATGACTCAATCAACACTGACTAAAAAAAGTCATCTATTCTTCTGCTGCAAATCACTATGTCTTCCTTAAATTCTATCTGTTTCCAGCATAAATTATTTAAAAAAAACAATGTTTAGATATGGATTTACATAGTCATTAATGAAAGAATCAGTGTATTACTTCTGTGGAAACAGATTTTTTCTATTTCCAATATTAAAGAAAAGGTTTGTAAGTGTGAATCTACTTTCTTTATAATTCTAGAGAAAAAAAATGGGTAAATATGAATTTATTCACATTGCTAACTTCAGGTATCCTGAAACTTTGCAGAAAATAAGACTATGAAAGTTGAAGTGGCAACCTAATCTCTTAGGAAAAAAAAAATAAAATCCTACAGAACTCAGATGAGTGTAGAAATTAAGTGTCTAATTCACTGTAATCTTTGTCTGCATTATTAACTAGTGTAAGATTATATTTGAAATAGACTGCTCTCTGCCAGAGCAGATAGGCATTAAGTGATCACAGAAGGACAGAAGCCTCAGGTAATACTTTGATAAACATTCCAAAGTTTGTTTGCAAAATTGAACCTTCTATGCACTTCATCCTGACTGTTTTTCTCACTGGCTGTTTCTCCCAGCACTTGACTTCTTCACAGGTTGCATTGCCATCCCACCTGTGTCAGTCAGAGGATGCTGTGAAGGAGTTCAGCCCTTCTATTATGCTAAAACAAGGAAATATGTAGCTTACTTCATCAACCATATATGACACTCAACTGGTGTGAAGAGAAACAGCATAACTGAGAAATTGCCCATCACTTCTAAAAGTGCTATTAGTGTCTGACTTTGTAGTCACTTTTGCCTTGCAGACATACAACTTAAATTAACACTCCAAAGTAGATCTTTAAAGAGCCATTAATGTGCTGTCAAGCCAAAAAGAGGTTTTTACTATACTACAAGTTTTAAATTGTCCTATTTCAAACAAGCCAAGTCCAACCTGATGCTCTGAAGGTATTTCTGAAGTCTCAAGAAGCTCTTTTGCCCAATTATATATGGCACTGAGCAATATGTGCTGGTTTCATATTTGATCACATATGAAGACTATGTACTGTCTTTCTGCATTCTCATTTTTAAAGGGAAAATGAATTCTTCATAGCCTTCAAATAAAGTACTACTTCTCTTTCAAGTGAGAAAGAAATATTTTCTCCTTCTACATTTTTAAGAGTTCCACTTAAAGAATTCTTTTGTCATTTTTATTTTTTTAAGGAGCCAAAATCTTGAAGTACATTTTATTTGTCACTGAATGTGCACAAATCACCTCAGATTCTAGGTATGAATCTGCCTACTTGTTTCTGCTGCCTATCTGCATAGTTCTTAGTTCTTTATACCTTTATCTCTTTTCATAATCCTCATAAAATCTGTTTCTGTGTTATGTAGATAAATCCAACAGCTTTGAAAGAATTAGAGCGTGTGATCTGCACTCAGGTAGGATACACAAAAAGCTCTAAGTCTGTTTATGCAGCTCAGTCTTGTCTCCATTTTTCTTGTATAATATTTACTGCCAAAGTGGTAACTGCACTACAGAGAATAGTGTAAGAAGCAGAATTGGAACAAAAGAAATTATTGTGATTTGATCTTGAAACATATCAAAACTTATCTGGAACAGTGTCTGACTCTCAGTATTCCAATAACAAGTCCTGCTTCATATCATCCAAAACTGTAAAGCCTAGACTAAGACTCTATCTGATCCAATTTGTGCCCAGAAACAATAATAAGTGACTTTTCTGGAAGAGCTAAATGAATGTATCTGTCTTAGAGGAGCCTCATTGTACATTTTATAGTTTCCTTGCAGCTTTAGTATCAGAAAGAACATCATTGAGATTTCTTATTTAGGTCAAGTTCTGGTCTTTCAGACACGAAAGCTAGTGAATACCAAATACTCAAACTCCGTTAATTTTGCCGAAGAATTTTAACCTCTCTCAAACCTGATAGCAGTGAACATGATCCCAGCATCACATATCTGAAGAGTAACTAACTGAAGGATTAAATGCCAACACTCCCATAATGCCATGACCTGTCCCTGCTCCGTGACACTCTGAGCCACGCTGAATGCCTCTCACTGCCTATGCATCCACTGGAATGAAGAGCTGTGTGGCCATTTAGTTCCCCCTTGCAGTGGAGAGAAGGAAGTTTGAGGGAGAGGCACTTCCAACCACCCTTAAACAAAAATTAGTTTTCATTCCTTGGATGACATTTAGACAGAATCACAAAACTCATAGTTAACCAGAGATCTCTTCAAGGCTCTTATTGGGAACTTGGGAACTTCTGTTTTGTTGAGTCTAGATAGTCTAAATACTGGCAAATGAAAAGCAAGGAGGAAGGCAGGGGAGAGGTCCCCTCTTTTCACTATTTTTCCCCCTTTCATATTTTTCTTGTCTTCTGGACCTTTCACTATTCAAAAAGGCACCTGTGTTGTTTGCCAGAGTCATAATGAAAGGTGCAACGATATTAGCCATCATAAACTGCTCCTCTGGTCCTTTTTACATTCATCAGTTGGCTTCAACAGTGTGTTCTTTGTAATTTATGAGATTTTATTTTAAAATAATAGATAATTGTTGTGATTTTTAAACTTACTGTAGTGTGGGAACTCAGGGCACAGGGAATGTCTGCTCTGAGGGGTCTTGACACCTAGAGAAGTACTGACTTTGACTTTCATAGAGATAGTTTTTTAGATTTTGAGGTAGACTAGAGTTTATTTACAAAATAGTAGAGAATTGTATAGTTTATCACAAGGTGAAAGATTTAGGTTATAGGGTTTCTTAGTATAGAGGCAAGATGTAGGACATTGAGCATTGTCCTGAGCTGCTTCTTCTTCTTTAAGTAATTAGTTAAGGAAAGTTGTAGTTTTAGTTTATGTGGACAGACAAGAGATGAGTTATTAGTAGAGAAATAAAAATAAAATGTGTTCTAAGAGTTAATTAGTTAATAATTAATAATAAGTGAAACAACTTTTAAAAACCTTGACACTATAAATCTTGTAGCCATTTTGTGGTGCTTTTTCTGCGTGCAAACTCTGGTGCAAACAGTGTACTGAAGTTTTGATAAGCTAACAATAAACAGCAAGCTGAAGACCAAAAAAGTCCTGTTTGTCTCTCTTTCCTGGGACAGAACTGCTACAAGGTTTTCCCCATCTGGGGAGCCCCATGCAGAGCCCAGCAAGAGGGGCAAACACCCATATTGCAGGAATCGTGGACTATTATATTCACAAGTACATGCATTTGGAAATCAAGGAGAAAAACTGCCCTCACTTCCATGAACTTGAGGATTGCCAAAATCTTGCTGCTGCCACTTCAGGTAGGTCAGTGGTCAGCCCAGTAGGAAGAGATTCCTTTTGTATCTGTTCTGCTGTGGCTGGGGCAAAGAGTGGGGTGCTCTTATCAGAGGAACCTCTGGGTTCAATCTGCTTTAGACCCACATCCTGAAGCTTTTCTTTCTTAGATTTTTGTGGCCATTTTGCACACTGCATTTATGAACTGTAATTGGAATCAGAGACGAAGAGTGGGATTTTTCTTTAACAATTTTCTGTAAGGCCAGGAGAGAGATAAAGAATTCAGTCCTTCCAGTGCTGTGGTCACTGTTCACTTGGAGGTACTAGAAGCAAACTTTGGGATCTGAAGAGATGCAGGATCTGCAGCTTTTCAGATTTTTAATGTGTTCAGCTTTTCCAATTATGTTATCCTTATATATAATCCAATGTTATTTGCATTTGACTTTCATAAAGATATTCAGTTTGCCTAAGATCCTGAAGAAGGAAGAAAAGCAGTATCATCTCATGAACAGAAATGTTCCAAGTCTTGTTTATGTGTTAAGAAACAGAATTAAATCATGTGGGAAAAGAGATATGTGTCACTAATTCCCTGTGTGGGTATGCACATCATGAAAGTAGCAGCAAGGCTGAATACCTCCCCTTGAAAAATAAAAATTCCAACTGGAAAACTATTTATATATATATATAGACACACATATATACACACACACATATATTTATACACATTTATATATGTATATATGCACTCATATATATATTTCTTATTTAAGAATATATTAATATATATATTTCTTATTTAAGAAATATCTAGTCTGTTATTATCTGAAATAAAAGCAGAGTTTTCTGTGAAATAAGATCTTATTTTTTTTTGTTTGGGATTTAAAGGATTTTAATATTTTGTCAAAAATATTTTAGAAAATGGAATTTTGTGTTGGAAACATTTGTATAAATCTAGCACTACATTCTTATTATTTCACTGCTACTCAAGAACTACATATAACACTTGCAATATGCTTGCAATATGACATTTTTTTTCTAGCATGTGTTGTCTTCTGACTCTGTACGCTTCAAAGGTTAAAATAAAAAAGCAATGAGAGAAGTCACAATGAATGAAACAGAATCTGAACTGAATCTTGTAGCTTATAATGTAAATCTCTTCTTGAAATAAAGTTGGGGAGCAAAAATTACCATAAGGGAAAACAAGAGTTCAGAGGCCTGTGCAACCAAAAAGGGTTTTTAGAGCAGTTTTGTAGCAACTGGACCATATTTAAAATGTCCATTTCCAGTAATTCCAATATTACTTATTCTCATCAGCTAAGGAAAAGATACCTTAATCCCTGTTTTCACAAGGTAGACAGTATTGTCTCCTATAAAATGTTCATTTTCATAATGTATGTTATTAACCTTCAAGTTGTGTAAATGTTGTGATACATGCATATTGGTGTTTTTTTATTTATAGAAAAAAATTGTGCTAATATCCATTATATTATAAGCTGTGAAAAACTGCATATATATGTTTCTTCTTTGCTTGTTTTTAGCTGGAATAATTCAGATGTTTCCTTTGGTTTGGAAATATTGCAGCCTTCAAAAATTCATGCGTAGGCTATTTATCAATAGCCATTATTCTTTTACTGTCTGGATTTACATTTTATCTTCAAGATAACTGTTTTAGAGCTGATTAAAATTTTATTTTCATCTAATAGTTTTAGACTTTAATATAGTTTTGTTTGAACAGAAGTATTTATTAAACACTTCTAATAATAGTGATATTTTCTTTTAGAATCTAAGAGATTTTTTTTCCCAATAGCTGCAAATACATTAATTATCTTTTTAGGTTTTTTTTTCCCAAGAAATATTAAAGTGGTACTGTAAACATAGCTATTTTAAGAGTAGCTTTTCAGAGTAAATATCTTTAAAATACCTGGGAATATAGTTGATAGAAAGCTCTCTGGACTGTAATGGACATTTATATGTTCATACAGATGTATATGAACATATATTTATTATATTCAGTACTTTTATTAATTTATTTTTATATAGCAATACATATTTTGGTTTTTTTAATTACATTTGTCAGTGTATTTTACTGGACAATCTTTTGCATCTTTCAAAATGCAAACATCATTAAATTGTATGTTCTGAGAGAAGCAAGTCTAAAGCCTTTTGATAATCTAAATTTATATGGCTTCATAGAAATTGAATCCCTTCTTGATGGAAACAAACACCAAAAAAAAGCAGGTATGGAACCCATTTATTTGTATTGGTACAAATCTAAACAAACTTCAAGTGAAAGGAATAAAGAACCATTTTTGATGTAATTCTAATCTGTTAATAAAGTACTATGCAAAAAATGGGTAATTTTACCTGTGGCATAACAGGGATACAAAAGGGAAGTGTGAAAAGAAATGAACACTTGAAGAACAGAAATAATAGCATGAAGAGGTCATGAAAGATTAGCAGAAGGCAGGGGTGGCATAGACAGATTTAAGCCCCATTTAAACTTGGGGTTCTGTTCTTGTTTTTCAGTATTTATCAGAATTATGAATTTCAATTCTCATCTTTTTAACTTAAGATATTCTGCATGTTTGGTTAAATGTTTGTCTAGAACACCAAGACAGGGAGTGATTGCTCTGAGGGAAATGCTTATCTGGAAATACCAGTTTCTACTCTTTATTTCTATCAGTTATTTCTGGTGCTTGCGCATGGTTTCACTGACATAGTTTGCATTTTTTAACATATGTCTCAGTGTGGGACCTCTGTGTGTGTTTTAATGGCTGTCTTGTTTCAGCAGGCTGTGTTCGTTGCTCTGGCAAGATTTCTCATGGAGAGTGCTGTGTTGTGTAAACTTGGATTTGCATTTTTGCTTATTGTCAAAAGACATGAAGGAAAAGAAAAAGAAAGGAAGTTTTAAGGAAAATAGTAGATACTTCTAGAGTATCTACTAATATGGAGTACTACTCTAATACCAGAGTATTTAGTAGATACTTCTAGAAACCTAACTTGAAGCAGTTCCAAACAGACTCAGCTTGAGAACTGAGATTTCTTCACAAGCATTGCAAAGACAGGATAGGTCATTAGAGCAGCAGACACTGTTGGACATGAACAGACCTTCAATGTGATATAAGTACAGAAAATTCCCTTTGTGGTGTCTCCTAATTTGAAGGAAATCTCTGTTAAGTCTTGTAAAAGGAGACATGGGTGGATTTCCCCATCAAAATGCATGTCTAATCACAGAAAAGTTGGTTACTCTGAAGTAAGTGCAAATCTCCATCAAGGTAAACACCTCTCTAAACCAGTGGAAACAGTATGGAGTGTTATTTTGAGGTGTTAGGTCTTCAAACTGAATCTCTCCTAAAAAACCCCTAGGATGACAGAAGACATTCACACCAAAAACTGATTTTAACAATAAAGCAGAGGAAGAAAATAAGCAGAAAGAAAAGGTGTTTGAAAATTAGTGCCATGCTGAGCACTCCTTTTACTTCAAACTCTCATTGATAACCTTTAATTTAAAGTATCTCTACTAACATTAAATAGATGTTTAAACCCCTAATTTTCACTACCAAGGGAAACTATTATATCTTTTCCAGTCTCTTCTTAACTTCTAATTGAAAGGTGTGATTCATGGCAATTCTTTTCAAATTTCTTCCCTATGGCAAAACTATTTTTAAATAATTGACAAAATTATAAATCTTTTACACTAAAAGTAATAAATAATTGCAATGCATAACACACTTTGCTCCTCTTATTTCCCTTCTTTGTCATTTGAGTCTAGGTCCAAATGCCACATCTAGATAAATTATATTCATTTTTTCTATCGTAGGAGTATGGTTATGTACTTTACCACTAAAAGGCTTTATATTTAAACTGTAAATACATCAATGAAGCACTGAGAATGAATATTTTTTTCAGTAAACCAAATCCTTAATGTCAGGGACTGTCTGAACTCTTCATCTTCTTCTTAAGATGTCATTTTATACCTTGTCTAGAAGGTCTGTACCTATTCCCTATATGAATAAGAAATCAAGATGGAAGGCAATGTCTTAATTTTGTCTGACTAATTTCCTTTATTTTTTTCAGTATTTTTATGTGAGATGACATCATTGTATCCTTCCTGTTTTTTAGAGAACATTAAATTGTTATTTGCCCTCCTACACAAGAATTCCCCCTGCAGTCCTCCCAGGTATGAAAGAGGTGGTCCTTTAGCATATTTCTCACCTCCATAAACTGATATAATGCTCAAATATGCTTAATTTTTATGTTTTTTTGAGGTGGTGTCCATTTTGCCAGATTAAGGAGCACTGATAAGGATTTCATTTGGGGAAAATTTTAACCGAACATCTTTTTGCTTTGCTCTCTTAAAGCAACATTTGATGGTCTCTAGCATTCTAATCACATTACCAATTGTCTATTGAACTATCCAGTTGTAATCTTTTTATTTTTCCACCTACAAACCTTCAAATTCATATCACAATGATTAACATTTCTATACAAACATATATACTCTACATATCTTTTAAGCCAAGAGAAACAAGCAGCCTAAGCATGCCTTTCCCTTCCTTTTAAGACCAGAAAAGGTAAAATTGTATTTGTTTAAATAAGTTTGTTTAAATAGTTTTTTCTTTGTTTAAATAGTGCAAGTGAACACATACGTCTGTCTTTGATGTGAGTCATAGATTTTTCTAATTCTATAAGGGAAAACTTTTACTTTTTTGAACAGGCCTCTGCACTAACATTATACTTTGATTTATTTTAGCCTGCTTCATACAATGACTTCTTGCATTCAGTCCAGGTACAAGTTGAAACTGATAAGAGCTGGCAGTGCTTATTTTATTGTGAACCTTATTCAGCCTGATATTTAGTTATGTTTCCATGTGTTTTTGTAGCATGGTTTAATAGTTTTATTTTACTCCTGTGATTAGTTTCTGTTTGTTCTAATTTCTTTTTGACTCTTTCTTGACCTTGAGGTGAAAAAACACAGAAGATATATTCCCTCAATTTAATGCCAGTCTGAGGTGTTTCTCCTGCATCATCAGATCAATGAAAAGTAAATAGCCTACATTTCTTGTTTCACAGTGCAGTATTGATCTTTCTTCAGCTTTTGCTTTGCTTTTTCCCTGTGCCTTGTGTCTTTCAACCCCTGGGACCAAAGTGATTGCCATAGATTGGACAAGCTAACAAGCACATGATAAGGAACTAGTGTTTTGTGGTATATTCACATTCTCATGCCTGGTATATAAAGCCTGGACCTCTCCGCATTTAAAGAGAGATGCCATTTTGTGTATGGCACAAGTCACTATGAAAAAGAGCCACAGGGAAGGCAGTGGTGCAGCAGAGGATTTTATTCTCCACTCCAATCTTTTATTCCTACAGCTGGTGCCAAGCTGGGTGAGGACATTACCCCTCTGAAAAGTACAAGTAGCCTGAAGGGAATGCCACAAGCTGCTTTTTTCTATGGCGATGTAGGGGATGGTAGCAGCCCATGGGTAAGTCTGAACTCGACCTTATAATGACCGTGATATGTGTGTCAAGTTCCATTTAAATTTGGAGCAGCAGGGACCTATGCAGAAAGCTTGAGAGATGAAATGGAAATATAAAATTTCGAGCTGGAAATGGGAAAGTCAGTATAATGTAGTGAGTATATTTTGTGGTTCAGCATTGGAATGAGAAAAGCTAAAGTCACTATTTTATTTAGTAAACAAACTGAATTAATCCAGTAACTATGGGGAGTCTGAGGGTTATATGCTTATTTTTTTCAAAATATTGTGGAAAGCATTTTCCATTTTAATTTGTATCAATGGCAGAACCTTAGTTTATAATGCTTAGGAATACTGTCTGTAGTGTCTACTTGTCCTCAAGTGCTACAAAGATTGAGAAATAATATCTATTTCAATTTTGTCTCTGGGCCCTTAGCTGTGCAAAGTGGTCCCTGCTACTGAAAAGTGGTTAAATAAATAATTGATATTATATGACATATTATGCAGCGTATCGTTTCTTTCAGGGAGATAGGTATTGGTGCTGTGCAGTGGAGAAGTTTCCTGACATTGCTTTAGGTTTCTGAGAATGTGGTTTTTGTCTCCAGGTGCTTATTAGTCCCTAATGCTGTTAGATTGCTACCATACTATTCTGTTGTAAATAAGCCCCATATAATTTTTCATGCACTTAAGTTGATTACTGAATATAAATAATCCCTTGATGTACCATGTTCCAAAATACTAAAGAATCTATGCAGTCTGTAAGGAATACTTGCTATTTTATCTGCAATCTGGTAAAGCATTATTATTATTATTGTTATTAATATATTAGTACCTTACATGTGCTTTTGTGGACATGCTATTTTTCACTTTTTATTACAGCATTACAGTAGCTAACATGAATCCTGTACTAATACAGTAGTAAACTGAATTCTGTAGTCTTATTATTAACAGTACATTGATATATGATTTTCATATTTCCCATGGACACCACTGCAATGCATTTTGGTGGCAATATTTTCAGCTCTACACTTTTAAACTGTGGATCTTTGTTGTTTAATGTGTTTTTTAAAAAGTCAGTGTACACTACACAAATTATTCATAATGTAGGAGCTATTCCATATCTTTCTAGTTTTATGATATTTTACACTTCTTGGAGCTAGATGATTGTTCTAACCCAAGCTACTATGTAATCCTTAGGGTAACCCTGCTGCTGATTTGAACGCTATTAATTTTCTATTATAGTGTGCTAAAGATGTTCTATAGTGTGAAGCTCACCTGCATTATTGAGTCAATGACCAATTGCAGAGTTACTCTGTGGCAGTTGGAGCTTAACTCAGCCCTTTGGGATCTCATTTATTATTTGCAGATATTGATTCTGGAAAAAGAAAAAGCTAAGATATGTGAATCTAATACTGAATTAGACCTAGCCTACAGCTGTTAACTCCTAATGGTCTGCTTACTATATGTGTGTCAACTGAAGCTTATATTTCTTTATGTTTTCATATACAATAAGTTATTTGCTGCCACTGCATAAATATTTTAAATCTTCTAAGCAACCTGTTTAATAAGATATCTGCTATATTCACATTGAATTCAGTTTAATTACTTTCCTGATTCCTTCTGAATATACAGATTAAGAAAATGTTTAAGGCAATCAAGTTTAGCTGTTTTAAATAATTTACTAGAAAATGTATATTAAAATGTACTTTAATTCCTAAGACAGCTGTTCTTTTTTTCTTGTGAATTTGTCTCCACGTGAAGGGCTATATTGTATAATATAAACTAAAGAAGTAAGGATATAATCTCCTATCTTCTCCTATCATAATATCAATATGGTGACCGTCCAGCTCCTCTTCTTGCTGTAATGACTTAATGACATAGCAAGAATCATAATAAGTACCATTTCTTTTTCCCCTCCATTCTGTTCCCTCTCCTTTCCTATCTGAACTGAAGCTGCTGGAAGTTTTGCGGACTTGATTCACTGATGTTCCATACTCCCCTAAATGCCTTTTACAATGGACAGTGAAATCCTAATAAAATCAGTCTTCATCAATTACTTGACTAACACCAAGTCAGTAATAGATGAGGTTTATACAAGACAGAAATTTAAATCTTTTAGATAGGAAGAAAGTGAGGGGAAGATGGATTTGGAATGTCCTGGTAGATAAAACTTGGCCATATTCTTTTAAAAAATTGCATGCCACAGAGATGATATTGCCTGGAAGAAAAGTGGTCTGTTTAGGGGATCCCACTTTTAGGGACATATATAATGTCTACTTTCAGGCTACAGAGGGATTCCCTATTTTATTTTTATTTAGTGCGTATTCACTATAAGCTTTCTACAGTCCAAAGCTGTCTTGCATTGTCTAGTCTCTCTTTAGAGCAAGTAAAAAATGTGTGCCCTGCTATAGTTTATGCACTTATTAATATTTAGATAGAAAACAGGTGCAAAGATAAATGCAGTTAGATCTGCTGCCACAGCAAGTGGTAGGGAACATTTCCACTCTGGTAACTTTTAAATTCTTTTTATACTTAAGTAAAGAATGAAGACAATTGGTAATAAGAGACAGCAAACAGCTCTTGCACAAAGTAGCTTTAAAAAGCTCAAAAAGCTTTCCTGACATTCAATCTTTATGCTGAAATTGTGCTTCTGATTTAGTTATCTTTTAGAGGCAATGAGAAGGTATCCTTTATCTGACTCTGAATACAAGGGCAAAGGCCATGTGGCAGCTTGTGGTGCATTTCCACAAGCAAGGAAAACAAACATAGAGTAGGGTTATATTTTAAATGAATCCTAGGACTAGGCTGTGTAAATGTTTAAATTATGATGACTAAGTAGCATGTAAGAAAACCAACCATCTCTATGTTCATGTAAATATAACTTGTCAATGTAATTTATATCTTATTTCTGTAATTCTTAACTTTTAAATGTCATGAATATGATTATATTCCATTTTTAGACCAACAGATACAAAAAAAATGCTACTCCTGTGCTGTGTAGCAGTACTTGAGTATGGTCCTGGAACACCAAGAAGCCTCATCTAAAGTTCAAAAGCACCTGAGAGGTGAAGGGCTCTTCTGAGTTAACAGCTACTTTATCAAGTGTGTCTTGGCAATTTGAGCAATGAAGAAACATGTTTTAGTGAGTACTGTTAGCTGATACAAGAAGCAAAAGAGAGAAGCAGAGAGTTTAGTCTCAGGAATTCTCCCCAGGTTTGCAAAGCCTTTCAAAATGATGCTGCTGTGGGCCAGGTGGAAGCACAATTGCCAGCCTGTTAAAGCAGCAATGCAAGACTGCACAGAAATCACTGCAAAGCAAATAAAGCAGAAGGAAAAATCAGCCAATCACAGAGCAAAAGACTGAAGTCTAGTCAGAAATATATCCATAAACATTAACCCAAGTTCTGCTACTGACTTTTGGTAAAGGTGTTGGGGCACTGCTAAGAGATGTTACCTGAAATCTCATGAGTAGTAGTGGAGATGACTACATTTAACCCTGGTTAACCACCTTCAGGATGCAGATCTAGGCTCTAATGTCCTGCTTTAGATGGGGGTAGTGCATTAACATGGCTAAAATAGAAGGTGCTACTCTCCCTTTGGGGTTTTTCTAACAGGTCTCTGCATAAATAATGTACAGATAAATACTCCTAATGTACAGGTAATGCAGTCTCTTCACCATATGTAGCTATAAATGTTTGCTGTCTTAAATAATCCAAGGATCTATCACTCTTTTCATAAAAACCTACTGATGACAATGTTTGCCTACGCCTTGCTTGTGCACATACTCAATTCTCTTCTTTTTAGATGTTGAACATGTCTCCCATTTAATGATGTGAGTACCAAGAGCTGGGTTATTGGGATGTAGTCCTGAAGAGCCTTCCACATGGTCTAGAGGTTTCTATGTGGCCCTGTATGGTTTCAGGTGCCTCAAATATATATATGCATCCTATATAATCCACCTGTAAGGGTGGAACCGCTAATATCATTAGATTCAAGTTTGTACTTTGTATATGGAAACAATAATTTAGATTTTATAAATAAAGACAAAATTTAAAGAAAATAAGCTCCAAAATTATTTTCCTTTGCATTAATTTTTATCTAAACACAAAAATTTAATCCCAAAGCAAATTATTTAATACTTCAAAAAAATTCTGAAAATATCAGTGGTTCCCCTGGTGAAACAACCATTTTCCTGAAGGCTGAAAGTGCTTTGAAAGATGTCTTGAAACATTGAAAATCGTGTAAGATTTCAGCCTGAATAATGCAAGTAAAATAAAATATTATTAAAAACTGGAAGCTGGTTACTATGCAAGCAGTAAGTAACTCAAATAAAATAATCACTATTTTACAACTTCTCCAGCTGCAGTTATTTTTTTGAATTGAATAACCTGATCCAATATTTTAAAAGGCATTTACATTGTAATGCATGAAATCAAATGTTTCACATTTTTCTAAACATACAGTTAAAAATTCAGTCTAATGTGTGGTAAGGAAGTTTGCAAGGTAGCTAGTCCTCAATAAAAGCTATTTAGAAAAATTATTAGAATATTATTAGAATGCTGAGAACTGATTTCCAAAATATGGCAGAGTTCCCTATTCATTTCTTACTCTGACATTACTATGTTCATTTTCACCATTAAGAGGTTAATAAAAAAAAAAAAGAGAATATTATTCTTAAGGAAAAATATTTTTACTTAGTCAATAATGTTAGTTCATTAAATTTCATAGGATTCATGTAATTCTCCCTATTATTATAACACTCTCAGGTAAATAGTTTATTTCCTGTGTAAAGTTTGCTTCTACCATTTGCCATGATTTACTAAAATACTATGTGGAAAAGCTGGAAATCTAAAGAAATACTGAAAATTGTAAGTATAAGTTTTGTGTGTGTTCAGTTGTTAGGGTTTAGAATGCATATACTGATTTTAAAAGAACTTTTTTATCTATTTCACAATCATGTTTATTTAATGAATTTACCAAATAATTATATCATTTTAAGCAATAATAACCTACTAAAGGTACTTCTTCCCCATTTCCTCGGTTCATGTACAGGTATGTTCCAACTCTGCTCTAGTGAAAATGAATAGAGATACACAAGAGACCACGACTCTCCTGGATACAAGTCCAGTGTATATATTTGCCTTGCAGATTTCTGCCAAAAACTTCCTTATTTTGCTTATACACGTAATTCTCATTTTTAAGGTCAAATAAGAGGAAAATTAAAATTTAATCAGTCAAATTGATTTAAAAGATAAAGGTAGAAAGCCCATAAAGGTTTATCTTTCTTTTTTCTGTCTCTTCTGAATCACTCACTATATAATTCCAGCAAACAGAGAAGACAATAAAACAGTACTTAACCAAGAATCCTTGAGTGCTTAGATACAGTAAGTAATTAAAAAGCCAAAGAGAATTAATGTCTTTCCCAACTCTGGCTATTTCTTGACAAAAGATGAGACTGCTGCCCAGTTTGAACCAGCAGTGCACACTGGGGATTCAATTAGTCCAGACTGGGCAGTGGTGGAAATTTCAGAACTCAGCCTTGTCCTGGTCCTGCAAATTATAATTTCACAACAAGCAAGATATTGTTCATCAATAAGATGATTACTGAAATACTGATCATCATTTAGATTACTAAGCATAGTAGTTTTATCTAAAAATCTGTTATTGTATTCCAAAATCATATTGACTCCTGGCAGAGGAAAAAAGGAACATAAACAAGGATGAAAAACATGTGATTGATTATATTCAAGCTTTTCTCTTTGGATTTTTGTACCCAGTATATCTTGACTGAACCAAGTTACAATTCCTTCCATTGCAACCAATTTCAAACACAGAGAGAATATAAGATTAATAACATGTAATATTAATATGCATCGTATTTAAATTATTACAGTTTGTGTCTCTGTTCTAAATCAGCTGTTTCTTCAGTACTTATCTGACTACAAATAATATACAATACCAGGAATTTATTCTGTCATTCATTGGAAATGAACACTGCAAGCAGCTGACCAAGTACCTCCTCTAATATGCATTCTTCTTTGCCTTCTTCCTTTTTAGAAAAATATTATGTACTGAATTGCAAAGTATTGTGATCTGAGCTAACAGTGTCTGTTCCAGGTTAGTCAAGGCCTCTGACAAAATTAGATCATATGAGGGTGTAATGAAAAGAGCTATAGCTAGCACATTTGCAAGAGCCAGGCTGACATATTAGTTGCTTTTACACATCTTAATGCAATGGAGATATTCTTACATTATTATGTCCTCTATTCTTGCTTCAGTTTGTAATTACTATCAGTTGTAATTTAGAACTACACAGTGATATATATTTTTCTTAGACTAAATTTTATTGTAGATATTTTACATAAAGGATGTCAATATTTATTAATGAAGGCCAGATGCTGAAATTATACATGTTAGATCTAACTTTCTATTTAAAATATTAATAATATTATAGAACAATTTGAAGAATTAGAAAATGATGGCAAGTAGGAAGACAAGCCATGAAATGAAGAGAGTGGGATACTTCCACATTGAACTAGTTTTAAAAAGGTCAGAATCTGATCTCAATATTGATAATTATGAAAGAAAAAAGAAAAAAAAATCTTTGAGCAAAGAGAACACATAAATGAGAAGTGTCTTGAGGGTGTCCTTTTTCTCTGTTACCTATGGATGCACAATTGTTCAATCTAATGTAAAAAGTGCAGAGTAGTTCTGCGGGCTAATGCCCTTTTTTCTGCTTTCCATCAAAGATCACACATGGAATGTGAATAGGCAGGACTAGAGTAAGCCAGAGATATTACCTGCACCCACCAGGAGATGCTCCAAAGTTTGCAATTAAATAGCTCCTCTATGTGTTTCTTTTCCCCTATTATTTGAACTATACTGTTTCTACTAAACATACTTTAGAAAACGGTATGATATGTTGACATAAAAGGTTTTTTTCTCAAGTTTCTGTATTAATAATGTTGCTATCATCATCCTAATCTACTATGGTGACAGAATATTCTCACCACCCTCCTCATGAAAGAACCTGACAGATTGGTTATATTATCTACTGCCTTTAAATATTTCTGGTTAGAAAATGGTAGGTGCTTTTACTAAAGTTTTGAATCAATCTTCTGGGTTTTTTTTTGGTCTTCACAAAATAGCATTGCACTCTATTATGAAATGTTTGGGGTCTTACAGCTCTTGGAAACGATCACTGTGAAGACTGTAAAAAAGAACAGTATATCATTATAGATACTATGTTATAGTTAAATTATGCTTTATAAATAACCAAAATTAAATCCATGTGATTTTTTTTCCCTCAGGAATCAGGCAGCATGAAATGTGCTTCATGGATTCTTTGATTGGAAGTACTTTATATAGTAATTTAAAAAAAATTCTATAAATTATAATGGTCAGTCTGATTTGTAAATTCTTTTCTGATATGTTTATTGTTGCTTTGGGTATTTTATTAACCTCTGAGTCAGGGACCCTTTTGTACCTCTTGTCTGAACAGTCAGTGGCCCACTGTACCCCACTTAGGATGAGTAAGGGAGATGATAATTTTAGACCAAAAATTATAAACTATGCACGTAGATCCAAATTTTCTGGAACTGATAAAGTGACAGAAAAGTACAGATTTCTAACCTGTATTTCACAAAAGCAAATTACATTACCTTATGGATTTTAATTTGAGGGTATTTGGATAACTTTCATCTGAGAAATAAAATTTTTATGTCCACCCAAAGATCTGTTCCTTGAGAAGAGAAAATAATTTTTGTGTCTGACAAAAGAGGCCGTTGAAGAGCTGGAAAACAGAGAGAATCTGGAGCTATTTTTCTAGGACATCTGGGCTGCAAAGAAAAAAAAAATACAAAACTAATCTAAATGAAGTTATTTACAAAAAGTTTGTGTGTTTCTACATTGGGGGCAAGCAGAATGTTCTTTATTTATTTTTCATCCTTTAGTTTTGCAGTGATCTCAGTGCACTTGATTATCATTAGGTGAACAAGAACTTCAACCAGGCAAAGGCTACTGTTTAACCACTTGAATTCCCTGTAGAATGAATATATATTCAACAATGTAGGTGTCCAAATCACTTGTGTCCATTTGCTCTGCATTTCAAAACCATTTACACATGCAGTTTCTGTAAGCCTAATCTTCTGCAGAGGTAGCTCCTTCAGAAACAGAAAATAGAGAAGAAAACCCTATGCCTCTAAATTAAATTGATTCTAGAGTCATTTGGCAAAAAGATATTTTTCACAGGTTTCCCTTCACAGTCCTAAGGAGAACCTGAGTTTTCTCAGTAGTGTACATTTAAAACCACATTTGTTCTGAGATACTAAGACTATTGAAAGTGTACTATGTAGAAATGAGCAAGCCTTGGTGGTGAATTAGGATTAGCCTATGACTGTGTCTCCTTATAACTTATTTATTCGCTCTCACATTTATTCTTGAAAACCTATAATTATTAATACTGAAAGGCTTCAAAATATGAACAGAGGCTCAAGCAGGAGGGTCCTGAAATCCAGCTCTGATTAAGAGACATATTTATTCTATGCTTCTAGGTGAGTCCCTCAAGTTCCACAAGTCAATTTGCACATCTGTACAGCACAAGTGACCTGAGTGAGGTACTGGGGAGATTAGTTAGGTTTGTAACGCACTTTAAAGATCAAAAAATAAGCTAATGTCAAGGATTTTTTTTTCTTTATCTAGTATTGGTGAATTCTTCTTCTGACTCTGAGAAAGGAGGAAGAGCAGCTCCTCTGCATAGTCACTCCAAAGAGCACTAGTTTTTTACATATATTCCTGTATATTAAATATTAGTGGTGCTAAGAGTTTAGCCTTGAATGGGTCTTCTTGGGGAAGAATATGAGTAAAAAGAAATGTGGAGGAAAAAGTGTGAGGAATGTCAGAAACTGAGAGTTTGCTATGAGTCTTTAGAAATTTTACTAGTAGAAGCTACAAGCAAAAAAAGCAAATCTTTATTCTCTGGAATACTAAAACAGCTTTACATTGTGGTCAGAAGGGTTTTAGTTGGAGAGGATCTTGCAAGCACCTCTTGACCAGCACCTCTCTCCACTGTTCTCAGTTCTCCACCTATTTCATGCATACATTTTTCCTGCACTCCTGTTTACAGCCTGACAATAATTGAAGAAAGTATTTATGTTGAACTGGGAGGACAATCTAGCTCCTGACTATGAATCATGCAGCAGGAACACTGTGCAGTTACATCAGGCTTAAACTTAAAAGTATGCAAATGATGCTTTCAGATGCAATTTCAGTAAGACTCGTCCAGTACTTTTGTTTCAAACTGTTTTAATTAATGTTTGATTTTAGCACTCCTTTTACACTTGCCCATATAATTAAAACTAGAAACAGTAGACTTGACTTCAATGTGGACTTATAAATTTAATTTTGACCTTGTAATCCATCTTACAAGTAACTAGTGTACATATTGGTTTTCCTTAACACAGATAGAGAACAAATCCAAATAGCATACAAACAAAAAGCTAAGGGATTGTTACCAAATTTTTGTTTTCTGTTCTGCATTAATAGAGTATTATGTTACTAAAATAAAGTGATCTGAAACATACCAAGAATATCAAACATGTTCAACTAACAACTCATATTAAAAATCTCGATATCCTCCAAGATGAAAAAAAAAAGGCTTAAGTATATGCATAATTGAACATTGCAGGATTATTCATAAGATTATTCATTATTTTAATGTCTGCAGGGTTGGTGTATTTCTGATTCAATATCTATGCTGGGTATTGCTTACAGAGTCTTCTGTTAATATTGCACCACTTATTTTCTAATTATTTGTACAGAAGCTTATTCTGATATTTTATAATTTTGTGAAAACAACTTAATAAAATCCCTTGTTTCAAGAACTGTGTAATTTTGGGATAGAAATACAAACCATTTGTATGTTAGTTAATGATGAGTAATATTAAAATTGTGATAAAATTTGGGATTTTTTTATAGACAAAATACTGTGAAGCAATGAACTTAACGTTTTGTTTGGGTACTATATAATTCTCAAAAACTATGTTCCTGCACCATATGGAAATTTGTTTTACAGGTAGAAGATATAAATCTCCTGCAGCTGAAAGCACTGTTCATAGAAGGTTTAATATATCCTACCTTGCACAGCAGAGCTGGTCCCTATAAATAATTTTATAATGTGTTTTATAAGCATTTTGGAAAAAGAAAATTCTTAGTTTAACACAAAAATACATTGCATTTTCTTTGCCCAAAGAATTAGATTGATTATAGTGGCATCTAAGATTGATAATACATAGATTTCTGTTATGACACTCATTGTTTTAGTGCTGGACTGCAGAGGAATTCTTCCTTAAATGCATCCTTGTAGAAAATACTGACCTAGAGGACTTCATTATTCAAGCTAGAGAGACAGTCACTACTTAGGAGTAATAAACGGTTTCTGTGTTACATAGAGAATACTTCAGAAAATATGAGAGTTGTCAAATCTCTTGAAAATCCTGTCTTTATAGTACACATGACACTAAAGCTATGGCTGTATTTTCTGTTAATAAAAGCAAAGGCACAGGCAGATGTGAAGGATATCACAGCACACTGACAGGAAGCTTAAAAAAATGAGTACTTTGTTGAGAAGCAGAAAAAGACACAGGGCAATGACCTTGGGAAGATTTAATAGATATAGTTTGCTTTTTTTCCCGTTCTTCTTTTCTTTTCTTATTCTGCCTTTTTTATTTTTTCTGATGGGGAAAATAAGGACTATGCAAAGAAGGATAAAGTTAGCATGAAAAGTTTAGGCATATTAATTAAAATTCATCATAATATTTCAAAAGAAAATCAGGTAATTATTAATAAAAAATTCTCATCAAAAGCACTGAAAAATTTCAGCAACTCAAAATTTCCAATACTGTCTCCCTGCCTTAGTAAAACTGATACCTACTTAAGATTAGTTATTCTATATTTGACTGATTCTTGTACTAATGTGAATATTTGGGCATGAATGAAGAAAAAAAAGATCCTGAAGCAGCAGTGACTGGTTTTTATTCTATTTCATGTAGAACTGAAGTAAGTGGTAGGAACTGCCCATCCATGATGGGAAAACAATATTTCAGTTGGTCAGAAAATGTAATCATAAATTTAAGGGCGATAAAGAGAAAGAAATGATTAAATTTTGTTGAAAGTCAATTATGAATTAGGTGTCTGATTTATATTCCCTTCTAATATCCTTATATCTATTTATGTCTTTGTATATACATGGGTAGAAATCAATTATGTTCTCAGGACTGTAAAATAAATGCATGCACCATGCATCTCTTTTCTGACTATGACCAACATCTTAACTTGAACTGAATCTTTTCTTGCTTCATAGCCTGTGCATCCTAGTTTACTCAGAAAAGTAAAAAAAGGTTACAAAACCGAATGATAATTAAGTAAGCACGTATAGAGAAATGGCCAATAAATGAGTATTTTCTTTTGTTTTGTATTGTAAAAGTCACGCAATTTCAATCTGAGTCCACATACTCAAATATACCATTTAGATGTAGAAATAATAGGCTTCATTTTCATCCGTGCAATTTAATAATAACATACTGTGAGCTTCTAAGACTCAGCCGTAGACAACTTTGACTCAGGCTGTCACAGCACAGTGTAGCCTGGGTATTGTGAATGAAGATAAAATCAAACTGCAAAGTAACAGGAAATTTTGAATTTCTTATTGTATCAAAGAATGTTAAGTATATTTACTGTACAATAAACTTTGTTTTGGAGAGTTATTTCTAAAAGCAATTCCATGCCAAACAAAATTGCCCCTTTTTTGGCTCTGATGCTCTTTTTTTTGGCAGATGCTGAGGACTTCTGTATTTTAAATGTACAAATCCTTTCTTTCTTGCTCCAGAGCACTGCTATACTTTTGGCAATGCTTTAAGAGTAGGTCAAAGGTCTGCTTCTGTGTCTTCACTTTTCTGCAGATTTCTCTAATTAATATTTTTGCACTGGGCTTAATGTCATATTCCTGCCATTTGGTCCCTTTTCTTTTTGATCAGGGTGGGGGTTAGTATTTGGTTGTGTGAGTGTGGAAACAGTGAAACTGCTTTCTTTTCATAATAAGACATATGCTTTGGTGGGACTACAGAACTCTAAAATCATTGATTTCTGCAGCAACTTGCCTAGCATTGAGGGAAGGTCAGGGAGGTTGTGTGGCCATGTTGATTTGCAACCTTTGATATGTTCTTCTCAATAACCTCATCTGTTTTCATGGCTTTAATTACCATCTCTACACACAAGAACCAGATTTATCTCTACCCCAATGACCTTTTCCTCAGTGTTAAAATTCTTATTTTAGTTGTGTAAATTCTTTTGATTATGTAAGGGACCATCATAAACACTGTGTATTCTGCAAAAGTGAAGATCTTGTTTTCTGCTTGAGCACTGAAAGCTTGTTTGAATGGTCTACCTAAACAAATGCAAAATCAAATTCCTATATATGTTCATAGTCTGATTTTATGGACAATTGAATAATACATGAGAACTCCAAGTAAAAAATTATTTTTAATCAGATCTATGCAATTCTCCTGCATATCAGTTTCACTGCAAGCCTGTGGTTTGCAGCCTCAGGAATTAGATGTCTAAGCTTTTCCTTCATTTTCTTTTCCTATGTACATTGGTCTCAAAAGCCTGATGTCATTTGTGATACTACTTGTTCTCCATGGATTATGTAGCTACATTTTCTTAGTTACCAAAATAAGTCAATCCTGTAACTGAAGCAAGTAAAGAATCTATGGGATAGTTCTGTGCACATCCTTTAAATATGGCTGGATATTTGTACTGCACCATGATATACCTGCATCGTACCAGGTTTGCATTAAGACAGAAATGGTAAACATTAAAGAACATTGTTAAACTATGCCAGTATTTTAGATTGAATCAGAGAATCATATGGGATGGAAAAATCTTTAAGTTCTTTAAGTCCCATCTGACCATTAACCCAGTACTGCCTAGCCCACCACTAACCCACATCCCAAGTGCCCTATCTACACATCCTTTAAATACCCGCAGTGACAATGATCCCACCACTTCCCTAGGAAGCCAGTTCTGAAGCTTGTCAATTCTTTCTATGAAGAAATTTTTCCTAACATCCAATCTAAAGCTCCCCTGGAGCAACTTGAGGCCACTCTCCCTTGTTCCCTAGGAGAAGAGACTGACTTCCACCTGGCTACAATCTCTTTTCAGGTAGCTGTAAAGACTGAAAAGATCTCTTATGAACCTGCTGTTCTCCAGGCTAAACACCCTCAGCTCCTTCACCTGCACCTAGTCATGCTTGTGATCCAGACCCTTCCCCAGTTCCATTACCCTTCTTTGGATATGCTCCAGTACCTCAATGTTTCTGTTGCCATGAGAAGCCCAAAAGAGACTTGACTAGATCCTTAGGCATTACTGTAAAATGATAAGTAATCAATCTTTTTAACTGAGACTTCCAAACATCTCCTTCCTTTATTGAAAAGGGAAGAGGAAGTGCAGATGTTAATTTTTGTAAGCAGCCAGATTTTACTGGCCTTTATTTGTCCATTCTTTTGCAAGTAGAACCTCTTTTGATTGCACATGAGAGTATAGTTTTCTTAGCAGGAGCTCGGCTGGGTTTACATTGGTTGGTTTTTTATGCAAAAAATTATCATAGAGGGTAGTATTGAGAGCAGATTGTTTGGAGGATTTGAGTCTTGGAATTGCATAAGAATATCTAGTATTTTTTCTTGCCACTTTGCAATACCAGTTAAACTTTTTTATGGGAAAATAAAGCTATAATCCCAGTATAATCTGCAAGTTTCGATACACTTTGTTATGACCAGTGTGTTTTGAATTTATAGAAGGGTTTTTCAGGGCATTCTTCAGTTTATGACAAAGATTTCTCCTCCTTCATGGGTTGGTAATAATATATACAGGGAAACTGAGGCTTAGGTTCTAGGGGTGGCCTCCAGTGAATTTTAGAAGTTTGCATGAAGTAGATTTATGTTTTAATTCAAAGCAGACTGCGATGGAGCATAGCAAGGTACAGCACTGCAACAAAATTATTAACAGAGTATAGGAAGAAGTTCCGTAGGGCCTGGCGTTGTTGCATTCCCAGGAATTCATTTTAAAATGCCAAAATATGTCTGTGTTATGCACCGGAATCATTGAGAGATAAGAAGTTTCCCTTTGCAAAAATAGGACACCTTAGGAAGATATGCTAGAGAAAAGTCATATTTTTTCTTGGGTTTTCATGGCCATGCTTTGGTAGGTGGGGGAGCTACAAGGGTCGTTTCTGTGAGCAGTTGCCAGAAGCTGCCTTCATGTCCAGCAGAGACAATCCTCACCTCCAAAGATGGATGTGGTACTGGTCAAGGCTGGGCCCATTAGAAACTATGGTAACACCCCTGTGATAATAGATTTAAGATGGAGAAAAACGTTATTACGCAGATGTAATTGTAGCCAGAAAATTGCAGGGTGACAACATGTGAGAGAAACTACTGCAGACACAGTCTGTGGAGAAGGAGAGTGAGAATGTGCTCAAGGTGCCCAAGCTCAGATTCCTCTGCAGTCCATGGTGAAGACCATGGTGATGCAGCTGTGCCTCTGCAGCCCATGGAGATCCATGGGGGTGCAGAAATACACCTGCAGCCCATGGAGGAACCCCACACTGGAGCAGGGGAATGCCTGAGAGAAAGTTGTGACCCTGTGGGAGGCCTGCGGAGAGAGGACCCCACACTGGAGTAGCCTGTCCTTGAAGGGCAGCACCCCATGCAAGAGTGACCCATGCTGCAGCAGATTCGGAAAAATTGTTCCCCATGGGATGGATTCACATTGAAGAAGTCCATGAAGAACAATCTCCTGTGAGAAGAACCCAATGGTGAAGCAGGGGAAGGATCCTTGCGCCTCAGCAGAAAAAGGAACAACACGTGATGAAAAATTCTTTAAGCATACATGTACCAGACATCCTTTCTCTTCTCAGTATCCCATGCTGAAAATGGTACAGTAACTGTAGGCAGCTAAAAAAAGTCTTTATAGCAGAAATATTGCCATAAGAAATTGTGTTAGGAGAAAGCAGCAGGGTGGACAAAGGTGAAAATAAGGGAAGAAAATTAATCTGCATACCCAGCAGGCAATGGTCATTTATATATTCATCTGGTTTTGGCACTGAACTTAGTGAGTCCATGTCCATTTCATGGTGTCGTGCAGAGAAAATGAGGTGTGTAAGGTCATTCAATAAAGATTAAATTAAAAACATATTCCTATAGTACCCTCAGGGTCCATTAGTCTTGATGAGTGTACAAATACTTTCTTTGTTATATGTGCTCCATCCTGAAAGGGATTGTGTGCTTCTCTCATTATAAATGTGCACCTGAAAAGATTGAACATTATCCCCTCTTTTTTAACTGACCTGTGGCCACCGCTGGGTTCATTAGTGCAGAACATCTTTTCCACTGGCTGAGTCTGCCCTATTGTTTTCACTGGCCAGGGTCAAGTCAAGGGCATTCAACCTAGATTGGAGTCATTTGTCACAGGGTCTAGCAACAAAGCTGATTTCAGCAGAGACGGCGTGAATTTCATGGGGCTGAAATGCAACCTTTGACACAGAGTGCCCAGGGCTGCTCAGGCTTGCACAGATGGCCTGCCACCCTTAGATATCTATGAACAAAGGATTGGTGAATTATAGCAAAAATAAAGTTTCCACAGTCAGCATATATTTTAAGTGCTTAAATTATTTGCAGGGTTGGTTTTTATTATTTGCAGTCTAAAATCATATCTTGAACATTTGTGATAATCGCTGTGCATTTTAGACTATGAAGGGAAAAAAACAATTCAGTAGGGGGCTTACTGCTTAACTGGTGTAACAGTGTAAAGTGTAGCAATTTAGTGCAGAGTGCAGGTTTTCATGGTCAGCAGGAGCCAGCATGAACAATGGGTCGTGCTGAGGTAGCATGTGGAAAATGACTTTAATACACTATACAGAATGGCTTATTGCTTTGGTCAATAGGCTGCAGTGAAGATGGTGTATTCAGCCACTTGGGAAGGTTAAACCTGTCAGGGTACACGGTGACTGATATGCAGGGGCTGCTTATGAGGTCTCTAATGGAAAAACCTGACAAGCAAAGTTATAAAGGTTACACTTGACACATACTTTAGCATTATGCCTTATATTAATCCATTTTTTTTAAAGGTAGGGTACTTCATATTTGTTAGAAATTGATGCCACAATAATGTTTCTAGAGGAAACGTTTAAACTTTGGAGTAAAATAAAGGACAGGATGTTTTGCACCTGCATTACACAGATTAATACTAAGGACAATAGTCTAATATGTTTAAATCCCACTCTGAATACATTGTTGTTTTTTTAGACATAGTTGTTTGAGTCAAAATCATTTAAGTATGTTATTTCCTAAAATGGTGCATTGAAATGTAGCAGAGAACACTGAATAAGTTGAGGTATTCAATAACTAAAAATCAAGCCCAGTCCTTTTAGATAGAACTTTACTTCAGCATACAATTAAGTTCTAGATATTGGTAAGAAGAGGTTTTTTGGGTTTTTTTTTGTTTGTTTGTTTTGTTATTTGTTTTGGTTTTTGTTCGTTTGTTTTTGCTTTTGTTTTGGTTTGGTTTTGGTTTTTTTTTTTATTTGATGAGCAGGATTTATACAACCAGTGCTCCCCAAAAACAAAAAAAATCTTAGAAAGACTGGTTTCCTTAATAGGATTTCCACATGATAGCATTATACTGAAAGTAGCTGAAAACATAATATGATCCATTCTTTATTATTAGAAATAGAAAATGGGTACTTTTGATGGTTTTTGTTTGGTTTGGGTTTTTTTACTTTTTTTTTTTTTTTAATTGGGCAGGTGGTGTCTTCTACTACAATTGTGCATTCTAAGGAATATAAAGTGCTCTGATATTTGTTTCTAGTACTATTTCAAACCAAAACCATGATGCATGCACTAAAGGGCTATATTCAGTGATAAATATCAGTGTACTGAGACTGATTTAAGACACTTTTAAGAGATAACTCTAGTAAGAGTAAAATTAACAGGCGAGAAACAGAATACATTTTCTGTTGGTTTATTATATCTCAGCTAGGAGATCTAGATGTACAAGTACAGGGAACCTAAAATAGTTTGGATTTTTTTTCCTTGTATTATGTTGGATTCTTGGTGATCTAATTCACTTTAAGTGGATGTATCCTCATAGAGCTTTTTGAAAGGTGCCACATTTGACAGCATAGGAGAGTAAAATCTTTTTATATTACATTTTGCTTCTTCAACAAAAAGAGTGGTTAAAATATTTATGTAGAATGCAGACTATTTTAGATGATAAAGATAATTAAGTGGTGAAATGGTAGTCATTGATTTGTCAGTGAGTGGGGGAACAGAGAGCTGAATAATTTATAATGAAAATGTACTGTCTTCAAGGGAATTGTACCTCTATACTTGTAAAGCTCTGAATATGGCCCATAATTGTGCTACACTGCATGGATTTGAGGAACTTGCATGGGAATTTGTAGCACTGCAGTTGCCAAAAATTATTTTTAATGAAGTTAAAATGTAGCAAAGGAGGAGCTGCCTGCTAACATCCAGTAGAACATTTTAATGTATAGAATTATTCTTGAACCTGCACAGCTAGGAAAATTGCATAGGAGCAAATTAATAGCAATCTCATATTTTTATTATGTCAGAATACACAAATTACAGGCAAAATCTTGAATAATTTTTGAAAATGAAGATTCAAAACCTTAAATACTTTAATGTTCTCTATCTGCCAATAGAATGATCCATATAGACAAATAAACAGAAGATTAAGAAAAACGCTTCTAAAGAAACTTGTGGGGTTACTAGCACAACCCAAGAGATTGTTAAAGGGGGAAGTAAAATTATAAATGAGAAATTAGCCAAAAGTAAACAAAGGATACATGTAATCTCTTAGATACTGTTAGATACTGTTAAACAGTACTGAGCACTTGGCCTTGAATTGGCTCCACTCTTAGCTGATTGTGAGTTGAATATAAGGCTTTAGTTGACCCCAGAGCACAATGTACCCTGATGCCATCAAGGTGTGTAGGGCAAGAATCCATTTGGATTTCTAGGGTGACAGGGGGATCCCACTACATGGCTGTACTGGCAGCTGAAGTGAACCTGTCTGGGAATGAATGGCAAACACACCCCATTGTGACTGGCCCAGAGGCCCTGTGCTTCCTTGGCAGAGAGATTACTTCAGGAGAGGGCATTTCAGTGATCCCAAAATGCCACTGTTCGTCTTTTGGGAGAACTGCTGTGTAGACAGAGTGGCTGTCTTGTCTAAGACAGCTGAATTCCCTGCCTGGTCTCTCAGGGGACCCAGGAGTGTCTCTGGGACTGCTGAGGGTTGAAGAACAGCAGGTACCAGTCGCTACCAAAGCTGTGCACATCGATAACACCACACCAGCCAGGACTCTGTGACCCCCAGCCATGGGGTGGGGTCTGAACTCAAAAGTCAGTGAGTGACCAGCAAGACTTGCTCATCTTTTAATAGTCCTATATGGCCAGTGTGTAGATCCTGTGGAGAGTGGAGACTGACAGGAGACTATCATTGAATGCAATATCCAGCAGACATTTTTGAGAAAAAGCAGATTATCCAGAGCCTTCTGAAGGCTGGTTTTGCCATAAAACAAAATAAGTTTGAAGTGGAGGGATGGTCATTGATTATTGAAGTAATATCTGTGCTTGTGTATAATTGTAAGTGTAGATATTTGGAAAGTATGAGATCTGGGCATAATGTGCATGGTATAGAACAAGGGGTGGAAAATGTCCTGGTTGCAGAGAAGAGGGTGCAGCTTAGCATGGGATGCATGTGTCTACATTATTCTGCAACTCTTAATCACTGATGGGGAGCATGGTTTTCAGACAAAAATGAAAGCACTCCATGGAAGTCAGCCTCTTTTTGTTTCTCTCTCTCTCCAGTGGGAAGGTGTCAAAGTTAGGCCCTTTGGCCCTAATCAGTTCCCCTCCTGCTTTCTCCAGAGCCAGGCTGCAGGATATGGTGCTGAAGGGGAAGGTGCAAGTTGATAGTGCTGCTGAACCGACAGAACCAGCACAGAGACTGCTGCAGGCTGAGAACTGGCAGGGCTGACCCTAGCCCAGCCAAGCTAAACAAGCCCAGCACCGGAGACCTCAGCTGGGCCCAGCTGAGCTGAGCCAAAGGGAACAGATGAAAAAGCAGCAGAGTCAAAGCAGAACAGTTGAAAAAGCAGCAGCAACACCGGGGAAGAGCCTCCAACATGGTGGAGTGGTACAAAGGGCAGTGCAGCCCAGAGGGGCAGCGGCACAGCCTGGCTCGGAATTCCCAGCTTTAGTGGGGTGTGTTTGTCATGCTCTTTCATTGTTTCAGTCTGATGTGTGGGAAACACTAGCCATGGCAATTCCCCTGCCGTCTTGCTTTTGTGCTGCCAGCTGCACGAGCAATGTGTGGGAGCAGTTGCCATAAGATTTTGAGGAAAGCCACACAGATGCGACCTCTGGGAAGTGGCCACCATCTTGGGGTATTTTTGTTTCCAAAAGTAAACACCTTTTCTCTGGCTAAAATACTTTCTGTTTCTGCGTGCCTTTGCTATCAATATTGCTGATGTTATTTTGTGTGCCTTATTCTACCACTTTCAGTGAATTATCTCAACACATAGTCTCTGCATTTGTCCCTCCCTTACTGAAAGGACAAGGGGAGTGGCTTATTTAAAGTTTAATTTATGGACTGGTATTAAAGGCAGAAAAGTCAGAATTAAGATTAATTCTTAGATTGATTAAACTTTTTTCAAATGTGGTTTTAAGTTGCTTAACCTTTTTGCTCCTAAATTGAATCCTGCTTGATGACCTTGCTTTGAAACAGAGTTCATCTTAACAAATATGAAGGTCATCCTGCCCAAAGTGTCTTATTTGTGTTTTAGCAATTTAATAACACGGTGAAGTGTAGCACTCCAGAGGATGGCTATAATAGCTTTACTGCTTTTTTGTTATTAAGACCTCTTAAGATAATTGTTTTCAAAATTATAATATAAGCTTTTAAGGACATCCAGCCCAAGCACTGATTTATGCTGTCTGTCATGCCATTTCTGCTTGGTTTCACACTGTGTTAATTTTCATTAAGTTCATTCATTATGTTTGAGAACTCTTAAGGGATTTCTTTAAAATTCATCTCTTGATTAGACACATACTGTATACTTTTACTGCTGTAACAATATCTATTTTTTTCCCAGAGATAACAAGACTGGAGTTACGGCTGTAATGCTATTCCTCAGAGTACCTATATCAAGTCTCTTAGAGATATTAATATGTTGCTGTAATTATTTTTTGGTGCATGTAAGACGTATAGGATTTGATCAGAAAAGATATGGTTAACATAAGTGGATTAGTGAAGTAAATCCCAACCACATATTTTACATTGTTTTTTCCTTTCGGGTGCTATAGAAGATTAGATACACTTCAAAATATGAATTCAATATAATTTTAAAGGATTTTGAGAAGCCACTTCATCAGAATAACACAAGTAAAAGTTTAACTTACAAAACAGCAGTTTGCAGACTGGAAAGATTTTCTAAATACATTAAATCTTTTCTTAAGACTTAAGGAGTCTTTCAAATAAAAGACAGGCTACACAACAGATATTTCTTAGTTGGTGTGTCATTATTATTATTATTATTATTTGATATCATTATTATTATTATTATTAGCTGGTCAAATGTATATTAAATTAATTACCAGTAACTGTAGCCCATGTTTTATATATGTAGATATAAAACACATTTGATGAAATAAAAATCTCACAGCCAGGACGTATTTTCAATGTTACAAAATATAATAGTTTCTCTCCTTGAATTATGAATTAGCAAAATAATACAATATACTGTGTGTGAATAAAATATAACTCAGTTCTAGAGAGGGGAGAAAAAAAAGAAAAAGCTGGATGGACTGAGCTATATTTTCTCAGTCTTAATACCAAAATCATATTTTTGTTATAGTTTCTGTCTTTTAAGCTTCAGCTGCTCTTTCAGTTATTTGATGTGCTCCTGGACACTTCATTGATTGTGAACAGGCACACAGCTTGAACATCCAGAAAACTAGGTCTCTGAGAATAGTTATTCACATCCAGTACCATGTTTTCACCTTCAAATGAATAACTTGTCTTTTTTTTTTGCCTCCTTTCTAGGAAACAATTCAAATTTTTTGATATTTAAGGAGATTTTAAAAGGAAAAGAAAAAAACACTTTAAATTTAAAATGTATAAATTAAATTTCTGATTCTCCTGGTTTGGATGTTATTGATTACCTCCCCTTTCTGTAAACTCCAATGGTTACTTTGCATGAATGGAAGTTCTAGAAACTTCTATTTTGGAACCTAAATGCATTTAATGCTCAGAGTAAAATAGTACTGCTTCTAAGACACTGCACTTCATGTTTGGTTTAAGCATATATATTTTTCTTGTTATGGTGCTTTTAATCAACTTATGTATGAAATTTACACACAAAAAAAAAACCTCACTAATCTGCATGGACAAATTTTTGAGAAAATTTTGAGAAATTGATATATTCATGAATTCTTCTCATCTGTTGAAGTACATATTCTGTGAGTTTTTCTATAACTGTTGTTGTCCATCCTGACTTTTGAAAAATTTTAGTTCTAAAAAAAAGTGCATCCAGAAAAAAACCAGAGAGGCTTGAGACAGGTATTAAATAAATGGTTCAAGTCTTTTTCTTTTGCACAGTAAAGTGGCACATCCCACATTGTGAAACTCCCAAGTCATATGTATCTTGAGGCCAGCTACAGGGGCAGTATATTGTTTGGTTTGGTAAGCTACCTGTGTACCACTGTGGATGTGCAAATACTAGTGAAGTACATTCTTTTTTACCTTACTCTGAGGTAAATCCTCTTGTGAAACTTTTGAATTATTGTTCCAACACAAAGATCCCTAGCGAAGAGTACTTTGAACAGTTGAACTTCTGTCCTTTGTATTTCTCCACATGGCAAAACACCATACAAATGCATACAGTAGGCAGTCTTAAACAAAAATTGTTCCAAAGTTAATGTAATGTATTTTCTGCAGCAGCAGTCTCTGTGGTTTGTACTTTATACTACTAAAACTCCAAGACAGTAACCTCAATGTTCATTTTCACTATTAGTAGCTGCTCTGTGCTGCTTCTCTGAAAATATCATATATTCTCTTGGGGTGCAATGAGTGGGTTTTTTTAAAAAGGAAGTTACCATACTTCATAAAAAGGTAGATTTTTTTTAAAATACATAAACATGTTTAACACAGCATAACTTTGATTGAAGACTTGAAGATTTTCAACAGCCTAATTCTTGAGGTTTCTCTGCAACACTACATCTTCAGTGTGTTGTACTGGTAAGACAGTGGTAAGAAGCTGAACAGCCTCCTCAGTCCACTCTTCCATAATTGCAAGTAGCGTGCATTGCCTATAGAGCACCTGAGGGTGTGCAGGATGATACTCTTAGTTGCTAAAGTAATTTTCAGTGGGAGCAGGCACAGTGATAGTACATCCTCATTCATCCACCTGCAGTTTTGGGAAGTTCTTAGGTAGATGCAAGAAGACAGCTATATAAATCTTTAAATAGCAAAACCAAATGATCCTCTTTTGTTCCTGGGACATCTGGAACCCACAATCTTTACAACACTTTTACAATGTAAGAAATTAGCAAAGGACAAAGTGTAGAGATGTTAAACAGAAAATATTTTTATTTAGTGACTGACTCTCTAGTGGCAGCTCAATGAGTTTTCAATTGAGACTGCACTTGTGATGCTGACATTGTGAATACAATTTATTCTTCATAATACTGAAAACAAAAACAAACAGTAAAATTAATTCTGTAATGAGAAACATAACATAAGTTGATTTATAAGGAGACATGGTTTTCAATGCTTTTTCTTTGTCTAAGGAACTTTTTGCTGTGAGCCATCTCATTTTTCACTCTTGTACACCAAGTGAGCTTGTGGAAGTTAGCATGTTAAAATAAATGTTCTTTGTGTCTGCTTTGTCATTACAAATCTCTGCCACTGTGTTTACTGCAGTATCTGTTTAGAGGTTTTAATCAGGAAAGTTGGAAGCAAAATTGACCTTGTGAGCTATGAAGATTTTCCTTCCCTTATTCTATCTGAAATCTGGTGGGTTTTCTATATAACTGTCTTGTTTAGGAGCAGATTGAAAGTTATAAACCTTATGAAGTGACATCAGACTTGCACAGTGGCCTCTAAAAAGAGAGATTAGGAATGCATGTGACATGGAAAATATGTTAAAGAGCAAGGTGATTATTGTTCTTTATTATTAGGTATTTCAGTAAGTAGCAGAGAGAAAGACTGCAATAGGTTGCAGATGGAAAAACAAAAGTAAGTAATCTAGCATGGTGAAAGCTTTATTTATTTTTTTCCAAATTGCACCTATGTAGCTGAAAACATGATAAATCCAGAATTTTTGGCAATTTTAAATGAAATTGGATTAGAATGCTTCTTTTCATCCATTCTATCTCTTTATAGGGTGTTTTTTTTTGCCTCCTCTGATATTTTCATTGCGTCTTCCTGTGTAGAAATATTAGAGAAAGGTGTATTTTGACTTTATTTGCTGTAGTCTAAGGGTTTTAATTAAATTGTAATACCAATTATCTCATCCCAGTGGAAGAAATTTTGCCCTGGCTGGTTAAATCAGTGCTTTGTGCTACAAAAGAGCTGCACAGTCACCAACAGACTAGTGAGAGTTGTAAATTTATTGTTTGTTCTCAAATGAGTATAATAATCAGGATATCCATGCTACTAAATAGTCTCCATGGAAATAAGGTATTTATCTGTGTTCTGTTCTTTCCTGTCTATGATTGGCTGGATGACTTTTAGGGAGAAAAAAAAATCACACACATCATTAATCAGATGTGCATTGCACAACACACACATTCAAAGATTCCTTTGAAATATGGTATCATTATGGACTAGAGCAGGGTTGGAAGAGCATCCCATTCCTTTGTCTTCCATCATCTCCAAAATTGTTTCATATTGCAAAGTCTGAAGTCTTGAATTTACAGGAGACCTTTAGAATTGGTGAACACAAAGAGATCTTTAATCCTGACAGTTATTTTTTCATATTGTTAGCTTGATATATTAGAAGATTTATCTCTCAGTTCATGTTCATTCTCAGTGCTGAGGCTGAATTTTATATTTCACTCTGTATTTCACACTTTATGGAGCAAGTAGAATGCTAAAGTTAGTAGCAAAATCCATTGTCTGCCTTCTCTGAGGACTGCTGGTAGGCACATTTGTCCAATTATCTGATCTTTAAGTTTTGACCTGTGTGAGGGCATTATCAGTAAGATGAGCTCACTCATTCCATCTTTTGCATTAGACTATTTTGATTTCTGTCCTTAACTGTGGTGGTTTGTTTTCTCTTCAAATAAATGTGTCAAACCACAGCATGCCTACTTGTCCTTCTTTTGTGGCTAATTCATTTAGTCATCCTCTTGTGTTCTCTATATAATTGATTTGTTATATATAGGATTTTCCTGTTTCTGACTTGTTTGGAGAGCTGTGGCTACAAGGATGCTATATAAAGTGTGGTTAGTCTTATCAGAACAGGGAAGCTAAGATCTGAGAAGTTTAAAGAACACACAGACAAGGGCATGGGGATTAAATCACATTGATATCATTCTGCAGATCATGAACAACCTTTATAGCTCCTTTATAATTTAGTTGGTTTGGAGATTTTAAACCTCCAAGTTGAAAGTTCCTTCAAGTAAATTATGTCTGCAAAGTCATTGACGATCCTGTTATGGCATTCTTTCACTCTCTCTTCATGGTATCTTGCATTTTGTGTCAGTCAATAATTTACCAACTCAGAAAAGGAGAAGGGTGAGTTTCAGCATCCAGAATTTAGCAGATGCTTGTGGATATTAGAGCTGGTCTTAGTTCAACTGAGCAGGGAGTCAGTCTTGAGTCTTCAGGTAAGTTAACTCACTTAATGGTGTGTGAAGCAGGTATGGGTCAGTATGTTGGTCTTTCAAAAGATTTTGTCTTGATGTGTGATAGAGAATAACCGATATAGCTTTCTCTTGCTCTCCCACATATGTACAAAAGGATACGAAAAAAATCTGAAATTATTAAACAGTTGATTTTTCTCCGTCAGACAGCCATCATAAAGTACATGAGTCTCATTCTATGTGTGACAGAAAACTTCCAAATGAAATGCTACTGGAAATAAAATGTTTCTTTTAAAGATTTTATACATCAACTATACCTTTTAAATTAAATATTTCATTAATATCTTTAAATCAATTACATTCAGTATACTTTTAATGTTGATTTAAACTTGATTTTGTATTGTCCTCTATTACTAATCGTTATTACTTCTTCATGAGGAAAATATATTGACTTGAATTGTACTTGAAGGCTCTGTTTTCCCTTCGGAGAGAGTAGAAGACTGGCATTAGAACAGTTGAAAATTATTGGTATAGATATTACTCAGCACAAGTTTTCATCTAGAAGTAGGAGACTTTTATCAAGTTAGTTTCCTCACATATTAATTTCCTCTAAAGAGTCACAGCCAGATCCACTCAGAGCGCTTCACTTTATGCTCATTGAATTTGTTTTAAGTGCCAAGAAAATAAAGGCCTTGGTTTGCCTGTAGCTATTTAATATCTATAGCGATTTATTTTGCCTATTTTGTCTAATTCTACTGATTCTGATCTACCTTTGCATGCAATTCTTTACTTATGTGCTTTAAATTTACCCTGAAGGACTGGTAGTCCTTACCTTGTAGTCATTAATTTCTTTTTCTCATTACAAACTATCCTTAAACAGGATTGACCATCTACCAAGAAAGTACATATCCGTATTAATCTAGAAGCAAGGTATGTTCTGGACACTTTCTTTGAATGATTCTTGTTACTCATCTTCACATACTTATATAAATAGAAAAGTGAAAATACCATTAGATATCAATACAAAATAAGAGACTTTCAAGTTCTGGCTAAAGGGGTGAAAATCCCTCAGTAGTTTGTGTGGAATTCAAATGGCGCATTGCTCTTCCCCAAAGCATTGTCATCACTAAGAAGACTGAATTAATGATGTTATCCAGATGGAATAATAGAGAAACTATAAGTTAGCAGCAAGAGCAAATTAAATTTTTAAGCTTTTTGTGTTGCCATCCTTCAAACTCTGTGTGTTTTGGAAGGTTTTGTTGCAAGTTGCTAGAATGGCCCCATACTGTACTTCAGATGTTCTCCAAGACTGTGTTTTCCACTTAAGAAACAGCACACATGCTGTAAGTGCACTTACATAGAAGATTAACCTGAAGTTCATCTTCTATGGTTAGATATACTGATACTAAGATTTCCTTATGGCAGTGTAATTGCACCCTTAGTGTTCCAAACTGGCTTGGACCAAACAGCTACCAACCATTCATACCCTGCAAAATCTTGAGCAGTGGAAGAGAACAAATAGGGAATATCACAACTGTTGCTCATGAACACTAGCACCTCACTGTCTCTCTACATGAAAGCATCTTTTAGTAACACTTAAGGAAGTCATTGTCCTTTTATGAGTGCTTACATGCTGTTTTACAAAAACGTTACCACAGTTATATTATAAGTGCAGCATTATTTTTGCCAGTGGCATTTTAAGAAACAAGGAAAGTAGCTTGAAAGTAACTTTGAAAAATGCCTTTGTATTATTTTACTGTGGAAGAAAAGAATTAGTAATGTTACTGCACATTAATATTTGAGTTTTTAAATTAAGTTGGATTTTTTTTCTAAATACTATGTAACATTTTCAAATCATTGAAATACAATAAGCATAACAAATACCTTGATTCAATTATACAAGGAACTTGCAAATCATATTTATTGGATCAGTAAGCAATATGGCCTAAAGTAAACTTACTTTTTGTACTAATTGTGTTTTTATTTTCTGCTTAGCATAAAGTTAAATGCCATAATTCTAGTACTTCTATTTTTACCAACAGAAATAGGTAATAAGATTTCCTATAGTGAACAGAGAAAATGTTGATCAAATAAAGAAAGATTACAAGTATTTTTCTTTCATCAAAAGACACTTCAAGTACTATATTAGAAGGATCATTTTTAAAGAATCCCTCTTAAATTTCAGAAAGACTAGAGCTCCATTTTCTTTACCTGACTTGTCAGTAAATTCCGCAAAATTAAAATGCTAATATTGGCATGCTATTATGATAAACATAATTTTATTTGGCAGTTTTATGGGATATATTTTGATTTCCATTTTGTTTTCTTTGATTGTTTGAAGGGGGTTTTTTGGTAAAGGAATAATTTCCAGTTTCATAAATTTTAGACGTATCTTTGTTGACCATAGCAAGGATGGAATGCAACAATGACCACTTACAAATCACCAGTCACTAGATTTCAAGGGAACTTCGAGCTTCTCTGAACCTCTTGGAAAATTTAGATCTAGATGTGGCCCTCAGAAAAATGAGCTTAACCATCCCATAATGACCTTTTTCTGCATCTTCACAGAAAGACCAACCTGTTTACTAACACCGAATTCCATACTGTAGCAGTTCAGCTTGTGGTAGGACTGCATGTGAAAACGGGGACACGGCTGCTCACAGATGTAAAGCCTTGGAACTGGGTTAGAATCCAAAATCACAGAATCACAGAATATATGAAGTTGAAAGAGATCCATAAAGACCATGGAGTTCAACTGCTGGCCCTGCACATCATAATCCCCAAGAATTACACCATGTGCCTCTGAGAGAATTGTACAAACACTTGAACTCTGTTAAGTTTGTTGATGTGACCACTTCCCTGCAGACCTGCTCCAGTGACCAGATACCCTCTGGGTGAAGGATCTTTTTCTAATATCCATTCTAGACCTCTGCTGACACAACTGTAGGCCATTCCCTCAGGTTCTGCCACAGGTCATCACAGAGAAGAGATCCATGTTTCCCTCACAGAGAAGTTGCAGACTGCCATGAGGCCTCCTCTCAGTCTCCTCTTCTCCAGGCTGAAAAGACAAAGTGACCTCAGCCACTCCTCATGCACCTTCTCCTACAGGGCCTTCAATATCCTTGTGGCCCTTCCTTGGAAACTCTCTAATAGCTTTATATCTTTTTTACAGTGGGCCCAAACCTGCCCCCATCACTCAAGGTGAGGCTGCCCCAGTGCAGAGCAGAGCAGGACAATCCCCTCCCTTGCCTGCTTGGCAATGTTGGCCCTGATGCCCCCCAGGACACGCTTGGCTCTCCTGGCTGCCAGGGCACGGCTGGCTCATGTTCAACTGGCCACTGACCAGGACTCCCAGGTCCCTTTCCATGGCGCTCTCCAGTGTCTTGCTCCCCAGTCTGTCTGTCCATCCATCCAGGGTTGTCCCATCCCAGAGCAGACTTCGGCACTTGTTGGATGTAATATGGTTGGTGATTGCCCATTCCTGTGATTTGCTGTGTCCCTGACTCCAAGGGAGTCAACAGATGCTCTCATATTTGTACCCTGTGTGAACTTCCACTCCTGTGTTCAAATAATTTGTGAAGGCATTGGAGAGCACAGGGCTAAGATGGAGCCCTGTGGAACCCACTGGTGATAGGTCACCAGTCTGATGCCACCTCATTCACTTTAACCCTTTCTGTCCCACCCGTGAGCCAGTTGCTCACCCGTCCCATGATGTGTTTATCCACATGGGTGCTGCACATTTTATCTGTAAAGATCCTGTGAGAGACAGCACACAAAGCTTTACTGAGCCCTAAACACAAACTGGCTTCCCTTGATCAGCTAGGTGGGGTACCTTGTTATAAAAGCAAATTAGATTTGATAAGAAGGCTAGCAATGACTACACAGAAATTTTTCAAAGTGAAAACCCATATCTAATGCCATTCTAGGTCTCCTTAGAACTGGGTACCTAATTGCAGAGCATTTTTAGAGCACTATTTGCTCTTTAAATAAGTATCAATTTGCAATTGCCATAGCAACTGTGAAATATAGGATGTCCTAGTATGCAAGGTATGTTAACTTCTAAGATGCGAGACACCAGCAGGAAATACAAAGATGTCAGGGGAAAATTTGTAATTTATCCCTCAGTGTTTTCAGGGGATCGAATAGATACAGCTGCTCAGCACTGAGAGTTTGTGGAAATAAAAATACTGTGTCTTCATTTTATATCCCTCTTTTCCCTTTGGAATGCTGATTGGAATAATATTTTTTTCTTAATTTAGAGGGTTTTTTTGTATGAGATTAGATACCGATGATGTAAGTCCTTCAAAGTTTGTCTTCTTAGAGATCATATTAGAAAGAATTTAGGTTTTCTGCTCATTTCAAAGTAGCTGCATTCTTTATTACTTTATTGCTTAACTTTTTATCATTTTGTTTTTCCTATTTGTTTTGACTGCTGTTAGTATTGTGATGCTAAAATGTTGCACTGAAAAAAAATTTTTGCAGTTTGTCAGTCATCTTATTTTGGACTAAAGTTTGGATCCCTCTCACTGTGATTTCCTTTTTGTTTTATACTACTTTGTTTTATCTTTCCTGGTAAACTTCTCATTTTGAATTTTAGGAGACTGGATATTCCCCAAGTAATAAAGTAAGACATTTTAGATACTCTTTTTCAGTATTTATTAGTATTGCTAAGAGCTGTTGAGGAATATAAAGATGTAACTCTGAGTTTTAATAAACTTGATGTGAACCTTCAGATGCTAAATATTGTCACAGATTGATAAAAATAAGAATTTTTCATCTATTAAATTATGCTTAAATGGTTTACAAATAAAGAAATTACTAGGCATTTTTCAGCTGTCCAGTGAGGTTTATGTAAATACCCTAGGTATTTCCCACCAGAAGCCATATTCTTGCAAATATGTAGAAATTTCCTTTTTTTAGGATTTGTCAAAATGCATACTTAAATTAGAAATTCTGATAGAAATCAATTAACTTTGCTTTAGCCTTCAGATTTCTGGGGCTTTGTTTGTTTGTCTGATTGATGGTTTTGTTTCTTTTAAAATTACCTTTTTCTTGTTGTGAAGTTTTGGACATTTTCTTCTATACATTTAATAGCAGAGATTCTAATTAGGGTCTTATTGAAGGGGTTTGACTACTGAGTCTTTTAAATTGTTGTCTTTAAGCCACTGGAGCCCAGAGGATTTCTGCTAGAAAGAACATTCTTTTCTACTCATTGTAAAAGTCTCTATGTCAAATCTCTCAATTCCTCGCGTGTTTGTATGTTTTGTTCAACAGCTGTGGTCATTCTTATGAAATTAGTTAAGGTTCTTAAATTCACGCACATGGAGAATTTCTGACCTCTCATCTACACTAGGAAATTTGACACATGGAGTTTTCTGTACCAGCTTTGATTCCAGGTAAACCCAGACAAGGTGAAATGCTAAAAAACAGCCTGCACATACTGTCAAACTTGCATTTTCATCCATTCTGTTATTCAATTTATTATAGAAAATCATGTGGCAAGCACATTTCTCTCACTCTCAGGATTTTTCCTAGAGGTGCACAGAGAGAAATGGAAGAGAAAACAATTTCTATTTCTGCTCCTTGTTTTTCCTATGTGGAATGTGTTTGGAGAATTGTTTACCTGGAGTGAGTGCTTGATTAGATTCTGGTGAGGATTGTTTGAGCCTGATGGCCAATCCGATCTGGACTCTTGCAAGCAGGGTCAGGAGTTAGTGAAATTAGAGATAGAGTAGGAGAAAGTAGTTTGTAGTTTTTAGGATCCTCCTTTTATATAGTATATTAATGTATTTTATCATAATTATAATAAAGAAATAATTCAGCCTTCTGAATTGAGTAAGACATCGTCACTTCTTCCCACTGGGTTCCCCTGCATCTACAACAAAATCACATAACTTGTTTTCCATCTTAATACAGTGTTCAAAATACAATGACTAATTCTGCTATATGTAAAAGTTACCATCAGCACTTTCATTGTTGTTCAAGTTTTATTTGAAGTTGACATACATTTAATTTATATATTTACATTATTCAGGAAAAACTTTACCTTATAACAGCCTAAGTTTCTTTGAGAGCTTCATGGGTTTTCATATTATCTTTGAAAAGTCTCAATTTAGTGGAAAGTGTGGTCAACAAAACTTAGAGACTCATCTTAGAACAGTTTCTATTCTTAAAAAACATGAAATTTAGAAATCAGAATTAATTTAATTGTATTTTTACTTTGACTTTTATGCTAGTCAAAGATACTCTTAGTAATATAACAAAAATACTATTATTAATAGAGAAAAATTGTATTAGTCACCATTATACAAGTTACTATGTAAAAATTCAAACCAAAATTCCATATTTTTAAGTATAAAAGGGTGCATTGGGAATTGACTCAATAAGTCAATTTTGCCATCTGACTGGTGTAATGTTGGGAGACAAATTTTATAGGAAAAGTTGGATTTGTTTTCAGAAGGATTTTTACATGCAATTGTCAAGTTATATTGAATTACAACTAGAAGATAAAAAAGAAATTGTATATTAAAAAAAAAATTTATTTTTTACAGTGTAAAGCTGATTTTATTCCAAATATATTTTACTACAAGGCATAGAAGAATAACATTTTAGGAAATGTTAGGAAGGTTAAAAATTATAAACATGTATATAAAAATAATGTACTTTTTCCCATATCTTACAAATGCATTAGTATTTTAATATTTAATATATCATACATTTCATAGGTATAATTTATGTATACTTTTTCATAGTACTTGTATCTCACACTGTTTTGGCAAGTAGCCTCTGGACAGTAAGATTATTGAATATGTTTAAAAGTAGGCAAACGGGCATTTATAGTAACATTAACTATTCATTTGTTCTTGCTGAACTGGTCATCCTTTGCCACACAAAATAGCTCGTGTGTACATGACAGTTAAATATGATACATGACTGTTCAAATACATGAAATGCTTTATTTTTGGGAATAAAAAACAAATGCGGAAACAGAGAACTAAAAATAACAATTGGCGATGTACCCAAAACTACTTTAAGAGGTTTCACTCTCTTAAAATGCACTAACAGACTAATTTTTCCTTGTATTTCCACTTGACATTACAGCCATGGAAATATTTCCTTTATCACAGCTAGTTTGGAAACTCTTTAAAGCAGTCTTGTTCAGCCAGCCTGTGTACTCAAAAATTGTCTTTTTAAATGTAGCATGCTGAACAAGCAAATTCTAAACTTTTCTCATCCTTCTTGTTGGGATAGCCACTTATTGATCAAACTGCAACCGGATTAACCAAAACTGTAGAAACAACAGTAACCAATGCAAGACAACCCATATTTCAGTTTTACTGAGTTTCCAAGTAGAGTTTATTACAGCATATCACCCAGAATGATCCCCTTGACAGCATGTGAAGAAAAGAGCTTAAATTAAGATGTTTTGTACTGATAGGCTAATTTCCTGCTCAAATGTGAAGGCCTCCTGCTTTTGCCCACACTTCCTTAATCGACAGAACATGTGCTCATAGGTCCCTGCTGCTATTTCCTGTTCTGTTTGTATAGCATGTGAAGTATTCATGAATTTGCAAGGTGGAGCGCCACATATTTTAAATTAAGATTCCATAGTTGTGAGCTCCTGGCTTGTGAACTGATAATTGAGAATTTACAGCTATATATTGTTTACTTATAAACAAGCAGGTCTTGACCTTGACCACCCCATTCTTTGCCCACCATGTTTCATACAAGCCTAGGGAACCTCCTAGTTTTGCAATAATACTTGTGTCCTGATAAAGAACAATGCTAACATTCCCACGAAATTACTTAGGCAGACCATACCCTATGCAATACAACTAGGAAAAGTAAGGGGCTGGCTGGAGTTTCCTCCCATCACCTCTAGCAGCCTCAGCCAAACAAACCATCCTATGATTCTCTGATAAGCTCTGTTTCTGCTTATAGTGTATATATGAAGACAGATACTGTACAGTAGGATCACATAAACCTTATCAACTGGCAGTTTGAAGTCCTTGTCTATGTTTAAAAACCATGTTGAAATATGATTAATTGATGAGATGGCCGCAGCAACAAGTGGCAAGTCTGGGCCTGATTGTTAGACTGAGCAGTACGGTGAGGTTTCCAAGTTCAGGGACACCCAAGCAGCAGACCAGAGCTCTGTCAGGACCTAGTATCTCCTATGAGACAGCCAGGCATGAAGGTTGCATTGCCAGGACCATCCAGGAGAGATTTAAATGGTTTTAGGGTATTGCCAAAGTACAGCTAACAGGGCAAGGAAACAGGATGTGGCACATCAGAAGGATGTGGCACAGCACTTCAAGGGCATGTAGGAATGCTGCTTCAGCCTGCAGGTAGGCCTCTGCTATGTGCTGAGTGTATTAGGTCTCTGCCACAATGGAGGGCACCTGACTTAGAGCAGCCCCTGTAAATTCTGCTGTTTTCACCCACCTGTTTGATTGACTGCTTCTGTGAAGTGCCCATATATAAATGCACACAACATGTGCAATATACAAGGACTACAAATCTATGTGTGATCACAGGTCCATGATCTCCTTAGGATTACTAAGAGATGGTAGGATAGCTTACATGACTGGAATATTGTCACGTTGGCTATGTACGTTTTAGAAAGATCAAAGATGCAAGGCGATGAAGTTGCTCTTTGTGTGAGAGACCAACTAGAATACATTGAGCTCTACCCTGGACAATACCTTCATAGGTATGCTTAGGAAATGTGGGTTAGATGAATGTATGGTGGAGTAGATCAAGAACTGGCTGAAGGACAGAGCTCAGACGATTGTTATCCATGAAGCAGGATCAGGTTGGAGTTGTATACAATCTGATATTCTGGAGGGATCAGTTGAAATCTTGTTGAATCAGTTGAAAAATCTTGTACAACTTCTTTATGTACAATCTGGATGAAGGGATAGAATGTACCCTCAGCAAGTTTGCTGGAGGTATAGGAATAAGAAACTGGGGGACTCGCTGATGGCTGTACTGCCAGTCAGTGGGACCTCTGCTGGCTGGAAAGTTGGGCAGAGAGAAACCTAAGGGATTAGGTTTCAGCAAGGGAAAGTGTAAGGTACTGCACCTGGGGGGGAATAACTCCAAGTACCAGTACAGGTGGGTAAGAGGATGGTGCCAGGCTCTTCTCAGTGGTGCCAAGTGACAGGACAAGGAGCAATGGCCTTAAACCAAAACAGGAGTTGCACCTCAACATGAGAAAGAACTTTTCATTGAGGATGGCAGAGCACTGGAACAGGCTGCCCTGGGAGGTCATGGAATTTTCTTCTCTCAAGACATTCAAAACCCACCTGCATGTTTTCCCATGTCAGATCTTCTAGGTCACCCTCCCTTGTCATGGAAGTTAGACTAGATGACTTCCAGAGGTACCTTCCAAACATAACAACTATGTGATTCTATGAAATAACGTAATACTGAAGTCCTGAAAGTAAATCTTAGCTGTAGTAAGATCACAAAATCTCAGTACAGATTTCTGCTTGAAGAATACATGGAACACATTATTTTGCACTGTACAGATTCATTACTATGCATTTTATAATAAAATTCATGCTTTAAAAGGTACACATTTTTCAACAATAAAGATTTTCTCCTGAAAATTCTATCTCCTTTATGGCTTAATAGCTTTGTGGAAAGATGAGTGGGTATGCAGTGTATTGCATTTTTTATGAGGGCTTTTTCTTAACTTCTTGTGTACTCAACATATTTAGCAAGAAAATAATAACATCTAAATAAAAAGAACAGAAAAAGAATGTCTAAAGGAAAAGAACAGAGAAATGGAAAAACTTCAGCAGAGTTAATACATTACATATCATTACACAATGTCTGTAATGTATTAACTCTGCTGAGGTTTTTCCTTTTCTTTTGTTCTTTCTCTTTATAAGAAGTTTTCTACCAAGACAATCTTCCCAAAATGTTTGCAGAATTTCAATAATCTGCCTTTCGTTATTTCTAGATAAATACATTTATTTTGCCTCAAGTTCTTTAACTTTTATAGGTGTCACCTTTATAGGTGTCTTCAGTTGCTGCTTAAGGATTATCAGGTGGAGCGCTTGCAGTTTTATCTCTAGAACACTGTCTTAACTAGAAGTTTGGGTTGATCATGTAGTGTTTGTGTCATGAACTTGAGCTACTCCTGAAAATATCACAACATATAAAAAGGGAAAATTTTCACTCCATGCAGATATGACCAGATTTGCACATAGTGATGGTGGCCATGGTCACATATTATTTTTCTGTAGTGGCTACATTAATAAACACAAGCTCAGATGTCCCCTGTGAGACATCTTTTCAAGGAACCTTTTTTGGGTGTTTTGGTTTTTTTTGCCTAAGCAACACTTCAAGTTTCTCACTTCTTTTTTCAAAAGTCAGTTTAGTCAATCACTCACATTTTTTACTGCATTATTCCATCTTGATATTTTCTAGTTATTATTTTCTCTCATCACTTATTTCTGCAGCACTATAGTCTAGAAATTTACTTTCATTAATCATATGTTATTCACTTCTGTGGCATCTCTCATGCATTTGTGTTCTCAAATCTCTCTGCTTTGGCCATTTTTTTCTTCAGTTTACCAAAATTTACTGTAACACTGAAAATGTGACCCATCAGTGTAAGAGTACTTTTTGAAGTGAAAAGATTTTTGTTTATTTCAGTGACTAATATAAGTTTGTTTTTTTCAAAGAACTAGTCATGGTTTAGAAATGATGTTCTCCAGTTTAGTGCTCCCAGTGAAAGCGTATTGCTCACTCACTTTCCCCTTATTCCCCTTACTCTTCCCCTGGGTTGGGCTGAAGATGAGAATTGAGACACAAAAAGATGGTGGGTTGAGATGACAACAATTTACTGGAAGCAGCAATGAGATAAGCAATAGCAACAATATTTATAATAAAGTACAAAGGAGAAGGAAATGGCTCACATGCAAAATACTCACCATGGAGTGCAACCTGACTGTGACATGCTCCCCAACCCAGGCAAATCCTTCTCCTCTTCCTGGAAAATGATGTGATGTGGTATAGAATAACCTCCGGGTCCTTGTCATGCCCCCTCCCGGACATTGCAAAAATTAACCCTGCCCTGACTGGAACCAGGACAGAACACAACTGAATGCTCCATTTTGTTTTGATAGCAACACCTCCTACATCTGAAGTTAGGTAAGCCCATTGTATCTTGAAGCATCTCAGGAAAAGGATTGCCTACATTTATTTTTATTAGAAAAATTAAATGAATGGTGGAATGTATTTTCTTTATAAACTGCATATCTATTAGCTGCTCTGATTTCTCAAACACATGGAATGTATAATCTGATAACACAGCTAGGGAAATATCAGCAGAATGCATGTATGATGTATTATTAGGTACAAACAGCCTTTCCTTAATTTCGACTGACTGCTTGGTATGCTAAGTTCAGAAAAAGAAACCTCTCTATGCCCCACCTCAATCTCAGCAGTGACATCCTTTTATTTACACTTGCAGTTCCAAAATGTTGAGCACTCTAAAAGCATATTTTAAAAATACACGAATTTCATGTTTACACATTAAATGAGAACATTGTTATTGAATGAGTAATTGTTATATCTGTATATCTAATTTGAAGTATTTGCAATATATGCTTAAGGTGTACTGAAAGGGTTTGGAAGAAACTTAATCTGCAAAAGGGGCTACCGACATCATGGGTGGAGCAGGAGCTTCAGAGGAAATTTATTAGAAAAACACTGCTGTTAAGCCATGTTGAGCAGAGAGGACTCCCTTATTTTCTAAATTCTGCCTCAGAGAGGAACCTTGGTGCAGCTGGATCCAATCTTAAACCCAAAGCTTGTAAATTCTTTAAGTAACTTTGTCCCACAGGATTAAAGATGCAAATCTGATTTATTTTTGTAAAATGAATTATGTATATGCCTAATGATTAGAAAAAAGTTCTTAATCAGAAGTATGTACTACACAGTATAAAAACTAAAACTACTAATAGTATAGGATAGGATATAATAGTGCACTATATCAAATCAATTATATTAAAGCTAGCAAAAATAAACAATTATTAATTGTGAATTTATTATTAATAAATTAGTATAATTATTAAGTGTGGCAAGCACATTTCTCTCACTCTTAGGATTTTTCCTAGAGGTGCACAGAGAGAAATGGAAGAGAAAACAATTTCTATTTCTGCTCCTTGTTTTTCCTATGTGGAATGTGTTTGGAGAATTGTTTACCTGGAGTGAGTGCTTGATTGGATTCTGGTGAGGACTGTTTGAGCCTGATGGCCAATCCAATCCACCTGTGCCTGGACTCTTGCAATCAGGGTCACGAGTTAGTTAGATTAGAGACAGAGTAGGAGAAAGTTGTGTGTAGTTTTAGTATCCTCCTTTTATATAGTATATTAATGTATTTTATCATAATTATAATAAAGAAATAATTCAGCCTTCTGAACTGAGTCAGACATCGTCACTTCTTCCCACTGGGTTCGCCTGCATCCACAACAATTAAGTAGAGATTGATGTAACTCACCCACACAAACACTCATGGACAGATCCCTTTCTCTTAACCTCAAGGAGGAGGTAATCTTGGGGGGTGTTCCCTTACCCGTTGGGAAAATCTTCATATACACTTTTCAAGAGAGAGTATTTTAGAAGAACCAACCACATGAAAGTGGACTGGACTTTCATAGCTTAAAGTGTTATGACTGCCATTCATATGTTTCCAAGTCAATTTAGAAGCTTATCTGCCAAATCTTTGCCTCCCTGTGCAGATGTGAATTCAGGGTTAGTTGCCAGAATGGATTTAGCATAGTTCAACAGCAAAACAGCACATGGAGCCCCCTCTCAATCTAACACTGACAGATTTGCAAATGGGACATTGTCAGAGTTGCTGGAGCATATCCCCAGGCAGAGCATCCTGGGCAAAGCATCCTGCTACGATCCACTACAAGCATTTGTATTGGAAGATCCTCTGACCACTACAAGCACTAGAAGACTGCAGTAGATTATCTGTGGCAATGCCTACATTTGTGTAACTTTTTTTTTCTCCTAGATCTCTTGAGATTTTTTCCAAAAGTGCAGGTGGCCTAGACATTCATTTCAGAAGAATACAGATTGCCACTCCAAAAAGCTTGTTCACTCAATGGGGCTAAATGCAAATACACAAGAAATGAGTGATATTGAGTAAGAAAAAAAATCTCTGAAGTATAAGTACCTGAAATCTGGTACTTATAATAAAAAAGAGATATTAGAAATTTGTTAAAATCTGCCTATTTCAAAAGTTTGATTCAAATAATTATATATTAGAATCTATCAGTATCATTAAAATAATACTGCCTAGAACTTTCACTGGATTGTTCAATTTGGCAAACAAAAACACTCTTAAAATAAGGTTTCATTAGACTGCACTTTAAATATGATGACTTGTTTGGAAATGGCTTGTATGTGTAATATAAGGAAGGTTTATTTCAGCTGCACAAGGGAGATCAGAGAATACATTATACAGCTGATGTTCAAATTAAAAATATAGTATATATTTAGATAATTAGATATCTGATATTATAGGCATGGTTTTCAGATGGCCTGGATATATTACCTTAACATACTAGAAACATACATAAAAGCAACCTTAATATAATTCTTTATCATATTATTAATTCTTCAATCACAGTAATCTATCCTGTACTACCAAAAAGTTAATTTAATATATTGAACATGCTTTTATTTTGACAGTGTGTGTACAAGTAATTGACATTGGTACTAAATATACAATGAGAATCAAAGACTCAAAAACTCTCAAAATGACTCAAAGGATTTTACAGATTCTGCTTCATTTGAAAACAACTGTTTCCCTCTAAACACCACTTGCCTTTACTTCTGTATTAAGTCTTTAAATCATTGGTACCAATAATTTAAGATTGCCAAATGTTAATTTTAAAATATTATCAGTCTTTTTTATAGTAATTTTGAGATACACAACAAATAAGTAATTAAAGAACCACCTTACTGAAAAAGAACCTGTTTTGCATGGATAAACAATCCATTCATAAATAACTTATCAAAAAATGAAGTTGTTTGGGAGTAGAACCTTCTTATGTGTATAATTGAATGAACATCGGACACAGGCATGAAAATATTCAGAAGCTACCATGATTACAAATCAGAAATTAGTTACTTTATATCTGGTCACAATATCTCCATTCTTACTCTAGAGGAAAGAAAGAAAAAAAGAAGAGAAAAAGAAATTCCAGGAAAGGAAATTTCAGGAAAGGGAAGGGGGAAAGGGGGAAAGGGCAGGGCAAGGCAAGGCAAGGCAAGACAAGGCAAGGCAAGGCAAAAAAAAAAAAAAGGGGAGAGAAAATAAAAAAAAACCCTGCTTCTTTGACTGAACTAACTTCTCTGTCCTGATACTGGCATAGTAGAATATATAATTATTTGAAAAAAAAAGGATAGCACAGATTAGCCTAGGCTGTTAAGAATTATAGAATATTACATTTTAAACTTCTGGTGATATAAACTTTTATTATTAAAGTCACAATTTTATTGAAAATTCCCCCTTTCCCTTTTCCACCTATATTTTTTCTTAAAATCTATGAAGTTTATAAATATTGTAAGAAAGCTGAAGCATAGAACGGTAAATAAAAACAGAAAATACAGCAACAGAAAAAAAATTGTAGGAAATTGGAAAGGTATACAGGGCCCTTTTCTAGTAAGGGGTGTTTTTCACAAAACATCAATTTGAATTTATTTAATTCAAGTGTTTCAGTAGTTTTCTTGTGTACTGAAATGTCCAAAATATTTGGTTACTCTAAATATCTGAAAGAGAATTATCAGTTGCCTTAATCCACCATAGCACCTTAGAGAGATATAAACTGCTTCATAACCACAGTGGAAAGAATATGCCAATGTCAGGGACATAAACATTGTTTCATTACATAAGTAATATTAGCTAATGCAGTTGTTCTATATTTTCAGTTTTATATATTTTTCTATTTTCTCTTCTACATTTTGGACCAGACCTACCATTTTCAAGTAATTGCTCAGTTCTTTCTACTCTGTAATAGAAGGTTCTGTCAATTCTTCTATAATGTACCCACATGTTTGATATTCCTGAATCTTAATATTCAACTATTGGAGATCTTTTGTAGTAGAGAATAAAACTTGAAGTGTAAGAATCCAGTAAAATCCTTTACATTTTAATAAATGTCTTTCCCATAAATTATTCCTTGGATTGAAGTGGGAACATTCGTAATTGACAATAATTTTATTCAATTCAAGCTCATATGTTAGTATGTTATAGAAATTATGGGGACTTAGGTAACCAGTGGAAACTAAATTTTTGAGATTTGAATTGTGACAAATCCACAGTTCATTTTCAAGAGTTTTTTTTTGTAAGTCCACTACTGTCACAAATAAAATACCACTTTGAAAATTGAAAATATAAATCAAACTTTATTTGAACACCTGTTCTTTTCCATGGGAACAGAAAAAATGAATCAAAATATCACTGTTTTTGCTATCCACCTTAAATACATTATCTCCAATACAGATTGAATCTGACCATGGATAAAAGTTTCTCATCTTTAGATAAATGAGAAGCAAATTCTATATAACATCTTTTAAAGCCACGGTCAACCGCAGATCTCAAATCTCTTTGGGAAAAAAAGAACAAAGAAAAAAAAGGGCATTCTATCAAAAGCATTCTATCGCCAGACTAGCATATAAGGAATGTACAAGCAAGGTTCTTAAGGACATGAATAAATAGAAATGCAGATCTTATATATAAAGGACTCCACAGCACCTGTAGCTCCTCCAGATAGACAGACCTCTAATGGTTGCTGTTGTAGTTCCAATACACCAGGCTCTGATAACCTTTTCTTACCCGAATCCCAGGTCCTCTGGTTATTTTTATTTTGGTGGTTTTGATTGTCATTTTTTCGGGTTTTTTGGGGTTTTTGTGGTGTTTTTTTTTGGTTTGGGGGCTTTTTTTTCTTGTTTTGTTTTTGGGTTTTGTTATTTTTTATGGTGTTTCTGTTGTGGTTTTAAGTTTTTGGTTGTCTTGGATTTTTTGTTGTTGGTTGTTTTTGTTGAATCAGGGTTTTTTGGTTTTTTTTTTTTTAATTGGTTGGGTTTTTTAGTGCTTTGATCTTCATTAATGACAGTAAGAACCTCAGAGGTATTAGTCCAGCATGTTCACCTGTCACAGTTTTGGTACAGCCTACCTTCTACTATTATGAAAGATTAGAATTTATGTTGAGACCAAAACATAGAACACAGACCAAAGAAACCTCTGACACTGAGAAAAGTGCATGAACCTTAAAACAGATGCTGCGGCAAGTTTGACAGGGCTTGTCACCTCTTTCATTTCTCTTTGTAAACTTCCCAAACTCTAGATGCTGGTGATCGTTTTTTTTGTGCTAGGGGTTTGCTTCAGGGTAAGGCACATGTTTTGGGGAGGAAGTTTAGATCTCTGTGTCCATGAGTAACACTAGTAATTCTTACAAATCCTTACTGCCTAATAAATTAGGCAAAAGAACTGCATTTGTTTAAGGGATATGCCTTTTGCTGTTCCCAGAAGAAAATCAAATTGATCTTTGGGTCACGCATCTTTTAGATGCAGTTTGTATGTTATGTTCTCAGAAGTTATGATTGGTAAAAAGTTTGAAAACAATTATGCTTACATATTACACTTTCCTTATTCAAATGTCTGGGGACTAAGCTGTGCCTTCCTATAAACCTTCACTAGTTGTATTTGGTCACTGCTGGCCTCCTAACCCAGGTCAAAGAGATTTCTGACTCAGAAAGGACTTCCAGGTAGCAAGAGGAATGAAAAGGATATATTTTGACTACAGGGAAACAAAACAGTGTTCACAGAGAGTGAACAATTAATGTAGTTGACATGACCTAGGAAAATAGCAAGGAGAAGGAATGCTCATAATACTCACAATTGTATATGAAATATAGTGTAGATCTATAAAGTAAAGAATAGGGAAAGGGTAACTACATTTTGATGCAGAAAATCTAGCTGGAAAATGGTGAGATGAAGTGGACAATGCAAAAAGAGAAACTAGAAAACAGAAACTAGAAAACAAAAAGGATTGATTCCAGAGCAAGGCTGGTAGATGACCAAGATCTCATGGATTAGGCTAAGACTAGAGTTATGAACGAAAATTTAAATTATTAAGGTTGGGGCTTGCCAAGGCTTGCAAAGGGAATAAGACATGGTTTGGATTAAGGCTACAGACAGACAGTCAGCATAGACTTGAAGTCAGGTAACTGTGACCAGCATCTGGAACCTGGGGAAAAGGGATGGAACTGATATATAGAATCTTAGAAAACAGCATTACCCAGACAAACAGACAAACATTTGTTTGAGGCTGTAGGAATTAGCTGAAAGACTCACAGCAATCCTTAACACCTGCAATTAGCAAACATCCACAAGTCAGCATAGAAAGCAGCGTCCCTTGTCTCTTTTTTTTTTTTTTTGAGACTATTAATTTCTTATGTAAGACAATATCTTCAACCAGTTGAAAGGTTTACTCAGGTGGTCAATTAAGTATGTAGCTACAGTTTATGATCTGAAAAACCATAAAAACAATGCCACATGAAAAGATTTCAGCAGTTCTTAGTTGGTTTTAGAAAGAGACAAAATGTGCAATCTCAAAACTAGTGCTTAAGCTATTCCTTTTACAAAGTGACTTTAAATTTCCTAAAACCAACAGATTATGTCTCACAAGTTTCTAATATTGGTTTCTGTCTACCTTGAACAAAGTAGCTCTGTACAGTGACATTCTGTTCAGAAGTTAGAAATCCCATAATTAAGATTTTAATTAAAACCTTAATTCAACTCAATGTGAATGTGTTATAGCACATAATTACTTCATTGGACACTATTTTTTTTCCTCTTTGCCTTAGTGGGTCATTGCTGAGTATGGTCATTGCCGTGGGTCTGAGTGGTGCTTTTCCTGTCAAGGAAAATGTCCATCACTGTACTCTGGCTTACTTTCAACCAAAGCTACAAAATCCAGATTGAAAAGGCTGTGACTACAGATGAAAGGAGACACAGAAAATTGCATTACATCTACAGAAGGTTTTGTATCTAGCAATAGACTATGTCAGCAGCACCTCTGAAGGTACTTAATTTTCGTTATGTTGAAGCTGCTATATCGACACAAAAATTAAAGAGATAGTAGCTTGGGTTTCAACAGCATCGTGGCCCTGTCCTTGGGCTAATTAATTAGGTTTGCTCCCTTGCAATAAAACCAAAACTAATTAGTTTAGAAGGAGAGTTCTGCTTCCTGGATATGCAGTTAGTTCACTCAGTGCCACCTTGGGTTGGCAAAATTCTACTTTGCATGAGGCAGAATAGAGCCAAATATTTAAAAAGGTTTTTTGATACATTTTTAGTAATTTTATATATCTGATTTTCTGATTAAATAATTTGTGAGAGGTACAGTGAGAATTCATGTTAGCCAGTGTTGGAATTTGAATCTGTTCAAGTCTATATTTTATAAACTATATTGGAAAACCAGATGTTTGGCATCTTGTTGTATATAGACCAAATTTTGATAGATGTTGTGATGACCATACCACTAAACTTCTCTTGAGTATTGCAGAAAATATATCAGCAGTTGTTTATGAAAGGCAGTGAGTGTTACAGAAAATTTTAAGCTTAAATTAATCTTTCTGTTTAGAGAGTAGATTTGGATCTAGAGTAGCAAAAACGACACAAAATCACAAACTTATTAGGTGAGTGCTACTCATACTACACCTAAAAAGGCAGAGAGAAACAGCATGTGATCATGCAATTAAAGAAATAGCATTATACACTCACACACAAGGAAACTGGATAAAGAGTACACAGTCAGATATTTATTTTTTTGACACAAGAATATTTGGTTTTGGAAGCTTACTATAGAACGTTCCTTTCTTGTGATGAGTAAGAATACAAGTTCTGTTAAAAAAAAGAGAGGTAATACTGATTTACAAGGCAGTAAAACCTATAAAATTATTATTACCAGGAAGTTATCCAATGTCAGTTTTATTCAGCCTCAAGAAGGGGAAATTGAGGGAGAACTAATTATGGTCTACATCTTTCTGATGGGAAAAGAGTAGGGCAGGCACTGATTTCTTCTCTGTGGAGACCAGTGACAGTATCAGAGGCAATGGCCTTAGGTTGTTTCAAGGGAGGTTTAGGCTAGATATCAGGAAAAGGTTCTTCACACAGAGGGTGGTTGGGAACTGGAACAGGCTCCCCAGAGAAATAGCCACAGCACCAAGCCTGACAGTTCAGGAAGCATTTGGAAAATTCTCTCAGGCCCTGGTGTGAATCTTAGGGATGAAGCTGTGCAGAGCCAGGAGTTGGACTTGATGATCCTTGTGTGTCCCCTTCCAATGCAGAATATTCTGGATTCTATGATTTCATGAGCTGTACTTACTATGTTCATGCTGGGGAGCCATAACAGTTTTTTAATCTATAGTCTTGAGTAAAGAGCTTGTTACTGATTTATATTTTGATTTCTTCTGAAGTCCATAGACAAATGTAGGCACAAAATATATTTTCTTACAGTTCTGTGCCTCACAGTTCGATTTAAGACAGAAGAATGGGAGCTCAGAAATGACTGACAAAGTACTGGGATTTTTTTTTTTTTTCAGAAACAGACCACAACGTCCCTCAAAGAAGTGTACTAACTTTCTTACAAACATCTATGCTGTTGTTTATGACATTTATTCTATTAAAATTTTCAGGTTTATGCAGTTTTGTTAATTTGGCAGTTTTGAGTCTGATCAGTATTTAGTTCCTGAATAGCTGGCAAGTTGAATTCACCAAATATTTTGCATTATAATATAGGAAATATTTATATGAAAACACACAGATTTCTGTTGACAGTTTGCTATATTAGAGTGAAACTACAGTTTAGCGTAGGAGAAATCAGCTCAAAACCATTATATTTCTGATTTTCTTCTAGATGGACATTTTTTTTTCTGGATCACAAAATGTATTTAGGAGAGTACTTTTATAACTGAAAAAGATTATGGGGAGTGGAATTATTTTCTCAGATTTTTTTTTTTCTGTCAAGGAAACAATTTTTGTGTACCATTTTAAATTGGTTAGGGGGTTTAACATTTATAAAAATGTGACTAGTGACCAGCTGAATGAGAATACCTTCTCCTGATCTGAAAACCAAAGTTTTCAAAGGGTCACTGCGTCCCTAATTATGATGATGCACTTAACAGTACTCTAATTGAAAGATTGTGTCAGCATTTCCATTATAAAGCCATGTTTTTCATGGGTTGTAGCTCAGCTGTAAAGATTCAATCTGGGCTAAAACATGTCAAAAGAACTCATCCTGTTTTATACTGAATGCCTTCAAACTCCCAGTTAAACAAGTGAGTTTTCCAGGCACTATTTCAAAAAAATAAGGCCAGACTTTACATTAATAATTTTCCTATGCCATCATATACAAAGGATTGCCATGCGAGTAACTATTTTGTAAGTGCTTTAAAAATTTGCATTTTTTTCCGAATGCAAGGTCACCTGAAAAATACCCCCCCAAATCAGATCATTTTTCTGTTTTGTCCTCACATCTCCTCCAGGAAGTAAAACATTCAGTGAAATATAAATATGTTAATTTGCTGTGATTTTCTTGTAATATTTGATAGCGATATTTTTTTGCTGTATTGACAGAAACTTGTAAAACAATAAAAGATATTGTAATTTTAATGTGTTTCACAACACAGACTAAAGAATAAAATAATTTTCTTGTTAAAAAAAGGATGAAAAACTGTAGGGGAAAATTACACTTAAGCTATAAAGATATATTAAATATGAAGTGTAAAATAAGTGACTAAAACCACCTCAGAACATTCAGTTAAAATAACACAGAAAACATTTTTAATTAAAACAAAAAAAAATCAAAATGCAGTTTTCTTGTGATGTGTACTTCTATTAAGAAAACAATAACAAAAAAAAATCAACCTAATTTAATTCTAAAGAAAAACTGAGTACAAGAGTGCAAAGAGGAGAATCAAAGCAATAGTCTTATGCAGTAAAATCTTTCCTTACTTGAAACCTAAAGAACGCCAAAAAACCAAAGAGCAACAATAAAGGTATGTACTATGTGCAGACAAATGAAACAATTTGCATTTTAAATATTTTGAAATGTCAGAAATACAGTATGTCACATCCAGAAAATAATTACAGCCCTCAAAATTTCTTCAATTTATGAGATTAGCAAGCCAATTAATTACAGTCAGGTTCAGCATGAATGTGACACTCAAGAGAGATTTTTCTGCAGACTGCAACAGACATGAGACCTCATGACCTCTAAAAATGGCAGAGCAGGCTGGTCAGCACCTACGTAGCACGGTGGGATATAATCCTTGTGCAACATTGTTATGCAACATAATCCTTTTTAGCCATGCCCAGACATGCATATCTAAGTTGCATCTCCATTTCCAACAAGGACAATGCAAGGCACCAAGAAAGGGAAGCAAGGTGCCCAGCTTAGGACACAGTTCAGGTAAATGAGACAAACTGTTCCTTCCTGGTTTCCTTCCTCCATAGTCTCTGGTGATTGTTATGACTTGTAAGATTGTGTTGTGTTTTTGTTTGACTGTTACCAATTTTACTTATTATTTCTCAGTTAGCTTTCTCCATATTTATTCTTTGACCCCCATGTTGTGATGACTTGTGTCTGTTCTCTCTGTTCTCTCCTTTAAGTCAAGTTTCTCATTTCTGTTGTTGTGCCCATTGGAGAAGTGGCTTCTCATTTCATTTACCAAGTTATTTCCCTTTGTTTCTTGTTAGTTCAAGTATATTGCAATTCTAATTCTCTCATGCTTTTAAATCAGTAGTAGAGATTCATCCTTAATTCTCTATGCTATCTTCTTGCCTTGCCTGTTGGCCCATGACAGCTGAGCATCATCCTCTGGAAGGTATGTAGGTGATTATTCAAGCTGGCAGATAATACTACAAATAATATTTTACAAAAGAAATCAGAAGTTGCTAATAGCCACTCTCATCCTCAGATCACCCCAAACTTGGGATGAAATTTATTGAGATTGTCTAGGTTTCTAACTAGATCTAGTCTGAAATCAAAATTCTTTAGGGATTCTTGAAGAGAATTTAATCCTGGTATTAGCATCTTTGGGTTTTTTTGCCTAAGCCCTTCAGTGTAAACATATCACTAATGTGCCCAAAACAGAAGTTTCAGATCTCATTGATTCCTTAAAAAAAAAGATGTGTACATAGCACTATATAAGCCTTTAGATTTTCTGAGACTATCTCTAGTCCCCTGAAAGAAAAGTTTCTTTGAATGAAAGTTTCTTTGAATGAAAGTTTCTTTGGTAATAAGAACATTTTTCTCTTGAAATCTGAATGGAATATGGATTCTGCTTCGCCTGCTATGGAAGAGAAGTTCTTGATGGATATTTTTGAATCATAACATTAAGGAACCTGTTCATGCTATTCTTGTAAATTCAGTTTTTGAAACCACTGAGATATGTATTCAATCAAGTTTATTTGGCACAGGAAAGTCCTGACATTGAGATACATTAGATATTTACAACCATTTTATTGAGACTTTCAGAGTTTAAGTAATACCTGTTGTAGACTGTTGGATACAGTTCTCATTAATGTTATTTTATCCAACATTTTTTGATCACACCAAATATTCACCTTGTGACAAAAGCTGAATTTTGGGTTTGTGCTTTGTCCCTCTCTTAAAGCACTGCACTACAGATTTGTCTGTTTGAGAAAGTTAATTTAGTTATCTAAAATTATCAGCTTCTTTAGGATTTGCTTTTCCTAACTGGAAGAAAAAAGAAAAGCTTTGTGCACAACCTGATATTATTTTTGGATAAACTTATCAGCTACTAGGCAGTATCTATGGAAGGAGGGATCTGTAAAAGAAATTTCAAACCAAAGAAAGAAAATCGGAAACCTACCCAAAAAAGGAGAGGGGGTCTAAGGCAGGATTCACATAATTAATCTTCAATACACATAAGTTTAATGGAATTTACTAAGAAAAAAACAACCTCTTCTACAAATGAGTGCCTTAGAAATTCCTGTGGAAAAGGGGAAATCTCCTGCATTAATAGATTTCTGCTTGCTGCTGTCTCCAGGAGATGCAGCTGCGAGAAAGTAAACACAATTGTGTAATTTTACCAGATGTTCTTTCCAATCAAGCTAGAAAACTGTGAGGCAGGTCTGAACATGAGAAATTAAGATGTGATACAATGACATGAATGATATTATTTATTTTATTTTATTTATTTTATTTTATTATTTTATTTTATTTTATTTTATTTTATTTTATTTTATTTTATTTTATTTTATTTTATTTTATTTTATTTATTTTATTTTATTTTATTTTATTTTATTTTATTTTATTTTATTTTATTTATTTTATTTTTATGTACCATGTGGATTGCCAAACAAAGAAACAATGCTGTCCAGAGAGGTTACGGTCCCTCCATCTCTGAAGGTCTTATGACTTATCTCTGATCAACTATTTCTAATTAGATATGCTTTCAGCAGAGTGCTAATCTAGGCAAATTCTGGATTTCCTTTCCAAGTCACTCTAGTCCTTTGTCACATATAGGCTGGAATTTCTCCTTTTAACTTTTACCATAATTCACAGTTTAAATTCTAGTCAATCTCTGCATTCTTGATTGCTTTGTTTTTTTCCTTTCAGTGTTTCTTTAATATGACAAAATAAACTTTGCTTTACTGTAGTCACACTTTTCTTTTTTTTTTTTTTATGAAGTTCACCCTCTCTTGCTTTTTGAGGGCTTTCTCTCAACAACTCCAACAAGCTGAAATCACATACTCTACCAGCAGTCCTTTATTGTTCTCAGAATTACTCAGAGTGTCAGAAATAAGAATCTATTTCCTCTCAGCTTTTAAGTTTCGGGTAAAAGCAGGGGGAAAAAAGGATAAATAAAAAGCACTTCTCTAAAGCCTCATTGTATCTGGAATCATTCATAAGACACTTATCAGTTGCTCTAATGCTTCAGGTGTTATTCTTCACAACTCTCACTGATGTCTCATTCTTTCTCCCCAGTGAGATAAGAAAAAGCCTTGCCACTCTCTCATTTTATCACTCACTCTGTTTCTGTCCCATTTTGTTACTGACTGTAGACTTCCTACAAATTTACAGGTTTTTGTGCAACCAGTCCAGCATTCTAGAAGCTCTTTTACAGTGCATTCTTTTAGAAGTAATCAGAGTTTTGATTTAATCACAATGTGTACCATGTTTTAGCCATCAATCTTAAAAATAAGGAGAATCAACCAACTAAAAGTAAACAAGCAAACAAAACCTGCTGAAATGCTAGTCCTATGAAAGAAGTACTTATAGATTTCTGTAGCAAAGGCTCACATGCAGCCAGTTGCCTTCCAGGTGAACACCGAGTAGTTCTTTAAGCTCTTTCATTCTATACCTTGAGTCATATTGAAACAGTATTGACATAGCCACAGCTTACTTATCAAATCAATAATGTTTCAAATAATTTCCCACTGTAAGATTTTGTTCTCTGTCTTTGTTTCCATGGAGAGCATAAAATTAAACAAGTCTGTCCTGCTTCCTGCCTGATTATTCTTATGGATTCTTCGAGCGGGATACCTGATGTCCAGGATAAAAATACTGCTGTGAGGCTTTCAGCTGCTGTTAATATCCCTTTTAAATGGAAAGGAGTGGGCCATCCATTGCACAAAGTTATCCAAGGTTACTCCGGCAGAATGAAATATTCCAAAAGGGTAGAAATGGGAATGATTTTACCACGGAGTGCCACAGCAGCAGAACATCTGACTAGCCAATATACCTCCTCCTGGTGACAGGAAAGGTCTTCACCATTTCTTAAAGCTTTGAGAGCACTTGGGTCAAGCATTTTCCATGAATAAATAAAATTTAATGGGACCTTCATAATCTATGTGGCTTCGCTATGAAAAAGAATACATTTAGAATATATTATCAATGCTATTTCTGAATGATATATCAAAGAGCCCAGTATTAGACAGTTAATCTTTAAAACTTTTTTCACTCAAAAATGTTTGCCAGTTAGTTTACACAAGGAAGAAAAAAATATTTCATGGCCTCTCTTTATTTTAAGATGTTATCCACATATTCCTTTAATAAAAGTAAACCTCTTCAGTTGTGATACACTCTGTACTCTGACAAGAGAAGGAGAAAATTGCTGAAATTAAACCCACAAAGAGTTTGTATACTGGAAAAGTGATTAGAAGAACAGATACCATCTTACAGCTGCAGTCTGCAACACATTCAAGTGGGAGTGGTGTGTGAAATTCAGCCACATCTCCACTGTAGTTTCTACTGTATATGGAGGAACAGCCAGTCTCACATGTCTTGTAAGAGTTCACCTGACTTATGGTACACACTTAGGGAGGCTGACATAGCTTAGTGTTACTGACAAAAGCGTAAGAATTGCATGTACAGACCTAGATGTATTTCCATATCACCAGGAAGACTGATGGCTCCACTTTCTTTTATTTGTATTGCACTTCATCATTACGCATTGTAAGACAATCATTATTGATTGTAGGACCTAGGGTCCTGGTAGAGATTTGGGGATAGATTCTCTTAGATTCTTTTCAATGTGACCATATCAGTAATTGAAATAAGTGTAGCCCCTTGAACTCCTGTAGGCAATGGTCTGTATAAGACATCTCTTCAAGAGGTTGACCCTCTGAGAACCTCCTGAATTATTTAATCTTTTGGGTATCTCCTGGAAGAGCACGCAAAGAATTTGCATGGTCCAGGATACAGCTGACATCCTTATATAGTCTACTGACTTCCTATGCCTTTATTAGGGCATTTGAGATAACAAAATATCACTTCAGGATGAACAAATGAAAAGTGGTTTATACTCCCTACATTTCCTGCCCTCTTTTTACTGTGTAGTAGAGGTAAAGCCTAGTCTCTGAACCCCATTTTTTAAATTAGAAAATTAAACATCTTATTATTAATAAACAGTGGTTCTTATCTTACTAACATGGCTTCATCAGCCTTTTTTTGTTCTTCTACTTAATAAAGATTAATTCTGTACTTTCTCCCAGAAAAGCTAAATGTAATACCAATCTTGATATCACCACCCATATTTCTGGTAGCTGGAATGTGAGGTGTCCTAAAGACAAAGTGCATTGTCATGTACTTAATGTGCATGAGTAAAAATGCTCATAAAGAGTAATTATTGTATTTTGTTATTCCTGTGAGTGTCCAGTTTCTGCTGTCTGTCTTACAAGTGAATAGCAGGGTTGCCCACAGTGCAAGCAATTCTCATGCCACTGTTTGGACTTCTTGTGAACCTAGATAGGAAGGTGGATTTACAAGGGAGGAATTACATTTTGGCCCATAAATTCAGCCAGTGATCCACTGTCCCACATTGTACAATGCTCTGCTTTCCTTTTAAATCCTCAATATCAGCGTGTCTTCCTTTGCTCATATTTCTTTTTATAGGATATAAAATCCATACCTTGAAAAGAACTTGAATCCAAAAACTTTACTTATGGAAATCAGATCATATAGTAAAAGTAAGTCTAAGACAAATACTTTATATTTGGTGCATTATGCCAGGATATTTCATTCATGTATCTTGCAACTATAACGTAGAAGAGAAGAATAAGAACTCAAACAAAATAAATGACACCTGGTCTCAGTTCCTGATTTCATGAAGACCTTAAGAATTACTTTAGAGAAATAGAACGTTACCCTCAAATTAAGACACTTTCCTGGGCAGACATATTCAGTGGGTAGCATTGAAGCAAAATTACTAGAAAGGTCTGATGTTGCTGAAGTATTTGGAAGTTGTATTCTAAACAAGCAATTAAGCATGAGATGATTTTTCAGTCTGCCAGACATTTGAATTTTCTTTTATTTTATCACATCCACAATTTCTGCAAAGCTGTCCCAGCTTGGGGCTATTCAATTATTGCTGCAGAGCATAAGGCACATAATGTAACAATACACTAGTTAAGGACATGTTGGAAATGCTAATGTACCTTTTAGTAATATTCAATTATTCTGCAGTTTTTGAACATCATCTGATTTACTATTTTTTTGTGAATGTCAGCTGGAAAGTCAGAATTGATGGGAAGTTAGACATTTCTCTGTATTAATAGATGTAGATTGGGAATTAAAATCTTGTCATAGATACAGCTCTGATTTAGAAAGGAGAAAGGACACAAGATAGTGTCCACTTTAGAACTGGTTTATCCAGAAGACTGATGAAAACCCTTATTTTTTAAGAAAAAATAAAAACATATGTTCATCTCTATTTTGCAATGAACTGCTTCACTAAAACTGCTTATATCAATATTGTTAATCTTAATAGTTTCAAGTGATGCATACTCTAATACTTCGTACCATCAGATTAGTGCCAATTTTTTTCCTAATTAAGAATGTTTGACCACAAGAGGGAGTTCATTGCCAACGCTTTACCTACCATGATAGAAGCAAGTGCAGAATAGGGATGCTTAAAAAAAAATAGAACTGCTTTCTGTTGTTTAAGGCTAAGATAGGAATGTATTTTGTTACTTAAAAAAATATAACAACAATTTAAAAAATAAAACCCAACCAAACAAACCTCCCACAAAAGTCTTAACTCTGAAAAAATAACATTAACATTGCTCTAATAAATCCATCTAATAAATGTTGACATTTTATTTAAGAGTGTCCTTAGTATTAATTTAAAATATAACACAGCTATCATCTAGAAATGTAAAAAAAATTGTTGTAATAAAATACAATGAGCACAAATATAATATTGTTTGTTTTATATGCACTGTATTAAGGTATTCTATGAAGTAATTTTAAAAACTATTCTTAGAACTAGGAAAATAATTACTTGATTTCAATATTTATTTAGTAGTTAGAAAAAATAGACAAATTCAAAAACATTAAAATTAGTATTTCTGATCTTTTTCCTACATTCCACCTTATATCTTGCATTGTTGATCTTACTTTGAACGAAGTACTTAAATGACTGTACATTACACAGACCTGATGAACAAATCAGATTTCCAAAAGTGTTTGTTTCTGTGCTGTCTTAGACTTTTTCTGCAACATACCATAAAAGTATCATGCAAAGTCATAGTTTTGAACATCATTTTTTATTTATCTTGAAGCCAAGGTTCAGATTTGGCTTTTAAGAAAGGTGTTGGTAATCTGAAAGAGTAATACATCTTTATAAACAAGGTTTCTTTCCACTTGTTCTTATGGAAAACATCCAAAAAGATCCCACATAAACCTTTTGTGTTTTTCTAGTAGATAAAACCATATAGCAATATGCCCCCAAAAAACCAATGTGAAACATACTAGCTTAGAATATCTAGGTGGAGAAAGCAGGTTATACAAAAATATAGAAAGACAGGCTTAAAAAAAGGATTAAGTGTTCTATGTGCAAAAAGAGGCACTTACCTGTACAAGGTGAAACATCAAACACAAGCCCACCCCTGACCAGTATGTGCTCATAAATAAATACCTGCTACTTAGAGTCAACATCTAAGATGGCAAATGGAACCAAATTTTGCTACATTTCTCATGATCCCAAAAAGGTTGAAAAATAATTTTGAAGTCCACTACTTGTTCAGAGCTCCTTTTCTTTTATACTAATAATCTTTTCAATAGATATGATGTTTTCTTCGTGCCTTACATTAGTCAGCTAAACTTCAGAAAGTATTTGTCAGCTTGGCAAAGGCTTTTGACTTCTTCTTAAAACAGTACTGATGGTCATGGAGAAAAAGTTAAACTTTTCTAAATGTTGGGTATACCCAACAGCAATTTAATCAGTGTTTTCCAGTTTCTGTGCATATTCTAGGTGTTCACTTAATTGTAATCATAAATCATAAAAGATGTAGTTCTGAAGCAAAAAAGTCATAAGTGAAATAAATTAAAGCCGTGCAACCTTTATAATTTTTTTCTTTTATTTAACTGGCTTATATATCCTTATTTTTCTTCATGTAATCTCTGAAGTGTATTTTTTTTTTTATCAGACATTCATTCCTGAATGAAACACAACTCATGTGGCACCAGACTGAGGCTGCAGGTCAGTCGGCAGCAGCGCAGACAGTGTAATTAGTGCTCCACCAGTGATGAGAGGACTCTCAGGCAGGGTTAATTCCACCAGCATTTATTGTAGGAAGGTCTGAGGGCAAAAGGAGGCAGGACAGGAATAGGAGCACATTGAGGGAGGGACCAGGGTATATAACTGGGGAGTGGTAGGAGGGGCTGGGGTTCAAACAATCCAGTGAGGGAAGGGCTCAGGGGAGGAGCGGGATGGCGTGACACAGCAGGACCAATGAGGGAGTGATCTTCTAAGGGAACCAATGGGGGAACCTGGAACATAGATCTTTCCAGAACTGGGGGAGAGTACACCATTTGACGGGCATGAGCCTATTTACACGCGGACACGGGGAACTCTGGGAAATTGCCTTGCCCTCTTACTCTAACTCAAAGGTGTTCTCCCAGGGCATCCCAGAGCTATTTTCCCCAGGGGCATCTCCCACAAACTCAGTCCTTGATTTTATGTGGTGCAATTGAAGGACAAATCATTAATCAAATTCAATGACATGGCTTAGTAATTGAATTAGAAAAGATGGTGACTTTCACGTTTAGTCTCTTATTTTGTAGATCTTGGAACTCACAAAATTCAAGTTTTTCTCTACATAGAAAAAGGGACAAAAAATGTCATGTTAACTCTGTTAGGTACGTTATTACTTAGGCAGGTGCATATTCCTTTTTTTCCCAATTATTCCCTATTGCATAACATAACATTTAATTTTTGCACATAGATCTGGTTATGGCAGGATTGACGGCTTCTTTACTAAAAACAAAACAAAACGAAATAAACAAATGAACCAACAACAACACTCAAACAAAACCAGATCTTTGAGGTCTGTAAAATGTCTTAACATATTCAAGCATACTGCATAAGTGAGTTTAAACATATTAATTTATGAGAATGCAGAAGATTTTTAAAAATTAAGTATTTCTCACAAATTTGTAGCAACAGTGAAAAATAAGACACAATAAAAGTAAAAATGTGGAAGGAAAAAAGAGATTTCATGTTCTTTGAATATGTCTAGCTGAGTGCTATACAAAAATTAAAAGTTATACAATCATCAACATAAATATAACAAATACTTAATTTTTTTCCTCTTAGCCAAATGCTTCAGAAGTAAAAGTCGTGTGATGTTTCCATCCATTACTTGAATTATTGTTCTGGGATGCAGAGAATAACATTTTATGTGCTTTTGCATAATGTTTAAGCATTGACACAAATTCATATTTAGGATGAATCCTTGATATAATTAAAAAATAACAATAAAGCAAATAAAATTTGGCTATTTAAAAAAACATAGGGCTTAGTCTGTGCAACTAGAATGAACATCATGACAATTGAAGAATTATCTAATTATATAATTTGAATTTATTTTTTTCTCTTACAGTTGCACAAACAACTTTGTCCTAAATTGCAGTTTTAAAAGAATGTGTGTAGCCTTAAGCTGGAGAACGCTAGTTTAATTTTGTGATTAAAACCATGAAAGAACATTTAATATGGAAATAAACTTTCTTAGGCTTTTGAAATTGATTTCGTTCAAACATACAGACATACAAATTTAATACCAAATAATAGAAACTCTTGTTTTAATAGGCATAACTCTGCTGACCTTTTAATTCTTTAATTATAAATGACAATTTAGTAAATATATTAAAAAAATTTCCATATTTAACATAATCATTTTCCAGCTTGATCCACTTTTCTACAGTATCATCAACTTTCATGCCTTAAACTTACAAATTCCTGGCCTTTTCAAAACCATGTAGCTACAGGTTGCGGTTTATTCAGTTGTTTATATCAGACAGGAGGAAAAACAGTGAAAATATTTAATCTAACCTTTATCCTCTTTATAAATACAACAAACTATTCTCTCAAGCTGGAAAATTAGTTGAATAATATTCCAATTACAAGGATTAAATTAGCTGTCAATTTTACTTCTGACTTTTTAAAAATTTACAAATCTCTTCATTCAAGCCCACCCTAGGATTTAAAGGCATTATCTAATCGATTTTACAATTAGCAAGTATCTTCCAAGAGAGAGAAAGGATATTACAAAAAGTCTACAGTAGTTCATATGTAGTTATTAAAAAAGGAATTTATCTTGCTTTGCACTCAGTGAGTTAACTTAATTTCATAGTGGCCAAAGAAAGCAGAACGAAGTATGCAAAGATCTTCTTGTGATGCTAAATGGGGGACAGAAGAGCTCTACAACAAAAGACACAGAAACAGATTTGGATGTATCTAAATGCCTGTATATAAATATTTTCAAGTAGATATTTTAAGACAATTTTTTACATCTTGTTTATATTTTAATAAATCTATAATTCTCCAAGAATTATTTTTGTTATGTTTGGATACAAACATACCCCAAAACTCTTAAGAGTTAATAGAGGACAGTGTGTGTTCCTTCCTGTAATTTGGTTGTGATCTGAAATAGTAGTCATGAAGTCTCACATAGAATGCAAGACAGGGGGAAGATCAAGGGAAGTATTTAGAAATGGAATCTTGAAATAAGATTTAGGAGGAGTGCATTGCAAAATAAGAAGTTCAAAGACTACTAGAAAAGGTAGTTATAGAACAACAAAGGGCAAAGTTTTAATTGTTGATAGATATAAATCCCATGTAGTTCATACACTCTCATAGAGTGTGTTTATGGCTTGTACATATGAGAAAATAATATGTTCCACTTTTAGGATATGTCCTCATAATGATAAGTATCTAGTACAACTGAAGGAGGGGAGGGGAGCAGCATTAAACAGAGCAAGTCTGTATAATTTAAAATGTAACTTGGTGAGTTTGTGCAATGGAACATTGGTAGACTGGCTTCTTTTCCATAAAATAGTGCAATTTTTTAATATTCTGAAATTCTTCATGGATCATATATGAACATACCTAATGTTTTAGGAGAATTATCTCCTCAGAGCTGTAATCACAGATTGTATCAATAAATATAAATACAGTAGGATATCAATTCGTACGCTGGAAAAATAAGAAGCCTCTATATTTTGCTGATTTTCTAATAACTATACAGACAGACGTCAAGAAACTTAATTCTGAAAAATCAGTTAGGGAGACAGTGGGCTACCCTAACTAATCAATACTGGATTGTTGTCCCTAGTTTCCTCAAAGGCAAAGGACGCTATATTTAATGATTCATATTCAAACAACAAAGTTATTATCATAATTAGTTAAATGCTTTTCATATTTTCCATTTTAATATACCCTTTATGTACCTCATTTTTATAAGTTTCCAGTGTTTCATTACCATTTATATCTGGTACTAGATTTTTTCTCCATTTAGTATGCAAAAGTTTTGTACAGCCTGAACTGTCCAGGCTTAGAATTTAAAAATAAGTCTTCAGACTGAGACTTAAACAATGTATTAGAATGTAGTTCATAGTTTGCTTTCTGTCTTTTTTCTCCTTCTCTTTTTCATCCTTCTTTTACACATGGAAGGAGCCCATGTACTTTATTGCTCTGTTTGGCTTTTCTCATCCTCACTTCTATTATCACCCCAGAGGTCCTAATTTTGAACAACAAAAATAGTACTTGTTTCTGAGTTTTACTTTCGTTCTTATATATTCCTAGAAAGATTGTAAATAAATATTACAGTTAAAATATTCTAAAACTGTCCTTGAAATAATACGGCAATGTTTACACTGCCACCTTTTCTCTATGCCTAGCTTACAATCCGCACACTTTTTACTATAATTTGAAATAATAATAGATGGATGCAGATGTCTATAAGGTATTGGTGGTATTTTTTTTTAAAGGAATGGTCAAACACTGCGTTTCATATTCAACCTTTAGCTCTTTCAGCTAAAGTACAATTCCAAAATCAGTCCTATAAGAAAAAATCTTAGCATGATTTTTTCCAAAATTGATTAAATTCTGGATTCATTGTCACTGTGTCCTTTGGACACTTACCGCAGTTTCATCTTCCTGTGGGGTAAACATGAAACAATTACTCCTCTAATTAACCTTATCTTATAAAACCTTAGTTTTATAAATATAACTGTCCTGATATGTTTAGAATGGTAAGTTGGATAAAATGACAAGACAAGATACAATGACAACCAAGATATTCTTCTCATATGTAAATGCTATATTAGACTGTTGTTGCACAGTAAGACTGTAAGGCTGTTCTGTTCCTGCTGCAAATCTAGAATATCTTTCTGTGTCATTGTCTATTTTTATGCAAATCAGCAGCTTTCAAGAATTAGCATAGAATAAACGGTTTTTGCCCCATCCTCAAAGAGATGGACACGTGATTGTTCAGCATTGTTTTCACATTTCATCCTTATTCTATTCCTGAGGGCTTTTATTTATTTCTTTCTTTAGTCAAGGTGAAATTAAAGTGTTCCCCAAACAAAAATAAATTCATTTTGACTTTCCTGACAATAATATTATGGAATATTTTTCCTCTGGTGTATGGTGCTAATTTTAAAAATTTCTGTACTTCCAATCAACCTATATCTCATTGTAGTAAAATTCTTGACCATTCGTCATTGGTCAATGAGTAAAATTCCATTTGGGTGTCATTAAGTCAATATTCTTTCATTTCTCCTTGGCATTTAGTTTAGTGTACCACTTTCAACATTTTCTGATAATTCTGTAATTACTCATAATTTTATGCTACCTTTATCCAGATATTTTGCAGTAATCTATAATAAGGATAGCCAACATCCCACTGCAACCATTCCCTATAAAAGAGAAATGCTAATTACTGCACCTAAAGAAAACATCTTTCTACTTCATACTAAACTTTCTATTCAGTTGCAGAAACTTTTGTCCTTTTACACAAAAGAAAGTAGGAGCTATTAGAGAAAGCAAATTATCTGATTAACTTAATATTTGAATATATAGATAAAATGTAATTTCAGTATCTTTACGTATCATGAAATTAAAGACCTTTCTTCACAGGCTGTCACTATTGCACTTCTCCATGCCTTCACTACTCACAAAATTGACCACTTAAACCTTTTAGTACCCGCCACGCTATATAGTTGGCTAAGTCTTCTGTAGATGCTTTCCATCTGAGTGCTGCCATCATAGCTGTTATTAACAAGTCTCATAGTTCACATTTCTCCTATCTGGCAATCTGTACATTGGCTGTCTTTTTGGCAGTTTATTGATTCGGAAGTAACAGAGTACCATTTGGGAACAAATTGACATTAAATGACCCCAAGTATATATTTTGTATATATTTCTTTCCTACCTTCATTTATGCCTAGTATCTATAGCTTCCTTTATTGTTTAGGTTTTTCATATTTTATTTTTCAATTGCAAATTAGTTGTCAGCTTAGAATTTTCTTTTCAGCTTCTGAGCAGATGGTGGATCTCCTCATCCTACATACTTCTCTTTTTCAGCCAATTACTCAGCAAGCTGATATGAGTTTTTTCATCAATATAGGTTTGATCTTAAACTGGAGTTTCTTGTAAAGATAATTTTCCTTTATGTTTTTCAAGTTTCCTTATGCTTTTTTTTTTTTTTTAACAAACTGTAATAGCTTTTTAATTTTGGCTTGTATCAAGGATTCTGGCCTTGAAGTTTCCAAGGCATTTATGCACAAGCATTTTGTAGGCTGATTCTCATGTATTTAGCTACTGTCTGTGCACCAGATCATGAGTCTGGGGATTTAAATATCTAGCTATATCCATCCACTCCTTATTATAGTCGAACTTCCTAAACTATATGATAACTACAATAACTGCATATGCAACTGAAGCATTCAACTGCATATTTTTACACACAGGCTTGTATATATGCAAACATACATAACTCATTATGTATGCATCAAGTGTTTAAGACTAGTAGTAATTGTAATCATGTAATTGGTAATCATGTAATGTAATAGTAATTGGTAATCATGGATTTATGGTAAATTAGCATGTAAGCTACTTTTTGCACAATATTTAGAAATCCTTGCAGAAATAAGGTTTAAAAGTTTATTTTCTTTTGTTTATTCTTTCGTAGATTAAGCAATGCCTATCTTGACTGAAGATAGATGTTAAAATAGTGGCTGTAGTTTTTCAGTTTGGTGAACTGTATTTTAATGACTAGACTTTCTATTTATAAAAAAAAAAAAGGTTAGAAACAGTAGGCCCAAAAGGAATCATTGATAGAAACTTAAGCAGAAATCCTTTCTTTTCCCCTTTTATGTGCTTACATGCATTTGCCAAGAATAGACTATCCAGCTCCCAAGAATAATTGGTCTGTTTCTAGAAAAGGTTATTTCTTTAAATTGGTGATTCAATCTGTTATGAAGCTCATTTTGCAGCTCATACTTTAAATTAAACCCTGGGGCTCAGCTAACCTCAAGATCCTGATGATATGAGAAATTTATATTGTATCTTACTGTCATGGTTTCAGAATGGCATTCTCCAATTTAGTACTCCCACTGAAACCACGTGCCATTTTCCCACCCCTCATTCACCTGGAGGCTCAAAAAACAAAGATCACAGGTAGAGATAAGAACAATTTACTGGAAACAGCAATGAGATAGGAAAAACAAACTAACAGCAAGAATATTAATAACAAAAGATATAAGAAAATTATTTACACAGGAAGCTAACAACAATAAATAAAACAATACCTGATGACTCCTCTGCCATGTTTTCTCAACTAGAAGGAGCCCCGTCTCCTTGGAAGTGAGAGTCCCTTCCTTCCACCCCCAAAAAAAACATAAGGTCTTACACAATAGCAACTAGGCCTTAGCCATGTCCTCTCATATTTACTCCAAAAAATTTACTCTGTCCTGGCTGGAACCAGTACACATACCTTTTGCCACAATGAATAACCTCTTTATTATTGTGCCTAATGCATTGTGAAAGTTCAGCATATTTTTAATTGTATTTGCTGTAAGGATGCTTATCTCTTCAAATACCAATGATGCAGCCAGATTCTTTTTGGACAAAATATTGACAAAACCAAACAAACAATGCTACTAAAAGTATTTTAGAGTCCAGGAAACCTCCTAGTTGAATCCTGTAGAACAGGAGTAGAAACTTGTGGAGGTATGTGTGAATTAAATCCAGTTTGTGATCATCTTCGTGTATGCAGTAACATAGAGCAAAATATGATTAGTGAAAAAGTGGTTACTATTTTCAGTATTAGTACTCTTTACAGAAGGAAGTCAGGGGTTATTTGAGCTGATACCTTTGTACATTATCCATAATTAAGGTACTGCACTTTGGATTGAGATTTTCAAGACTGAGATAATGGTCTGTTTGCTGCATAGCAGTATGTTTATGCATTAAATATTCAACAAACCCAGAGGCACTTTGGAGAAAATTACCCTCCCTTTATTCCACCCTCTCTTTTACCAGCTTGTTACCCCATCACAGTAGGACAGAGTAATGCTATCTCTTATTTTTTTATCACCTGGCTTCAGCATTCTTTCTGTCTTCACAGAAGGGATGGAAAGAGCCTTCCAAATACTTGAAGCACTGCTGTGTGTGACTTTCTCAAAGAAGGGTTGTCCTTCAAGTTCAAGAGCATCTAGAAACACTCTTTCAGAATTGGTTAGTGTTCCTAATAACAAAAGCACTTTAACTACCAATGATGCTTCCACCTCACCCCAAACACTAAAAAAATTCATTATGTCCTGTCTTAACTAATATTTTGGCATTTCTCTTAAGACAAGGAAGCTTCCAGTTTCCTGTTAATCTCTAAATTTTAATGTACAGATACAATGGACAGTTCTACATCTCTTTCCACTTTGATGTATATGGACATCTCTGCTTATACAGAACTCCTCTAACAATTTAAATAAATTTTTTGCTGTTGCAAGTCAAGCTTTCTTATTGGTTTAGGATTATAAAATATTAGCACAGATTAGCACAGCAAGGGAATGAACCTCACGAAGATACTGGACACATTTAACTATCATTTGTGAATTAACGATCCACATTGTCCAGGATTTCAGCCCACAGACTTGTATACCATAACTATTAGGCTGCTTCTGAGTAGGAGAAAAATATTAAATAATAAGTGTCTATTGTTTAGCAGCCAAAGAAAGTAAATAATTTGCAACTGTCTTAAAAATTGTGTATCAACAAGAAAATACTCAAATTGAAAAACTTGTATATGTATACTTACAACACGTGAAAAACTGAACAAATTTAAACCTTGAACATTTTATTTTTCTTTGGTAGACAAACTACAGTAGATTAAAGCAGTATCTTTTATTGGAGCAACAAAGAGCAGCCAGGCTTTGAGACCAGAAAGGTTGCATCTTCAGTTTCCACCTTATTGATCTTGCCCTTACAGACCAGATCAACTACAAATATTTTCTATATGCTTTGAATGATACTTTTCTCCCTTTGAGACTTAATATTTCTTTTTCTGATCAATAATAAAAGAAGACTTTTTGTAGAGAACTACAATGAAAGAAAAATGTAAGGAAAGCAATTCTTTTAGAGTAGCCATCTGACTGATAATAACAGCAAAATAAGAACTATTTTTAATGATGGAAAATGGAATTAAATGCTGAAACCACTCCCTTTTGTTGCTTTAGTGTACCCCAAAATGAATTTTGGGGTGCTTTTGAAATTAAGAGTTTGCACGTTAGTCTGAGACCACCCAATTCTCCCATCAAATGCAAATTACTTTAAAGCATTAAAAACAATCTAATTTTGTTCTCTCCCCCTTGCTCCCCCCTGCTCTCCACTCCCCTCCCCCAAAATTGACTATATTTTTTCTTTAACCTTTTTGCTGTCCAAAGAACTAGAAGGTAAGTGTTGTCCCTAAGGCTATGTGACATCTGTCTCAGCACATTTACAGTTTAAGAATTTTTGCATTCCTCTTTAATTCTCCCACTTCAGTGACTACACAAACCACTACAATTTTTAAAATGGTTCACGTCTCTTAAATCAGAGGGGAAAAGCGGCAGGTTTTTAGACAAAGTTTTGTTTGTTTAAATGGCAGGTCACCTTAAACCTAAGGTGATGGATATGGAAAGAACTCAAAATCCTTCTTTTATTTGGTCTCAAATGGCAGATGGTAACTGAAAAATCTAGTCCTCCATGTTAAAAGGTTAAAAAATATTTTTGCATCTTTTAGAAGGATTGCATGGGAAATAAAACATATTTTTGATTAATATTACCCCTAAAATTGCTTGCTCCACCCTTACAGTATTTTGTGTGTGCTCTGTTTCAACTAGAAACAACTATTTTTTAATTCTTTTGAAAACTGAAATATACAGCCATTTTGATTCCAGTACAATTTAAATAATAGTACAGGTTGAATACCTTTTGTGGTGCTTACAATAGTGCTTATATAGCTATCTGTAGAGAAGTTATCATTAAATGCTAATTTTTTTTTGTTAAATATGCCATTACAAGTTCATGGTTTGTTACATAACCTATATAACTATTTGGTGCTTAGCCATCTCCTCCCACACTTTTTTAGGACTGTGACCACATGCAGCCTAAAATCTTTGAACAAGGTAGCATGGCTATGTGTATATGTTGCTTTAAGCTGTAGAACATGTATACTTAACAGCAGAAAATAAATTAATCTGCTTAGGACAAGGATCTCTAGATGAAAATATGAAGTTAATGGAGGAAACAAACTCCATAATTCCTGGTTCTGAAAATAAGAAATTATGCAGTTAGGATAATAAATAAAATTTTGACAATGCTTTATTTTAACGGCACGTGAATTAAAACTGCATTACAATGAAATTGCTGCAGAACATCCACATTAATATCAAATGAATTCATTATGACCAGCACCAGTACAATGAATACTAAATGAATTAATAATAATGAACCACTTAAAGTGTTACCTAATTGTTTTATTTCATTTTTATGTATATTTTTGTCCAAATTTAACTGTTAGGTTAATAGACAATGACATCCGGTAATTCATTTCAACACCAAATGTTTTTAACTGATTACTTCCCCACCAGATTCAGTAAAGCCTGCTGCATATCTAACATTGATCAAATATCTCTAAAAGACCCACCTATTGCCCCAGATATTTTGAATCATATTGATGCAAAACGATCAGCCAAGACATATTCAAGATTTAGCAACTCCTAACGGTCAGTGATAATCATGTTCCTTGAAATGACAATTCATCTTTCTTTCAAGAATCCTGAGTGCTTTATACAGGTGGTTATTAAAGATATCCTACAAACAAAGAAATGGGTGGGAGCACATTAGATGATTTTTCAGCAATAACTGTTTCTCTGTAGTCACTAGTGGAAATGTCAAATCCTCACAAATTTTTTTTTTGTTTTTCTCAGTCTGTCCACTATTGTGATTGTTCATTGCCTTACACACATTATGACATATTTTAACTTCTTTATCACCTAATCTAATCATAATCATCTAATCATAAATCATTACTATTTATCATATAATCTTAGAAAACATATTTTGTATCATTTTGACTCATTAGAAATTATACCCTCAAAGCCAATGCACACTTTTCCCTACTTTCTATCAGCAAAACCTATATTCCTTTAGAATTATCTTCCATTACACCAATCCCGGTAGAGTTTTTGGTAGAGAATCTGGATCAATTCCACCATGGCTAAGAACAATAAGTGCTGCTGAAGCATTCATAACACTAAGGAAAAATTACACTGCTTTGTGAAAGGTTTATTTTTTTTAGCATGCTGATTTGCTTATACTTTCACTTATAAAGCACCCATAAGAAGATACATTTTATACTGGGAGAGGCAGAGAGTATTTTAATTAAATTATTTGGTAATGCATATAAAGATTTATAACATCAGAAGGAAAAGTGTGAAAACTTTTCTACTTTCAGGTTTAGTATCAGGCTACAAAATGCTATCTAGTAGTTCTGAATAAGAAAATCCAAAGTGCTTTAAATCAAGCAAACACAGGGATATGTTTTTAAAACAAATATTTTGCTTTCATTTGCTTTCTAGTTTTTAAGAAGAAACAATATCTTCTACATTCACAAAATATATCAACTGCTTATGTATTGCACTTTACTACAAACTCTTGGGTCTGGGGTGGGATTTTTTCAGGTGTTCTAAGATTCAAAGGTGCTTTAGCTTTCATAGAGAATTAGAATTTTTAGATAAGATTATTTTGCAATTAAGATTTTTTAAGTCCTTCTCCATAGAAATCAAGCATTGAATGAAATATGTATTACCAAATAATAAAGGACGTTTCGTTTATCAGCATCTGTCATTCAGTTGTGCTGGAGGTGTAAAGAAATAGTAAGATTAGGAGAACTGTTCATTTTTCTATTTTTCCTTACAATTAATCTGATTTTTAAACTCAGCTTTTGTGCAACTGCCTCTTGAATTATCTCGGGCATTATGCTACGAAATAAGAGGATGATTGAGGTAAACTGTGGGATTGTCAATAAAGCCTGTTGCAGTCCAGTAACACAACCTGAGTAAAGAGTTCAGCCAAGGTTAGACTTCAAGATCATACAGGGACTTCAAAACAAGAAACAGGTGACAGACCTACTGTTGTGTCCACCCAGGCCTTAAACAAAATTTTCATCCTAGAGTGCCATTTAATATTTTTCTTTCATAAAATCATAGTCCCATAGAATGGTTTGGGTTGGAAGGGACCTTGAGGAACATTTAATTCCAATCCTCCATTGCCATGGAGAGCAGACAGAATCAAGCAAGAGATTTGTCCTTGTGTTTCTTCTTTCCAATTACATTTTCACAGAATTAAGAGAATTTACTACAGATTATCGAAGGAGAAAAAAAACTCTGTCTACTTATATATTCCCTCAGGCATCTTTTGATACTACAATGATTTTAGAGTATAAAACCTGTAATTAGCTATTTGGGTTTTGCCTAAACTTGAGGGTACTTGACTTTAATTACTAATCAAATATAACACTGCATCTGCATTCAGGCAATCAGTATTAGCTCACACATACAAACCTTCTTCATCTGAAGATAACAGAAAACTCTTTTTATTTGTTCTAACACAAAACAACAGATGCCACAGGAAAGTTTAAGTGTTATGTTTATAATGATTCACAAAGCAGAACAGTCACATCCAAAGAGAGGAGAAGGGGATTGAGTGTAGACTGGATGTAGCTGTAGTTTTTTATACTTCAGTGCCAGAGTTTAGTGGTGACAGGAGGAAGGCATGATTCTTTTTAGTGTATAGTCTTGACCAGGAAATAGTAGCTAAGAAGAGGTGGTTTGTACGGCATTACTGCCAAGTAGTGTACCTTGATATTGCTTCTTCTCTATTGGGTTCATAGAGTTCCCTTTTAGATGTAAGGATGAAAAAATTTGTGAAGGCAATATTGTCCTTTTCTTCTGTCACCTCATATCTACAGTCTATGGAAACAAATGGGAGTTGGAAAATAACTGCCCCCTACATCTCAGGATTGCAATTTTCAAAATTTACGTCTTTTCAGACACTTTCCAAATTATCTAGGTTGTATGCTCTTCAGAGGAAAATGTTTCCAGAGGTAACTGCAGTGAGTATTCAGGAATTATCTGCTACCAGCTAGATAACTGGCTTTAGAAATACCAGAATCAATGAGTCTTGTTTCCTACAAATTTATATTTTGTAGTCTATTGATTTTGTTATACAAAAGGTGCAAGTCCTGATAAACTTTAACCAAATTTGGAATACCTAATGTATCTCTCCATCTGTTCTTATTAAGCTGTTAAAAAATTATTTTAAGTGAGGTTTTCTCCTTCCTCAATATGTATGCTCAAATAAAGACTCTTCCCCCACAAGCCTTGTAACAAACCCAGCTAAAGGTTGTCTAAATTCACCAGACAAAACAGCAGATATTTTTTCTTGAAATGTGAAAAACACTGCACCCAGTTAGTTCTCCTTCTATTGCCAGCTGTCTGGTACTTGAACAAGCTCACAAGAACAGATTTTTCCACTGCTCCTCAGGCAAGATCAAGCAGTGGTAGTAACTTTAACTGTATGAGTAAAGAATGCCATGCAGTTCTTGGCTACTACTGTGATTCACTCCTGTCCATTATTGAAAACATTGCTAAGTAGGAAAAAGGTAACAAACAAACACAAACTCCCGAAACAATCACAAAATACAACACTTGGAGGTAACTCAGGCTATTGTGGCTTGCAGGCATCCTGCAAACATGGTAAACCTTGAGGGTGGTTCTGCACCTAACACCATGGATAGGATTTACCACAGTGAGAGGTCATAAACTATGGATTTTTTTCCTTTTTGTTTTTTTAATCTGTCAAAACAATTTGTACCTATGATCAAGATTAGCATTGAAGGGCAAAAATTAGCTATTACTCTTGTTTAACACTTTCCTCTGACATTCCAAATATTCTGTAAGAATCAAATAAACCTTATTTTTATTATAAGGATACTATGCATTTTTGTCAAACATATGTTCGTATCTTTATTTGAACAGAGTGGGAAGCCTCTGTTTTTCAACTGAAATCTTTTCAATACCTCCTCTCTGTAGATAGCAATTGTTCAAGAGGTCAGTCCTGTTTGGTCATCCCAGTGTTGAAGAAAAAGTATACCCAATGTTTTTTTATTATTATTATTGAGAACAAGCAGTAATGCAAAAAGGCTTCAAACATGAATAAAATATTAGGCTAGAGGCATAATTAATATAAAAAGATACAGTGAATTAGAAAGGTGGTTAATAGAATCAGCAAACCATATATCAATGCCAGTTATCATATTTCACTGGAAGACACTAAAGATCGAAAATCAAGCATGGCAATTAATTATTCTCGTTCCCATTTAACCTGAAGGTTGCATATATAAAGAAATCAGGTTGACTGTGAGAGCAAAGAGAATAAGTAGTTGAGTTAAAGATCAAGAATTGTAGAAGAAAGACATGAACAGGAAGCAAGGGAAAGAAATGTGGTTTATTGCATTATAAAACCACTTTACTGATTTAAATCCCGTTGACAACGATCTCACCCAATTAAAAGCTTAATAGCCATGACTGGAATGATTGGTATTTTTTGGAAGAATTGCACAAATTTTGGGGTTCTAAATTAATTTTCACAGCCTTGAGCCATAACAAAATTTGGTATACTTCCCCTGTTTTTTTTACAACTGGTCATTCTTTCACTAGGAGAGAACATATTTGTTGACTAGGCAAACTACATAAACCTTGTGAATTTGTCTTTCTATCTTCTGTTCACCACTTTCTCTGCAAAGATGAATGACAACCAGTTTTCATTTGCATGCAAAAGGAAGATATTTTATTAATATAGGAAAGGGTAGCTGTAGCATGAGCTAGAAAGAAATAGAGAAACAAAAAGAAATAAAGACCTTCACTTTGCAACCACAACAAAAAAATAAAATAGAATTGTCAACTCATTAAACCAACATTTAAAAGTGAAAACTTTCAACAGATTTTTCAATGTTTTGTAGCTATTTCCTCAGCATTTTGTTTTGTATTATTAAAAGTTTTGAAACTTTTAAACAATGCTATTCAGAATTTTATAGAGGAAAAATATAAGTTTCCATTTAAAAGCAGTCAATAGCTCTCATGAAAGGATAAAAATTCAACGTTAACATTACAAACTCAATCCTAAAAATAGGTATACTTGTAGTCACTTGAACTACTATAATGGATTCAATTACTTTTAAATAAATTTTATCAGGCTTACCTTTGGTGTGATTATAGATGGGAGTTTTATTTTTTCTATTTCCCTAGAATGGCAAAATTAAATCCTGTTCAATTTTACCCCAAAACCTGGATTTTAGATCTACTTAGAGCTAGAGATATTTAATGTGATGTTTCTCCTCAAAATGTCAGTAACAAAATTGTAAATGGGTTCTAGTTGCAAAGTTGTTATTCAGCCAAAGGAGAATACATATTTCATTTCAGATACAGAGTGTGCACTATAGAAACGCAAAAACTTTCATAAGGAGAAAACCCCAAATTTATATGCCACTTTTTAATATTTTTTTATTTTTAATTTAATGAATAAGAATGGTCACACTGATTCTTTGGTTAGAAAAAATATAGTGTTATATGTATTTGTCTTCTTTTTGTGAAGATGTAGCATTGATTAAGGTTGAAATGATAGCAGGAAATAGGGCTTCACATGTAGCTTAGTGGGAAACCACAGTCCTGCCTTTCACGAGGTTTCAAGGTATTGTCTTTTACCCAAAAGGCTTGATCTCATTTAGAGCCAGACTACTGGATTTCTAGTACAAATATTTGACCATTTCAAGCATTGAGTTTGGTTTTCTGGGTGGTAGGATTGAATATATCTAAAAATTTTGTATGAGACTTTTTATACCCCAAAATCCAAGAATTCAATCCACAATTTTTTACAGGAATAATTATCTTGTAAGAGGCCAAATTCATTAGCTACCTCCCATTATAGTCTAAAAGTTCCTTGGCCTTATAGCATTAATCATTCATGCCCAAAATGCTTTTATGCAACATTTTCATTTGTTTTATTCAATTTGAACCAAATTTTTCTTGTAGAAACCTCAGTACTTTTACTAGGACTTTCTGGTCTAGATGTTTTGCACCACTGATAGGAGGTAAAAATTGACTTTCTGTACAAAACTTCTCTAGAGAAGGAAGTTATAAGTGATTCAGACAAAATAATATGGTAAAAGATACTGATTGGTATACTTGGTGATTATAAAATTGTCTGGTTTATATGCAGAATATCTTTACTACTGCTGCAGTTCGTTCAAATACCATGATCTTTCACATTGATTATCCATGAAATTCATATGAACTTTTTGTACAGAGACTTTAATCATGCATAATGGAATAAACATGCAGTTATTTGGGCAAAATCAGGTGCACTGGATCATTTTTACCTCAAAATTAGTTTCTAGCATGTGAGAAATTATTGTAAAAATAGTGAAAGTGCCCTAAATGAGTTGCATGATATGATGTACTTCCTATTCTGCCCTTTAATCCTGTGGCGACTGGAGCTCAGAGTGTTATGGATCCAAAGGTCACTTCAGAGTTTATCATCTGAACCCCTATTGCTGAACCCTTGGCCTGTTTAGCTTTTCAGTATCTTCCTCTTTCTCTGGATAACATGGGAAACTCCTTTAGAGAGATAACATTCTCCTTAGCTAACAGAAGAAATAAAATAAAATAGATTATCATTTTCTTAAGCAGTCAGTGGGGAAGGCTAACATTTTTGCATTGCATTTTTGCATTTTGTTCTGAGACAGAACAGTACTAGGCCAGTATTGGAATTGGAAGGGAGGCATCTGGAAAAATTCTTATTGACCCTTTATAATTTAATAAACAGAAGGCTCTAGAGGAAAATCTGTGACTGTGAGATAAAACTACTTCTGATCACTGGGTTTTGGGTTTACACTCACATTGCCCAGCTAGCCTGAGATTAAAGTGATCTTTGCAGATCCTGCAATAAAACAAGTAGAAAAGTCATCAAGCATATAAAAGACCAATACAAATTAAATCCAATTCTCATTGCTTCAATATTATTCCTTCATATTAGCAGCACTGATTAGAAAGGCTGAATCCTGCTTAATGTACCCACGTTCACAGTGGGTGTCTTCAATGAATACAGCAAGCAGTATTTTATGTCATTGGCTAATTTCTGAGCCTCCCAGTACAATCAGTATCTTAAAAGCTTAAATCTACTACTCATTTTACATTTAGAAGGTGCAATGAAAATGCAAACACAGAGCAATGCTTGGATTGAGAATATCTGTGTCAAAGCAGGCAGTTCAGCACTTTTATGTCTTCTACTACTTCAACATATCTGGAGCTAACACTCAAATATATATATATATATATATATATATATATATATATATATATAAAGTTAACTGAAGCTGCAGCAAAATTCAGCTTTGACTCTCAGTTACACATAAGGTAGAGTTTTGGACCAGCACTTGGCATACAGATTTATTTCTTCCACTTATAGGCCTGTGTTGTTTCATACTGTATATTGTAACGTGTCTTCGCTGGACACACAAAAAAATATTATTTTAGAAATTTGGCTTTTTGTCCAGTATCTTAGAATTATCTCTAAAAGAGACAATTGTGAAAAACTGAAGATTGCATTCTGAGTGTGTCAGTTCCAACCTCCAATTCTGTTGGTCAGGACTGAGGATTCATTTCTGTGAATTCACAACAGGATTGGTGAATGTAAATTTTGGCCTGTTTGACAAGACTATCAGTGTTCTTCAGCTAAATTCTGACTAGCAAAAGTCAAGACATTTTCTTCAGCCAAGACTTATTTTGGGAAGATCTGTCAATTTTGAATTTTAATAAATATATCATTGCCACCACAAAGAGGAACAGAAATAAAACTATTATATTGAATTTCATCTGTGATGAAGGGCCAGAATTGAATCTCTCTCTTCTTCTTATCATTTGTGTGCATTGTATTTCTTGTGTTGAAGTAGAATTTATGTTGAAGTGAAACAAAAATTTATGAAAAAAAGAAGAGTTAAACACCCAAAGACAAGAAATTTGCCCTTCTTCTGCTGTGATAACTATTAAAAATAGAATCGTATAGAATTGTTCTCTCAATTAAAAGCAAACTAAAAATAGACACAAAAATAGACTTCTATATATATGCAGCGTGTGACAGAAAGGAAGCTAGCAAAAGGGTGAAAAATAGATATTTCATTTTCCTTTGTTTCTTATTTTGCCCAGTAACTGTCCTATTTCTTATTTATCTAGTATTAATGAATAGTGTAAAGGAAAATTACTGACTTCTGTGTCTGTGTAACATAGGCATAATAACATTATACTATATTTATGAAGTATCACTCATCCACTCTCTTGTAGGAGACTTTAACCAGCCAGATGTCTGGTGGAAACTCAACACCGTGGGAAGGAGGCAGACCAGGCAGTTCTTGGAGCATGTGTGAAACTACTTCCAGACATAGCCTGCCATGGGTGGGGTTCTGCTAGTCCTGCTGTTTGCAAAGAGAAAAGTTGGTGGGAAATGTGGTGGTGAGAATGCCCATCTTGGGCATAGCAACCACAAAATAATAAAGTTTTCAATTCTTAGTAGAGTAAGGAGGGACCTCGACAAAATTTCTCTCCTGTATTTTCAGATGATGGTCTATTCATGGGACTCATTCATAAAGTCCTCTGGGAAGCAGCTCTTAAAAAAAAAAAAAGGTTCAAGAAGGTGGAAATATTTCAAGAAATAAATCTTGAAGATGCAGGAGCAGGCACTCCCTATGTGCTTAAAGAGAAGCCAGTGGGGAAGAAGACTGGCCTGAGCAGAGGGCTTTCCCAGGAACACAGGGGAAAACAAGAGAGTGTATCACCTTTCAAAAAAGCAGGGGGAAACTCAGGAAGTGTTTAAGGCTATTGTTAGATCATATGGAAAGAAAACTAGTGATGCACTAACTCAGAGAGCTTAAACTGTCTGCTTTTGTAAAGGATAATAAAAAGTGTTTTTTATAAATAATATCAAAAGGAGGGTAAGAAAAACCTCCATTCTTTAATGGACATGTGCCACAGTTTCCGAGACAGACCACCAACAAGACACACTGAGTTCATGCAGCAACAGCTCTCTTTATTGAGCTCTTACCTCCTTATATACCTAAGGAGCCCAAGAGGTTAGTCCTCACTGGCTGAGCCAGTCACTTCCTGGTCAACCAGCCAGGAGGAACCTGAGTCCCCAACAGCCTCGCCTGCTCTTACTGGCCAAATTACATAAGTAAGGTAATTATGTAACTGATCACATATTTCTGTTATAAATTTGTGATTATTTATACTTTGACGCCTACAGGCCAGCCATAGTCCACCACCACAGACACGTGGGAAAACATGAGGAAAAATCCGAGATGCTTAACACCTTCTTTAACTCTGTCTTCAGCAGTAAAAAGGATGATTTACCAGCCTCCAGAGGTGGTGGACAGGGAAAGGAAGAATGGACTCATTTTAATCCAGAAGGAAGTAGTGACGTGCCACTTCGATGATCACAGGCCCAACAGTCCTAAAGTGATGAGGGAGCTGGTGGAAGAGCTCACCAACTCTCCTTGGCCTTATGGGGGAGCTCAACTTAACATAAACTAACTGGGAGCATCACACAGCTGGTACAACCCAGGCCAGAATATTCCTGGAAAATTTGGATGACAATTTTATGGAACAGGTCCTAAAGGAGCCAACTCAGAAAGAAGCCCAGTTATTGGTCACAGCCAGTGCAGTTTCATGAAAGGGAAGTCCTGTTTAAATCTGATTTTCTTTTATGACAAGGTAACCCACCCAGCTAAACAAGAGAATCTGGTTGGTGTAATATTTTGGGATTTCTGTAAAGCTTTTGATACTGTCTCTCGTGGTATCATTCATCATACATCTGGGTAAACACATCATGGGATGGGTGAGCAACTGGCTCATGAGTGAGACACAAAGGGTTAAAGTGAATGTGGTGACATCAGCCTGGTGACCTATCACCAGTGGGTTCCACAGGGCAGCATCTTAGCCCTGTGCTCTCCAATGCCTTCACAAATTATTTGAACACAGGACTGGAAAGGGTAGTAAGCAAGTTCACAGACGGTACAAATATGAGAGCATCTGTTGACTCCCTTGAAGTCAGGGACACCCTGTACAGAAACCTCAGCAAAACACAGGAATGGACAATCACCAGCCATACAAAAACAAGGAAAGTGTCCAATTCTCCTCCTGGGATAAGGCAACCCTGGATGGATGGACAGACAGACTGGGGAATGAGATGCTGGAGAGCAGTGCCATGGAAAGGGACCTGGGAGTCCTGGTCAGTGGCCAGTTGAACATGAGCCAGCAGTGCCCTGGCAGCCAGGAGAGCCAAGCGTGTCCTGGGGGGCATCAGGGACAACATTGCCAAGCAGGCAAGGGAGGGGATTGTCCTGCTCTGCTCTGCACTGGGGCAGCCTCACCTCGAGTGCTGGGGGCAGGTTTGGGTACTGCAATATAAAAAAAACATTAATCTTTTAGAAAGCATCTAAAGGTGAGCCATGAGGATGGTGAAGGCCCATGAGGAGAAGCCATATGACAAGTGGCTGAGGTCACCGGGTCTATTCAGCCTGGAGGAGACTGAGAAGAGGCCTCATGACAGTCTGCCACTTCCTTATGAGGGGAAGAGGGGGTCATATTCTTATCTCTTCTCTGTGAAGAGAACAGCAGCAACAGGTGACCAGCAACAGGACCTGTAGGAATGGCCTGTAGGCATTCAGATGGATATGAAAAAAAGGATTTTCGCCCAGATATTAACAGATTCCCCAGGGAAGTGGTCACAGTGCCAAGCTTGAAAGAGCATTTGGACAATACTGTTGGGCATATAGTGTTATTCTTGGTCATGGTGCAGTGCAGGACCAGAAGCTGGACTCAATGATCCTTGTGGGTCCCTTCCAACTCATCATATTCTGTGATTCTGTGATTTATCATCAGTCCTTGCTAAACAGGGAGGTTTCAGATGACTGAAGGTGATGCTCACCTACGAGAAAGACCTGAAGGAGGATCCAGGGAACTGCAGGCCTCTCAGCATGACTTCAGTGCCCAGCAAGGTTATGGAGCAGATAACCCTGTCTGGGAGTGATCACATAGCGCATACAGGGAAACCGAAAGATCAGGCCCAGAGAATGGGTTTGGGAAAGTCAGATTCTACTACAAATATGGTGGAGTGACTGAGGAATGTGAGAACATGGAGAACATGTCCTGTGAGGAAGGGCTGAGGGAATAGGGATTATTTAGCCTGCAGGAGAGGGGGCTCAGAGGAGACGTTATGGTCCCTGAGGAGTATTGAGGAGACCTCCATAACTCCCTGAAAGAAGGTTGTAGCCAGGTTCAGGCCAGCCTCTCCCCCAGACAGCCAGTGACAGGACAAGAAGTTGAATTTCTTTGCAGAAAAGCATAATTAGACAATAGAGGCTGCCTGGGGAAGTGGTAGAGTCACCATCGCTGGAGGTGTTTGAGGAAAGACTGAACTTGGCACTCAGTGTCATGGTCTAGTTGACAAGGTGGTGTTTGCTCATAGCTTGGACTTAATGATCTCAGAGGTCTTTTCCAATTTATTTGATTCTGTGATCCTCTGGTTCTGTGATAAGTAAATATTATTTCTATTGACACTGGAATGCTTTTGCAAAACTTTAAAGTAGATATATGGAGATAGGCTGTAAGAACCTGACAAAAATTATTCCTTTTATTAGACCCACAATGTCAAAATCAATTTTTCTGAAAACCTCAGTATTGATTCAGATTCATTCCAATTTTCATTGCATGCATTTAATAGGAAATATTATTTGGACTATTAGAGACACAAAATTTAATATTTTTGGTCCTTTTTGTTTAATTCATGTTCTAATTTTCTTTAGATATCCTTTTCCAAAAGCAAGTTCTCAGTAAAGAAAAATCTGCCCTTCTGAATCACAGTGTACATTACTGAAATAGTGCCTGACAAGCAAAATCGAGGAAATTTGAGTAAAAATAGGACTGAGGAGTCCTATTCATCTATTAGTGAAGCAACATTTTCAGTCCAGGCAGTCCAAATTTTCCAAAGACACAATTGCTGTTGGAGAAGCAGGGTGATGTTATCAGTTGTACAAAAGAAGTGTACATGTGTGACTGTGGCTGTGGCTGTGTGTGTGTTGAGTCTGCATTGCTCATAATTTGGATGTGCAGGTTAACTTGGAAAATGAGCAGAAATTTCAGGCACAGTTGAAACATACAGATAAATAGGCCAAATGGGAACTGTGCCCATCTGAGTCTGAGACTGATTTAGATATTTGGGACTTTTTTACTCTCTATATTTAAAAATAAATCTCCAAGGTCACTGAATGTGTAGCAACTATTGGTGATTGAGGATTTTTTTTTTTAAATTTTTCTGAAGGAAAAAAAATATTTCTTTCTCTTCTTCCTAAGAGCTGCATAAGAAAGATAAAACCTTGAAACTGAGCCACTATCAAAGTCACACAATAATTTACCTTTTTTCCAGTGTTAACAAATTCAGCTATACACTTTATTTTCAAGAAGATTGCTTTTACTCTTCAAGTGAGGAAAGAGACGTTTTCCTCTTCCCTGACTTGTTCCTTTCCTCTTCAGCAAGCCAACAATGCACTGAAAACTGAAGAAGTACCAGTTCCTGAATTTACACAGGGATAGCTTTGAGATGTTTGACTCTGACTAGGAGCCTAGGCAAGGTATCAGATGGGTCAGTATGCCTGGTGAATGCCCTGGGATCCCTTTGGGATCTCCTTAATCTGTGTAGTGTTTGCAGGAGTGTGTGTTGTAGAGGATCTTTAATACATGGCTATGCAATTTCTTTTAAAATATTTACATGACTTTCGTGTCTGCTGGGCTTAATGTTAGAATCCTTTACTGTTATTAAAATTTTTTCTTTGTCACTCAAAAAATAACCAGTATTCTGCCCTTGTACTACAAGCTTCAGTTTGGTTTATGGCTTTGTTTTTGGTGTCATGCTAGGCAAATAATTGAGCAAGAATATAACTGTTTCATAATGCAGAAATCACCCTAACTGACATCACAAAGCAGACTTTTTTTTTTAAGTTTGTAGTACAGAGCTTTTAAATGCTATTTTAAAAACTCTTCTCTGTTCCACCTGGACCAACATACAGATTTGAGAAAATTAAACTTTCAGTAGCTTTCTGGCATGCTGAACTTGTCACCAGTTCCCTCAGCCTGTTGAACTTAATGGGGGCAAAAACCAGATCTTGTGTACTTAGAGAGGAAATAGTTGGAGAACACTCTGGATATCTGTTGATCTCTGGCACTTTTGGTATACAAACAGCAAAGGATTATTTCAATCACAATTTATTCAAACCTCTCCGTCAATGTATTATTTTGATGTGTCTTTAAAGGGTGAGAAAGGCAGTTCTTAAAGCTGTATAATTATATGTCAGTATTCTAGCTATTCTGTATTTCTTCTTCCTTTGGGGATGTATTTTTAAATTCCATTAGTGCTAAAATTTTAGGAAAAAAAAAAAGTAAACCTCAAACTCAGCCTGCATTTTGAACATTTGGTAGAGTATTTAGTACTCTACCAGAAATGCAGATGAGCATCAAGAAAACAAAAACCTGCTCTGCCCGCCACAGCTAGAAAAAGGAATAACCTCCTCACTATTTTTCTAGTCATCCTTTTTCAAGAAAATCACTCTTTAGTTACTCATTTCTTTCCCCATGGTCAGGTTGGCTGCATCTCCAAACACTTGTAAGTACTGTATGTTCTGACATATCCTGAAGTCATGCATTAGCACCTTTTCATTCAGCAAAGGGTGAGAACAGATATCTTTTGGCAGCTGACAGCAGGGAGCAGGAAGAAAGGAGGAGAGTGAAGCTGTAGGACTAGGACAGGGTGGTGGCCTAGTGGCTAGCATGGCTAATGTACCAGCTATGAATAACCTCCTTTTTTTCTGATTTTTTTTACATCACATCCACCTAACAGATGTCTCTCTGTCATTGTCATGTCCTCAAGCCATCCTAGTAAATGATTTGATTATAAGTGAGTCACTAAGGTGGCAATTGAACCTCTTCACAGCTCAAAATTGTTGATGTGTGCACAGATAGTGCAGTGTGTGGGTGTGTGCAAGAAAAAAGAGCAGGAGAGAAGGGGAATGAAGGGGGAAAGAGGGAGGGAGAAAGAGGAGGAAAAGAAATGTCAAGGTTACTTTGTTTTGCTTGGAGAATCAAAAGGGAGGGGAAATTAACTGCTGGCTCTGTTTGGTCTTTTGGATATCCGGCCACAGGTCAGTTCCATCCTACTCCAGCAGATGTGCATATCACTTTGATTGAAAAATGAAGAATGAAGTGATCTGTATTGTATTTACACTTTGGTCTCTGGAAAGAATATTAATAAATATACTGAGAGACTGCAAAGTTTGCCAGTATAAATAATGTGGCATTTCAGTCTGTCAGTAAATGTAATTGAATTTTTCAATGTAAAAATATAGTTTAGTTATAAATTGGAGTCATTCTTGACATCAGTTGGGCATTAGGAGAAATTAATTAGATACTGTTTACTTCCTTGTTCTGAATTCTTTATATTAAATGAAATATCGGGAATGAGGAATTTGTGAGGATGCAATTTAGAGATTTTTCTTCTTCAAAACAAGTTGCCTGGTAATTTTTAGTGGAGATATAAATGCCTTTTCAAAAACATTGTCACTATACTGTCTGAAACATGCCCTTCTCAATATGAACAAAATATGGAAAAGCTAATCCATTATCATACTTTGTAATGATAATAAGTTAGTGTGAACAGGTAGCCTAGGGAAAAAGATGGTACTAGTCACCTTTAAGCAGAAAGAGAATAGCAAGTAACTGTACCTTTTTACAGTAGGCTGATGACAACATTTCCTGTAACTTTGAACTCAGTTTGGCTGTCACTATCCTGGCAAACATTCCGCATATCAATCAGAGTGTGTATTTCCTGCATGACATTTGCAGCATAACATATAAAATTTTCTTCTGTGATCTTTACATTTATTCATCCTGTTTGTATGTAAATATATTAGTCTTCACATATATCTTATGCTGCAGAGGCAGTATTAAACCCTTTCATAAGGCTGTATTGACCTCTGCCTGTTTAGCATCTGCAGATTGCTTCTCTTTAGCTGCTGGATTACCATTAATCATGGTGTTTTTCTGCAGAAGCTGAATGCAATCCTGGCACATAGCTTCACATAATTACTTACATTGAATCATGTTTTTCTAGGCTCATATGACTAATTACTGAATACCTTTGCTCACATTTTGATAGTTGCTCCAATAATTTCCATAATCACCAAAGAATAACTTGACACTCCTTTTGTTTTATGTTCACAGAAGTCTTTGGGGGCAGTATGATTTCTGCTTGCTCTCTAGAACTGTGTGCAACAGCCATGCATGCTGGTCAGTCCCTCTTCTCCTGGATGATAGTTCTTGCTCTTATATAATTAGCTCACTGCAGCAGAGGTTTGATGTCTGCCAACTTTCTTAAAGTACATGCTGATCAAACAAAACTGCCGTTCAATTGCCCTTCTCAGCTGAAAGGGATTTTTTTTCTTAGTTCTTGAAATGTTTTTTCCTCTGAGGTTTTTCCCCTTTTTTTGATAAGCATTCAAGGTGCCTTCAGGAAGTACGTAAATACAATACTCTGAATTATTAAACATAAAGACCTCATAAGTCTCTGCTTAAGTAGAGAGGGAATGAGGTGATGTTTGAAGGTAGAGAATTAAAAATAGTATTAAAAATAGATCTTGTAGAATCCACTTATATCTTTGCTTAAGGGTAGAAAATACCTATCACAGATACCTAAGTGTAGGCAAAAATTCATCTGTCTGTGAGCCATGTATACATCACACATATATTTGTCCACCTAAAATATTTTTACAGTCTGAATACAGCTTAAGAATAATGTTTCATATAGCTGCCTAGCTCACCACAATATCAAGGTTCTGCAAAAGCCTCAGGGTGACCCTACTTCCCTCTGTGATAGCCACCTCCTTTTTACTTGAAAATAACAGTAAAATTACCTCCTTTGAATACTGGAGTATTAGACCATCTCTAGACCATCTGAAAGGGAATCTTGGTTCCTACTGTCACTAGTACAAATTTATGTGGAAATTTTGTCCTTTGCCTTCTTCATGCCTGCTATTTTTTTTGTCTACAGATGTTCATGTAACAAACATCGTCTGTCTGCAGCCTTTGACAAACAGCATGTATCTCAATTTTAGACATAGCTGAAAATTCATCAGTTGTGTTAATTTGCCAGTAAATGTACTCAGGCTGCTAACCTGACCAAAATTCCCTGATGCAGAAAATGGAATAAGTATTTTGGGGGATTTTAGGCTGATGCAGGTCAATAAAGAGATTAAAATGTGTGGTAAATTAGAGAAACTGGGTATCTTTTTGCTGATCTTATACAAATAAATATACATAATGTGGTAGTTCACAGTTGCCCTAATATATGCACTGAAGTGCCAAACATAATTGCAGAAGCATTTTTATACCAGTCTGCACATCATAACTTCGGGTTTTCATCAGTACACAATGTCAACAAAATGCAAAGTGTTCCTATCCAAACTGCTTATTAAAAATTGAATATGAAAGGAAAAACAGAATTCTTTCTACATGTTCTTATGTCTTTAGAGAACTTAAAACTATGTGATATGATTGTTATTATTATAAATGATTGTGTCCTCATTATCTATTATTTCACTGTTTAGACTGTGGTTTGAATACCTGACAGATTCCATATGACTAACCTGACTACTCTTGTATTTGTTATGTGCTGTCCTAACAGCAGACAGCTGTTACTCTGCCATCTACAACATAATAGGTATGTCCTATCTGTACATCAAGTCATTTAGCTATGTAATAGCTAAATGTGCACACCACAGGCACATGATTTTGTAGATGTGATTAATTCTGGTAGCCAGTCTTAATCCTAGCTCTATTCATTTAAAGATTCTATTTTGTTTCATTTACTTGCATCCTTGAAGATCCAAGTTGTGCAAGATGAGCTATTTTGAATTTCTATTGACCCAGGGTGTTACTTATGTCTTGCAGAAATAAGGGGAGAGGTACATTGAAATAAGTGTTGGTGAAGTGTGTTGGCATACAACAGGTGGTGGAGTTGTGAAGAACATAGTGTGATGGTCCTGGTATGCATTTTTAGGGCAGGTCATCCAGGAGCATTTATGGAAATTAAGTCTCAAATTTTGATGAGGTGTGTAGGCAGTTTTTTGATGGTATCTGTTATTTACTTTGATACATGTGCGTAAATACACAAATCTACACATCCACATTAAGAAGTGGACTCCTTGCACTGAGAGAGCATTTTTTGTTTCATCCCTACTTGGCATTCCCTCACCGATGCTTGAAATCTTAGTAATTGTATTTTGGCAGATAGTTCTCTGAGATCCCCAAAACTTATGCAGTGAGCAGGTGAATATTGTTATCGACTTTTAAAAGATACTGAAGTCTTCCAGCGTCCTCCAGAATGTGTGAAATTCCTTGGAGTACATGATTCCTCAGCTGTTCCACAGGTGCTCATGCAGATCAGTTACAGCAGATAACACATGTTGCTACATCACATTTGTCTTGTAGCAGTCCTTTATTTTTGCTTGTTAAATTTATTTGCATCCTTACACATTTATCTCATTGTAAAGCTGATTGCATTGTGCTGGTGAAATCAGTCCTGAAAAGAGCAAGAATCCATATCCCTGAGTATGGATATTTATCCTCTTAGCCTAATAGTATACCACACATATAATTATTTTATAATCTTAGGTGTATGCTACAATGATTTCCAGATCTAATTATGGTAGACTCTGTGTATCAGAGCTTGGGGTAGCTCAATTTCAAATGACATTCAAATGACACATCAAAACACATTCCTTTATATTTACATTTAAAGAAAGTTTGCCTGGAAAACTGATTAAACATTCATTAAAGCTGTATTCTGCTGCTTTGTTGTGTATTTCAATACAATATTTCTGATGGTAAAATGAAAATAAAAAACCAAATTGGTTCATTCATTATATTTTTAAAGTAGTTAAAATGAATGACCTCCCTGTTGAGAAAACAAGCAAAAGAATGTTCATCTATTTGAGAAAATAATGAAGTCCCTGGTTAAAATGTTATTATTTCTGAAACTATGTGTTCTAACTTAACTGAGACAGCTTTGCTTGAAAACCCTTCCCTCTCTTCTCTCTCTTTTGTCCTAAACTTTAATTGTAGAACAAAAATGACTACTTATATATGTGGGAGCAAAGATCTTCACTGGTCATGAATGCTGCCTGTATAGTCAAGTGTAAGAACTCCGAGTAGAGGAGTAGCTAAATTTTCTCTCCCTAATAACTGGTTTCATCTTGGTTCAAATCAAGAACTTCCCAAAGATCAAACACACTTTTTCCTTAAACAACTACTATTGTAAATATTCTAGCTAGTATTTATTTTCCTTTTCTTTCTGTTCTGAAACATACATATTTACTATGCCAATAATATTTCAATTTTACTGGTTGAAGGCCAACTTCTTGTCTGTAAAGTAAGATTATTTCAAATAATAATGTGCAATTCTTTGATACTGGAAATTGGAAGAAATTCAATTACATAAAAATAAGAAAATAAATCCCCAACCCCAGAATTTGTAAAAGCTCAAGAATTTAACCTGAACATACCAGCAGAGGCCAATCTAATTTGCCCTTTAGGTGAACTTTTAAAACTTGTAATGTTTATGTGATTTGGTAATATGACCTAATGTGTTAGATTTATGCTTCATTATTATTCACAGATGGCAAAAAATATATATGCTCTCCCCGTGCATACCAATTACTGCTATCATATTTCTTTCTTATGAATTTAATATTCTTATTCTATAGGAAAATGAAGATGTGACTATCACCTTTCAAACCACAGGTTAAAAAATTGTAAAAGTCCCAGAGAGCCATTTCAGGCCCAATAATTGCAGTGAAGAAGGTTCACGGGTGTCATGGCCCCAGTTTAGTCAGTGGTGGAGGTTGAGGGTGGAAACCATCAGAGTCCTGAGTGACCAAAACCCAAACTGTGAGAATGACATTGTGTTTGGCATTTAACTGACACAGCATCACAATACAATTCTGATTACATTTCTAGATCCCCACCCCCCCTTACAATATTATTTTCTTGCCACCAATGCAAGAAGGATAAAAAAAACTACGATGCTAAACATTTCTTTTTAGCAGCCTTCCTTTCTGTGTTTCAAAAGATGATTTTCTTCAAGCTTCGGGGTTTGGCAATGTTATTTAATATCAGTTTCTAGTGGAGCCTGGCAAAGTGAGCAATTCAAGGTCATGATTTGTAACACAGGATTCATACTTCTCGAAGAAAACAAAAGGAAATTAAAACCAACCAAACAAAAAGAAAACCAACAAAACCCCAAAAAACAAAACCAATAAAAAAACCCAAAACCAAACCAAATAAAACAAAACAAAAAAAACAACAAAAACCAAAACAGCAACAGAAAAAGAATAGGATAATAATATTTTTTAAAATAAAATTTAAAAATTATGTAAGACAATGGGAATAAAACTCCTGGAGAGAGAGACATACCTGCCTCTTCATCCAAGTTATATTCTTCTCAGTAAATTCTATGAAATAAAATCTGAAGTACTTAAATCATCCCTGAAAACTGGACAAGATTATTGTGAATTTAAGATAACTTACAAAAGTTTTCAGTATTATTTTCATAGAATTTAATTTCAATTTCAGTTGGCTGGTTTACATTATATTTCATTGACTCATAAAAAAAAAAAATAACCTTATCCTTGAATTGGAAGTTGACTTATACATTGTAAACAAACTTTGTGAGGACTTTTGAGGACCGTTTTGACCACTGTGCCTTTTCAGAAGAAAAGGGAGATCCATATTTGTCTTTTTTAGAGTTTCTCAAAAGGCAGTCACATGTCTAAATTAATTTACTTTCAGGACCACAAGAAAATAAATTACCAGCTCCAAGTATTGGTATTGGAGGCAAAATGTAACTGTGAGAGGACTGTCATTATAAAAAGACAGTCTCTCAATATACAATATAATATAGAATGTGGCTTTGAAACTAAGCAAAATATACTATTCTTCTGATAACTTTTACATCTAAAAATGCAGAAACTGGAATATAAGCATGTGTTGAAGATGCTGACTCTTAACAAAACTGGAAAAGAAGCACAGAAAATATGATTTCAGGGGAAACTGAAGTACTTTTTTCAAGTGTTTCTCAATTAATTTATTTACATTGTCTTATACTAAATATAATAGACTTTTTCTTTTTCTTTTATGTTCATCACAGATATCATTCCTGTAAAGTATTGTGCATGTATAAGGTAGGAAAATGACAGTTTTCAATCTATAATTTTATTATACTAAAATTATTATACTATTATTATTTTGCTATTTGTCTATATAGTAACCTATGCTTTGTACATCACACTGCATAAATTAATATTTCTTTATAAATAAATAAATATATTTAATTTTTCACATGGTCTTCAGCTCACTTTTGTTTACTTTTAATTTAAAATTCAGCCCAATGAATGCCTTCTGTTAAAAAACATAGATTTTAGTGGAATGATAGCATTCATTGTTTAAGCTTCAAATACATGTTTGTTTGTTCTGTACAAAGTAAATCCATTATCAGAATAAATATTTGCTTATAAACTATATAAAGTTAGACAAAATTTCTAATTGTTTGGCCAGTTACTGTTGATCTAGTTTACCTGATATTTTTGCAATAAAATCTTAGAAGATAACTGAGTTCTTCACACATATAAGATTAAAATGTGGCACATATTTTAAATACAAACCAGCATATTTCTTGCTGCAATCATTCTTCATTGGATTATGAACATATGACAGAATACTTTCAGAGGAATAGGACAAGATGGGATTTACCTGAACTGACAAGAACAAAAGGGTTTAATGAAGTCTAGAAAATGCACTAAAGGTCACATAAGAAGAACATTACCTCAATATTAAAAGTCATTTGCAATTAGAAGTAGAAGTAATTGGATTCTTGTGATACCTCCTTCTTTCCTTTCTATCTGACACACATGGACATTACCTATGACCCTAGATTAAATATTAATAAAATGCAGATTTAAAATATTAAAACTTTACATTCATGTTAATAAGTACTGTCAATCTGTTGAGACTCAACATATGGCTAATTTAAGAGTTAAGATCAGATGTTCATAATTCTCTAGATTACCAATGACTTTTTTTTTTTTTTGACCTTCAGCATTTCACTATGGAATTAAGAAAAAAATAAGTCAGTATTTTTCTGAGGCACCTGGGAAAAGGAATCATATTTTCAGTGTGATCCAAAATCAATAATGCCAATAATTACTATAGACAGGTAAATTTTTTCATTAGGATAAATTCCAGCCTATGAGGTAGGAAGGTGTCATTAATTAGGGGAAACAAGGATTGTGATACTGACAAATCCTAATATTAATGTGTATACCTGTATAAGTCAAATGAAAGTAAAGCTAAACCACTGGAGTTTATTTTCAGATATTTGTGAAGGTTTTATGTTGCTTAGTTGTTTTTTTAATCTTGATAAAAAATAATACTTATATGTCTATAAAAATATATTTCAGCGTGACACTCCAGATAAGTGTGAATAGTAATAGATATTTTGAGTGATAGTACAAGAAACTGCATTTCTGTAATTTCAGACTCTTTCCTCAGTTCTTTTCAGAAGTTGATCACTAAGAGACTCTTCAGGGTTATGAGATGTTTCTAGCATCACTATTTGAACTTAGAACATTAATATTAAAGATTTAATATAAACAGTGATTTATGTTCTTGCAAGTGGGAAACAACTAACAAGAAGTGCAATCATGGAAGAAATCAAGCTTATGGAAATTACAGCAAAATTTTAGTTTTGTTTAAGTACAAAACCAGATGTTGTAAAAGTTGTGTCTGGTTTTCACTATTTTCTTCCGTCTAAAAGGGTAGATCCAGCCTTACAAAAGCAGCTGTGTTTCTCTTTAATTTTTCATCTTGTTTTTCATATTGGTATCTGAATTACCTGGGTTATGACTGGTTCTAAGCCTCTGTGTTGTCTCTGAACTCTGGACCATCTGCTAACCTGGAGATAGAGAAGGACTGTGTGGGAAGGAACACAGAAGATCTACACACGAAACTTGTAGCTATATAGCAGGGTGAGTAACTTTTTATAGCCACAGCCATTATCCTCCATTCTCATATAGGAAAAGTGAGAAATTAGGAAGCCAGTACTCATTAAAAATATTGTTTCAATTTTAAGCTTTGAAAAGGATCTCATTCTAGGATGAAAGAATTACACCCTACCATTTGTGGTATTTTAACATTGAAGGATTTTACATAAATGTCTTTACTCCAGACTTTACTTCAGACTTTACTCAGTCTGAAATATTTCAATAGCTGCTTTTTAAACGTTTCTACTTAGAAAATTGCAAGAGACTTTTAAAGATGACTGATGTCAATGACTTATCAACAATTACAATTTTATAAGTTTCTTTTATAAGTTTTTCTACAGGGTTTTTTTATAAGACCATTTTTCACTTTTGTAAGGAACTTGAAAAAAAATTTTGATCAGTTCCCTGTGTGCTGTTTGCTTAATATTAGGCAATATATCAGTACTAGAATTAGACTTAATCTTCTCAATCTTAATCTTCTTTCTTCTGGCCTTTAATGCCCAGATCTTTCTGTACCAACTCTATTAAAAGCATTTAAATCAACAGAGTAATACATTTTTGACAAGGGAGTTTTTGCATTAAGGGAACACTTGTTAAAAAGTATGATCTGAAGTATTCTGATATACAGACTTGAGTTTCTTCTAAAATACCGTATATGCAGCACAATGTTCACCCAGTAATCAGTGTTTGCAGTTTTCAAATGGTACCATATAAGTGTAACTTGTCTGAATAAATCCTTTGAACTTCGGGCTACTGGCTGCCAATGATCTGTCTTTTTCTGTTTCTATGGAGATTTCAGTTAGTTTGGCAAAAAAAAAAAAAAAAAAAAAAGTGAATTCTCTACAACAGCCATGTCCAAAGATTGTAACCTCAGAGACTAAAACAGCCAGAGAGACATACCAAATATTTTAGGAGTAGGTTGTTAGCCCTGGGTTAAGACCAAAGTGGAGAATTTCTGTAATGAGAGAAGGTAGGATGACCTGTTATGAGGAGAGCTCAGGAACTCTGTTTTATATTTGACATTCACATTACTAAACAATGAAGAGCAATCACAATGTGAATTACTTTCCTTGCTTTCACTGAAAAATGAACACATAGCCCATAACATTTCAATTCATTTTTCTTTAAATGTAAATTACATGGCATCTTTTTCATCAGAAATATAATGATTGTTCTTTGACCTGCAAAGGAGAGGAGGTAATTGTCTTCCTCATCGCTGCCAGATCTTTTGGCTCCTAGACCTGAACCCTCAAATTGTACACTCTGCTCTTACCAAACTAGACTTGAAGCAAGGAATTTTGTTGTTACCTTTCTTTTCAGTTTGAACTGTCAATCATTATAGTAAAATTTTGCTACATCTACTGCTTTATCAAAACCATGTATTTCTAAGGTCACTGCTATGTTGATACACAGGAAAGATTGGAAGACTGAGCCTTTGGCTTACCTGCAGATTCAGAGAGGGTTAGAGTAATAAAGAGGGGAATGCAGAGATTCAGGCAATGCTTCCTTTTACGTTCCCCTGCGCTGATAGGAAAATGTGTCTGTGTTCACTTCTAAGGAAAGACTGGGGAAAATTTTACCCAAGTTACAGGATACTTGTTGGGGCCTTTGATGATAAACATGCTGGATGTGTAAGAGACTTCTACTTCCTTTCTGCTATATTAGTAATGTTATGATAGCTTTGAAATTTTCTCTGAAAAAGATCATAAGCTTAAGGAGTTTATTAGATAATGACATTTACTTGTTCATCTAAAGGAAAACAGGAAGATATTGAATTAATTTGAGGGAAATTCAGAAATTCTTCAACAAATGGAGAGCAAATATGAGAGTCTCTGTTCTTTCTTTAATTCCTGAATGAATCTGTCACTCTTTTAAAGAAATAAATGTATATAATCATTATTTTAATTCTTACAAATAACCAGTGGAAATTAAATCATAAGAACTACAAGTAAGTAAACTTACTGATAATTATTTTATGTACCTTTAAAATTGATATGGTAATGCAAACATTTAAATCTAATTTCTATTCCAGCTAATCAAGAGCAGTAATTAAACACCAGGTTCCTTAAATCATATTCTATCACAGCCTTCATGTTTCCCATCACACTACATATGGTCCAATTGTTTACAGATGACAAAAAAAAATCCCTGCTCAGATGTTAAATCAAGATGTTTTCTTCACTTTCAAATGGTAGGCTGGCAGCCAACTTTTACAATGAGCTATTCTGAGTTATAAATAAATAAATAAAAATGAGAGCTGATCAACACCAAAAGGAATAGAAAAGAAAGGAAGAGGTTTGGACATGAGGCCCCTCAATATCAGGGCCTGCCAGAATGAAGCATTTTCTAAAGCGTGTATTCAACATTCATCATTATGTCAGAATAATTTATTGGGAAGTTTGTATTTTTTGTGCACATTAGATGCAAGGCTGGGAAAATCAAGAGGGAAATGTTTTATAGTCATAAATAGGTAACGTGACTTCAAAGCGTAGGCAGAGTTTTCCCGTTGGTACTTTGGCAGCCTGAATTTCATAGTCTTAAATAGCAGAAGATTAAAGCATATCAGGGCTTGACTCTGCCATAGTGCCACTGCAAATTTAGAGTAATTCCTTTGTATGTTTGTCTGAAACAAGTAAAAGTACAGAAAAGAAACAGGGTCAAATATGGAACTTTTACAGTGCAAATATTACTGACACTTTTATGAGGTTCTATTTCGGAAAAAGAAATGGGGTCACAAGTTCTCAGGCCACAGAAGACAGGAACACACACTGAAACCTTGAACCTCCAAACCTATCAGCAAATGTGTTTTGACTATGCTGTGCCCAGCTTTTTTCAATATAATCCCATGAGGAAGGGAAAAATAAAGAATGAATTGGGGTCCCAAAGACAGGAACATGGTATATTCAAAACTTATCTGCATTTTTACTTTGTTTTGTATCACAAGTACAGCAGGATTAACATACTCTGCCTTGTTTTGATTCTATCTTTTAGCTTCCCCAGATGTGTGAAGCTGTCTGATGCAAATTTTTGAGCTATTTGTTTCTGATTGTCTGGAAGAAGTTGTTGTGTATAAATTGAAAGCTAAAATTGTACAAAAAGTATAATTGGAACAGAGGGTTTTGATTGTGCCAAAGGGCTCTGCTGAGGCAGTAGAAATATCCTGCCCCATGGGCTTCTGAAACTTATTTCTCCATGTGACTGAGGCAATGAATTAAAATGTGCTTTCAAAATAATAAATGAAAATAATGAAATTGTTAAATACATTATCTTTTTAGTTCATTTGGTGGTGAAAGATAGGCCTTTATCTAACTTGGAACACAGCAAAACTGGCTTTTTTTTTCGATTCTGTCTTCCAAAAGCCTTTCTTCTGAGGCACACAAAATAAAAAATAACTAAATTAACAAAGAAACCTGCCTTTCTACCCCAGTTTGCTGTGCTAGTCTGCTGTCTAAGCCTTGAGCCAAGTTGCACATATTTCTCAGTGTTTCACTCAGAAACATGTAATTCCAGTTCATAGGCAGACTATGACTGCCCAATAATTGTTTATTTGTGTTACTGTTGCCATGAACCTGAGCACCTCATAGGTAAATCTTTTAAGGCAACAGTAGGAGTTTCTTTCCACTTGCAGACCCAGTTTCTGGGGATGGTTACTGATGAGTAAGAAAATAGAAGCTTAATAAATTTTAGCAAGCTGTTGTGGTGACAAGCTCAAATTTATGTTCCTGAGTGTACCTTGATACTGCAAAATATTGGTGACTCATATATTCTAACACACATAAAGATAGATTGGATACTATTACTTAAAAATAGCAACAAGTGTCTCTATTAAATTCACTTGAATTTTTCAGCTGTAAGGGAAGTCAGAATAAGAATGTCAAATTAGCAGTATCAACTATTTTATTGTGGACTATTTTTTTTGATAAATAAAAAAAGATATTAACTACAGCCTTGACAAATCCTCTTGCTCTGATTTCCACGGATGTATCATAGACATAGCATGCATTTAAAAATTATACAATCATTGCTTTAAGGGCAGTATTTGCACATCAGATATTTTCTGGCTTTAGAAATAGAAAGAATAGTGATATTTCAGAAGATGATTGCTATTAATCTTAACAATTAGGAACAGAAAGGTAACCTTTAAATATGAAGAAACAGAAATTTTTATGTTGTTTGAAAAAATGAATGAAAATAAATAAAATATAAATTTTATAATAAATAATCATATCATATCATATCATATAATCATATAATATCTATAAATAAATTTTATACTATTTCATATAAGTCTCAAATAAGTCATAGCATTTTAATGAAGGCATGACAAAATAAAAAAAAACACTTTTGAATACTAAAAATATTTAATGTCTAGACTTATAGGATACAGAGGAAAGTTGAATGATAAGACTTTTTGGTAGCCCACAAATATGTCCATGCACAATCCTAAAACAGTGCTCACATAACAGATTGCTAATGAACAAATTCAAAATATCTGAATTCTAAGACATTTCTACTTCTAAATCAGCAGATGAGACTTGTATTTGCATTTTTGATATGTAAAGATTGAAACTAAGTATATGTCACATCCAGTGACAAATGTAAGCTGAATGAGAATTTAGATTCCTAGGTTCTCACCTTGTGTCTGCCCCTCACACATGGCATGTCTTTGAAGTAAATCTTAATGGCTTTGACTTTCAGATTATCTTTCCTGAGGTGACATGCACTTTCTTAAACAAGTGAAATTTTATTTGCTTCTTTTCCAACAGAAAATCCTAAGTTTTTTTGTTTGATGTATGTTGGTTCCAATTAAAAGTTTGTGAATTTTTTTGAGCTTGCCTAATTAAATTTATAAATATTAAAGAATAGTTGAACTACTACCAAAGTATCACCAAAGTAGCCTGCAGAGAGAATAAAATAGGAATAAACTATAATGCAAGGGGAAAATTCTGTTTTATCACTGTATTCTGTTTGAAAAAACATTTTTATTACCCATCTGCCTCTTCAAGTGCATACATGTAAGGACAAGTTTATATAGGGGTTTTCCAAGAATGGTTAATAGGCTATGGCTTATTATAGATTTGTTTAAGTGGAGATTTGTCTTGTTGGGAGGGAAGTTGAGAAAGATATAGCAATCACAAAAATAATTTTTTGTATATTAAGTGTTCCCCCCTTCCTGTACTAGCCACAAATCTTTCTGGCTGGTCACGGTTCTGAGCTGGAAAGCCAGATTCTGATTTAATCTTATGATACATTTCTCTAAGTTTATGCAATAATGAACAAAAAAAGGTAAAATATAAGCAAAAAGTTTGTAGAATAGGAATGGAAAGGAACCTTTTGTACCTATTCAATTGGAAGGACTGAAAAGAACAAAATTCTGGACATTGTTATGATACTTTGATAACAGAGACTTTTTAACGTTCTGTACAACAGAAGTCCAGCTTGTCTTATTACATTATACTATTAAGTTTCTCTTTTGAAGTTTTGGGAGTTTTTCAAAGGAAACTAAACCTAAACTTAAAATGTAAGTTGCTGTATGTGTTCAGGCATAATTTCATGGACACAGTCTATGTTTGTGAGCCTTCCAAAAAGAGTGCTTGGCATATCAAACTTTGAAAACCTGGAGATGAATTAATCCTTAGTTGTTATTTGTAGGGTAAGTCTACGTAAATTATAGGACTGAAAAGGATTATAAAGCACAAAATTAGGGCTTGGGCCATAAAATTTTGTAAAACAGAAGATTAATTCTTCCTTAGATGTTATTTGTAAGGCAATTCTACATAAGATATAGGATTGAGAAAACAGTTCTATGACAGTAAATCTGCAAAGCCTTAATATAAAGTGTAATTTATATAATATTACATGTAGTACAAATAAAAGTGATACTTACGTTCTAATTTTTACTTATATTTTACACAAAATATGAACACATTGTTATCACTCGGGGAGGAAGCATGCTTGATTTTTGAAAAAGACTGCGTAAATTGGTTTATCCACCCTCTTCAGTTTGTAACACATTTAATAGTATCAGAAAATTCATTATGCTGACCAAAAAACACAGCAACATGAATGGGACAGAAAGAGCTACCTGAGTTGTTATGAATAAACTATTAATTAGCAAAATTAAGCCAAATGAAATGCATAATGAAAAAACTAAGGACTGGATCCCAGTCTTTACTTCCCAGTAGGAACAGGTACCATAACAGGAGAAGACACTGTAACCAAACCTTATGAAAATGCAGCTGAAGAAGAAGTAGGTAACTGAACATGGAGCCAAACTATTTGGCCTGCAGAGAAAACATGTACTCTTCCTTTAAAAAAAAAAATAAAGAAATAACTTTCTAAAGTTTTGAAAATACATTCAGTTGACTTAGGGAGAAAAAAAAAAAAGCCTCCTCTCTTCCTCCCTACATTTAAGAAATACTAGATAAAACTAGCAGGTGATATCTCAAATCTTCTGCAACAACCTGATTCCTAGAGGTTGGATACCTAACTTGATCAAAAATCAGATCCAACACAGAAACTTCAAATACTCTTTGGACTAATCAAAAATGAAAATAAAAGACAAGTCTGAAACTAGACCTCTCCTTCACAAGGTAAGAATATCTAAGGTCTCAAGGAATATTTATTCCCAGTCTGGAATACCATAAGGTGTCTAAAATAAATATCTGCTATTTCCAGTTTTGCAACTCTCATACCACTTCCATATAAGAATTGAAAATTGCATAGTATTTTCTAAATTGCATTTGTAGTTCCTAAACAACTACAAATTTTTTTCCAGATTTAAGTTCTTAGAGGAAGAATTCTCAAATCATGCCACCATGTTCTGGAGTAGTGTCTGTGCCAGCACCCATGAAGGAATGCACAGGACGCAGTAGAAGAGAGTGAGGAGCATGGGTGGAGAGATCTGGCAAAATCTAAAACTGTGTATTTGTTGTGGTGTGTTTTGCTTTAAGTTTTTTTTTGCCCAGTAATCTCCTCCCCTCCCAAGTTGTCAATCCTCCCACGCCCTACCCCATTCTCCACAATGTTCTTTGTCTATCTTGTAGCACTCAATACCCCATTTGTTATTTTGTATTATTCTCCTCCCCTGTTATCCCTGATAGGTCTGTAGAATGTTAGTCCTGCCTTAGCATCCTTCTCATTGGTTAGTTGTCCTATACCACGCCCCCTAAGTTGTATAAAAACCTCTGAATATGCCCTAAGGGGTGGGTCTTGGGTTCTTAGGATCCTGTTTTTGGGGTCCTGGTGTCATCCATCCAATAAAACACCCTGGTTGTACCCCGAGACCCGTGTCGTCATTCCCCTGTTCCTGCGCGGGCCCAGCGATAACTGGGAGCAGCAGAGCTCGCGGGGGGAATGCCGCACTCCGGCTGTCGCTGACTTGTCCAGCACGCGGCCCAGCTTGCTGCGACGGCGTCGCCACAGGCATCGTCGCCCAGAATCTGGGGAGATCCTAGTGCAAAGGCAGAGTCTGAGTTTTCTCTGTGGACCGGTAAGTGATACCTAAAGAGTAACTGTTGCCTTAAAAATTGTATAATATAAATTAGCCAATTTAGTTTTAAGATACACATACTACTTTTATCACTAGTTTTTATTGCCTTTACTAAAGGCATATGGTGCTGAAAATTTAAAAAGAAAAAACTTTTGTAGATCACCTATTTCATCTTTCTGGAAATTGTGGATTGTTCCCTGCAATACATTTTCGACTTCTTTGTCATTCCAAATTAAAAACAGAAGTAATGTGTGTAAAAATATTAAATGAATATTTATTTGACAATTAAGTAAATTACATTTATATGTGAATTTCTCAACTAGCCCTGCAAAGCTTTCTTGAGACCACTATGCTCTTAAATCAGTAATGTATTTTTAGGTTGCATTAAAAAAATATACAAACTCTTTGTTAAGGAAACAGCACTTTAATTTTCTTTTTAAGTTCAGAAATTCTGGAAACATTTAATATATATGTAAGGGGTCAGTATGATAGCACAAGAAATTGGTTTTGTTTATAAACAAAGTGGGACTATACACACAAGGAACTGAATATTTCTTCTATCCTTTGATAATGTTCAGCTGCACATTTCCTGATACATTCTTTGCAAATACAGTGACATCTTTTTTGACAAGAGAATTTCACTTGAATTTCATGAGTTCTGCGCTCATGGCAAATAGATGTGAGACTTTTGGTTAAATCCAACACAGCCTTTTTGGTTAAACACAGCCTTTTTGGTTTTGCTTTCAATGCTATAAAATGCACTCATGTATAATCAACTTGTAAAGTCCAAGCTATGCTCCATTTGAGCAGTAAGATTAATTAGCTGAGACAACCATTGGACAGTCTTGGTCTTCTCTGGCTACTGTCAAGAAAGGCGAAGTTAAAAACTTTGGAGAGCTTATTTCCACCAAGATTCTTTGTTGAGATAACTGTCCTGTATCTATGACAGGATTATGAAAAAGGACCCAGGAGTAAAAAAACCCAACCTTTTATGGCTTCCAGAATGGCCCTTGTCAATAACCATATCTAGATATTTTTGACACCTGTAGGAATACCTGGGTTGTAATTTCTTACTAGCATACCCAACTAGGATGCCCTTCTTGAATGGTAATAATAAGATGTTCATGTACCAAGAGGTTGAATGTATTTAATGAAACTTCTAAACTGATTGCTGCAGTTTCTCCTTATGCAGAAATAAGCTACAGGATATATCTGCCAATAGCCACTTTAATTCTAGCAGCAATTTGCCTAAAGATGTCAGTGTTCCAGTATCTGTAATCAAAGAGCCATCCCATTTATTTATAGAAAACAATTGTTTGTTACCAATCTCAAAAGTTATCTGGTGGATGCCCTGGTAGATTATCTGATGAATCTTAAATGACAGTAACATAACCCACCATACCAAGACCTACAGGATTTGTAGACCACATTTTAAATTTTGGATACTTCTGTAGAAAATCAGTTAATTGAGTAGAAGAATAAGTTATTTCCCATACTGTAACAAATAACAAGACATCAACATGCTAAAAGTAGAAAAGAAAAAACTATATTTTTCCTCCATTTAAATTTTTATCAGTAAGTTTCCAAAATTGATCATTTTGTGTTGCTGACCATAAATATAATTACTCCATAAATATTACCATGAGTCAGATTAATTCTGAATCTTTGTAGAAGTCTGTGTACTTTTAAGATCTCACAAGAAGATTTATTAAAACATTTCTAGTTTGAAATTTTTTTAAATACTAGACAAGAAAATTTTAGGAATATGCTCTGAAGCAGGTGAGGTTCATTGATAACTATTGTTTTCCATTCAGGTGGAGAAACAGTCAGACCTTATTTTAAATAGACCTCATTCTAAATAGTTCATATTTTATTCCTATTGCATTTTTAACTTTGCGAAAATTCAACCTGATAATATACCCCAAAAATCTGATCATAAACATGAGATCACAAAAGTGGAACAGTGCTGTTAGATGTGACTCTGTAGGATTCTCAGTGCAAGATTTTACAATGATAACTTTCCAAAGTGTCTTGTGAATTAATCTCTTGTTCCTGCTCAAGTAATAGCAAAAATTAAACAGGCAATGTGTGTGGGAATACTTGAAAATATCTTAAAATTGTCCTCTCTTTTTCTCTTTAGTTAATCCTTTTTCCCAAATCATTTTTACCATACACTAGTGACTGATAGAGCAATGAAACAGACTGAAATGTACATCATAAATTGTTCATTTGTATGATGATCTTGCAAGTTTGGGAGATCCAATGGTACAAAGTTCTCACAAAAAAACCCAAAAATATAGACTTTGTAATATCTAGGTCTGTCAGCCTACTATAACCTTGGGGTATTATTCATCCTTTCATCCATTAAAATAGTTGCCTTGGAGAAACTAGAGCCCTGGAGAACACTGGAAAAATGTAAGTTCTGTAACTCTTCTTGAAAGTCCCTACAAACCAAAATTATCTACTTGCAAACAGCAAAATTATCTACTTGCATAACTTCAGTTGTAAATCTTAAAAGACATACAGCTGAAATAATTTATAACTTTGCTTATCTAATTTTCTCCTTTCTTCTTAAGCCTATCATTTGCTGCAGAGTTGCACAGTCCTTCAGGAGTTTAATTTTTGATGCTGAATCATTAAGTAACATCCTTGTGTAGCTGAAATGATGTGGCTGCTTTTATCAGGGTAATACAAATCCTCTCCTGCATATACACTTATTTGCATTACAAGAACAAGCATGGTGTGGGTAAATATGCAGTCATCAGTGGGAGGTAAAACAAAGTTGAAGAGGAACCACCTAAAGAATTCACAAGGTGTTCTATTTACCCACTCAAAGAAACTTTGTATCTGCTTTCCAAGGATAGTTAGAATATTGCTATGCTCTAATTTTTAACATTTTGCCAGTGTGACAAAAAAGGACTGGTATTTAAAACAATCGAATCAGTATGGTCTTTTAATGTAAAAATACTTTGGGATATTTCCCTTCATTAACACCTAAACCTGGAGGCAAGTAAACAAACAATAAGCTATTCTGGGCATAAGCACATAAATCCACAAATTTTCTACTAGCTCTGAGATACTTTGACACTTGGTGTACACAGATGAAAAATAAACCATGTAAATATATTCTCATTATGTTATTAAAAGTGTCCTTGAAAAGAATATCATATTCTCCATCTATCTTTTACTCTGCCCAATTCTTCCTCCAACTGGGTTAGTAGTTTCCATAAATGACGCTGGTATCTGAAATATACCTATAACGAAAATAACAATTAGCAAGCTTAAAAATGGGCACAGCAGATTAATTTTGCACTGTTTCTCTCTGCTCAGTTTGCATAGTAAGTCAAGGCAGCTCTCGCAGACCCTTTGCAATTTCAGTGGTGAGGAATGGTGTACTAGCAAAATGTTTAACAGGCATCTTGAGGATGCCCTCTCCAGACCATAGCGCTCCTTAAATGAATGAGATGAGTATGACAGTGCTACTCATATTCAGCTATAATTCTTTATAATTAACAACTTATTCTGGAAAAAAAAATGGAGTCTATTCCATGAAAAAAGATAGATAAGATTCTGTAAACTAACAGAAGGTTTATAGGATTGTATTAATTACTGAATATGATAATTTACTGTAAGATAATTGCCCCTACGTTGAAAAGGTTTGTTCTCTTTTAGAGTTTTGCTACATTTTCCATAATGATTTTAAATTAATCTGCCCAATTCTTGGCATCCAAAACATTGTAATTCCTCTGGCATTTATTAGGAAGTATTCTATAATTACCACTGCAAAGATCAGAGGAATTTGGAAGCTCTTAAGAGGAGAAGAGAAATAGATGTATGAAAGATTTTTTTAAAGCAAATAAATTAAGATTATTCCTTCAAGGCATTAAATCTAACCCTAAATCTCTGAGAGGCATCTCACTCTCATAAATTTACCTTGTTAAAAAGACAGTATTAATAATTTCCTGTTTTCGCCCATTAGAGAAAGAAATCTCAGGGCATGATTTTTGAGGATGTGTTGGTGAGTTGGTTGGGTTATTTTATTTTTCAAGAAAGGCAGAAATGAACTACTTTTGTAGTATTGTTTATAAAAGATTAGAAGTTAGTTAGCCTTCTCTGAGCATTTAAAGTGGGTTTATACTGACCTCGCTTGTTTAAATACAGTTTTGAAGGAAATGTTTCAGTGCAGTCCAAGGCCAGTGGAAATGCTTTTGACATGACATAGTTAATGTATCGACTTTAGCCAGAAAAGGACAGAAAAGCATGTATTTTTCAGTCAGCAAAATATATCTTTTCAGGAAAGGAAGAAATAAATTCGTGCATTAGCACCACCACCTGGGAAACCTGGGAGGATAAAAGGTGATGATGATCTGGTTATCTGAAAAACCCAATTAAAACTAATAAAAAATACTTTTAAAAACATCCAAACCCACAACAGTTTCTTGCTTCCATATTTATCTGTGTATAAAGGTTTTGCCTTACAAAATAAAAGTAAAGTTAGAATTATACAAGTTATCAATGTGGTAATGATCTCTTGGGCCTGATTCACTGCCCTCTCTCCCCAACCCTCCCTTACTTTTACATATTCTCCAAGGTAATAAGTCTGCCACCACTAATGTTATAAAGTCGTAATTGTGCCTAATTGGTAGGGAGGTGACAGACCATTCTGGTAATGTTGTGAAACTGTAAGAAAGGAGGAGTGAGAACATTCACAGACCCAGCAGTAATTATCCACTAATTTGGGCTGTTTGTGTGGGGACAGCTCATTATAGCCCTTAAGAAACCTCAGAATAAAGAGAGAAAGTAGGTAGGAGGTAAGGTTAAATAATTAGTGTTCAGCAGATTTTTCTTTCTCTTCTTTCTTCTTCTCTTTAATTCAGAGAAAAGGATTAGGGAGGGAGAAATGTGATGAGTGTAACAACTGGGAATGGTGTAACATTTCCTTTTAAGTGAATTTTGCATATTTGAAAGCAAACGCAAATAGTTTACAAGGCACTGTGGGAAAAATTATAAATTTCAGAAATCCTTAAGTAGGACAATACTTAATGATTTTAATCTTATGGCATCAATCTTATGAACTTCAGTTAATCTTTTGTGCTTCACTATTCTATTAAAAAAAATTTAGATTGAAATTGATTTTTTAATTCTTGATTTCCAGATTTTTTTATTAACTATCCAAAAGTGTACATCAATCTAAAGTATAATTTTGTGCATTTCTATAAAGAATATAATCCAGATTTTTCTAATCGCTATTATTTCTCCAATACAAACTAGCAGATGAACTGTGCTTGAAAGGCCTCTCTATAAACCTTCAGCTTCCTTTTCCTCAGTTCTTTCCTTTTTGAATTCTAGATCTAGTTGACATTGAATAGATTTAGTTTAGTTTTATTTATAAAAAATAATGAAATTACATCTGTAGAACTAGATTTTGCTTCATTTAGCCACCATTAAAAATATTTTGTTCTTTAAACTTTCTTATCATGGGTTAATTCTATTATTAGTATTTACATAGGACCATACATACATTTAAAGGCTAAGTATATTCCATTTAATTCTAAAGTTTCTATTTAGTCTCTGAAATTCCCATAAATATTCAGCTTCATGTAATGTGTTTTTTTTTCCTCTGTATCCTTATCCACCCAACCCAGGGTTTCAAAAATCCTGTAGCCTGGATATCCTAGTTCTGGTCTTGATGAAAGAGGTAGTTAATTTGTACAAGCAGTCCAAACCTTGGCATTTCCTCTAACTGTACTGCAGTTAGTGCTCTGAGTTCTTATCATTTTCTTTAAACACAGGCACCTGCTTTTCCAAACTGAGTTGCTACCTCATTCTGCATACGTCACCAAACAGCCAACAGATGGTGATAATGTTCATTTTCTGTGCATAATGTAATGCACAGAAAGGCCTGAAGAGAAAGGAGGCTCTGAAAAGAATGTTCTTAACTATAGCCAAAATAGTGTTTCCATGAATGGTGTGGTAGAGTTTAAATACAGAACATATTGTATTCCTCTTGTTGCCAAACAAATTGGATTCTTTGGGAACAATGAAGGGTCCTTTACAGTAGAATTTTACTTCCATGGTGTTCTTTTCATCTTGTATTTATAAATTATAAATCTATGCAATTATCTAGTCACTGTTTTATGCATGTTGTATAAGAATCTCTCACATGTCATACATGTATAAAAGAGATTATATTTATTATAATGGAAAAACATACTTGATGTTCTTATAGATTATGAGTGAGCACTGATGGGATATTCTCCTTATCTAGTTTAAGGTACGGGAAAAAAACAAAATTCAAGAATTAATAGCAATAAGAGACTGACAGGGAAGAAAATCTGAAATTTGAAAAAAAATGTAAAATGCACTTACATCATTTATTTTAATATAAATTTTGGCTTTTAATGCTTTACAACTGCCTTGAAAATTTTTCACTCTCTATAGGTATCTGTCATAACAATTGAAACCTAGTTAATCATAAAAAGTTTGTTGTAGAAACCCATTTAAAAATATTTCCAAATAAAGAAAGATTGGAGGGTGGGAAGTCATAGAAGAAAGATTGTAATGCCTTTCATAGAATCAGTCCACTATGCTGGCTTGGTGTGTCTTGGTGTATATGATGGATCTGTTTTCTATCAAATGGGACAGAAAGGATGTACTGCTGCTATTACACTTTCACAGATTTTCATCAGTTTAAGAAAAAAAAAAAAGAATCCTTAGATTTCAAATATAATGCACTAAAAATAGCTTTCTTAAGAAAAACACAGGAAAAATCAGAATTAATAAAAATATGAACTTCATTTATTTTTTGAAAAGAGGAAAAAATTTTGTGTCTTTTGCAATTCTGACATCTTTGTTCTATTTTCATTAATTTGCAAAGTTTGAGTTTACTGATCACATTACAGTCATTACTGAAGGATAAGGAATGTGTAACTGTTTGGGCCAGAAATCAGGGCTCTGAGTATTCCCTGAAGCATCATGAGTAAAAGCTGTCAGTAATTTACCTCTCCTGGAAATTAATGCCTGGAAATTAAACATTTCTACCCATATTGTTTGGACATCCTTTCCTAACCTTTATCTCATTGTGAAACTCTCACCAAAGCTGTCTGTGTTGAGTTCTCTGCTTTAAAATAAGATATTTTTTTTTCCAATGTAATTTGCAAGTCTCTTTTACTTTCTTTGTGGTTTTTATTAATGACAGCTTAACAGAGAGGAATGCCCAGAAACAGAAGAGCCAAAAATCTGCAGCAGGAAACCATAGTGTTCCTTCTGGAGGTCTTCATTCCAAATGTAACTGAAAGTCTCAAATACACAACAGAAAAAAAAAGTTCATAAGTATTAATACAGTAATATTTTAGTCTTCTAGTCCTCCATATTTGCTTGTAAAAGAAGGTTCTGTTGTACACTGTCTAAATTTCAAAGACAATTGAATATCATGGAGGTTTCAGTTACCAAAACCATGGGTGCATGACAAATCTGCTTGCATTAAAGTTTGAGTAGTCATAGATGGTCAAAAATACTGAAAATAATGAGAAGATATCTGTACATTTCTGGGAACCTGCTACATTAACTCTTTGGCTTATATTTCCCATTATAGATGTACCTTTTTCTTTCAAAACCCCAAAATCTTCCAAATAAAATAATCCTTTCTAAAAGAAATTAAAACAAAACAGAAATTACATATTTTGTTATTTTTCAGCAGAAACAATCTGATGATTCATAGAAAGCTTTTTAAAAATCTGATATTGACACTTACAAGCAATGCTGCTTCATGTAAACAACCACAGCAACAGATGAATTACAGGACCCAGAAAATTTCTGAAGAAAATATGTACACCTGCAATCTCCTAGGAAATTAATTTCATCCAAATAGTAGACCCAGTTGCTAGGAAGATTCTTGCAAGGTAAGGGGAGAAAAATATTCCTTTTAATCAGTGGAAGAATGTGGTCATGAAATGTGAGAAAAGCACCAGTTGTAAAACATTTAGAAAGGACTGAGTTAGAAAACAGGGAAATGGGACATACTTAAGGAGGCAATGAACACAAGTACAGAATTTAGTGATAGCAAGTATTTATTAGTTTTTAAGTAGTTTAGAAAATTGCAAGCAAATACATCGCGCTAGTCTATACCAGATGAAACTTATAGATTTACTTAAAATTTACAGAAATAGCCAACAAATATTTCTGGTTTATATTTGCAGGAAAAAAACTAAATACTCCATTCTTATCATATGGCAAGGAATTTAATTTTTCTTTCAAGAATAATGTAGTGCATGAAAGCAGATACCAAACAATATATTTTAATATAAAAACAATTTAACTTGCATTAAGTCTTAGAAAATCAGGAAAAAAGAAGAATATGGAAAGAAACATAACATTGTGCTAACATTTGAGGAAGGATAAATCTTCTGATTTAAATGCTCCTGAACCTTTTGAGCTCATACTATTCCTAAGGAAAAAAGAATGGAATGCCTAGCATGAGACAAAGACAAAATTAACAAGATATTGAAAGAGAGTAGTATGTCAACCAACATGGGTTTATGAAGAGTAGATCTTGTTAAACTAATATTCTTAAAATGTTTCATATATCTAGGGGTTTATGTTAAAATATACTTAATAATCTTTGGACTTGTTACAGAGTAATCCTCTGAAATACAGGAATAAAATATACAGGAATAAAACACAGAATATAATTGTGGTTACTAATCACAACTTGATTCAACTGCTGAATATAAAAAAGTAACTGTGAATACAAATTTTTACCAAATATGTTTGTATTGGAGCTCAGATATTAGTTGTTAGTCCAATGCTGTTTAATATGGTATTGATGAAAATGTGAAATTATTAATCATGAACTTTACTGATGACACAAAGCCTGGAAAGGTGGTAAATAGTGGGAAGACAACAGATGACAGTGACAAGATAATTCTTTATGTATACTACACAGAAATAAATAATATTTTTCAATGCAGCCAAACACAGGGGTTGCAGCATTCATGGTCATGATTAAAGAAAGAGAGCTCATGCCTGAGAAGATGATTCAAAACATACAAAAGAAGGGGTAGGCTGTCGACTGGACAAATGCCTGTAAAATCATACATGGGTTTCAAGAGCTGGTCTTCCTCATGACTCTGTGGAGGAGGACCTGCTAAGTAGAAGAGATCTTTTTGTGATCTAGATCATATAATCCTAAATTATTGCCACATAAATAATTTGCTTACTTTATCCTGTAGAGACTTGACAGCACCATCACCAGCATTTGATAACTAAAAATTAATAGACTCTCAAAAGAAATACAAAGTTTACATCACTCTAAGCCTCTTCAGGGTCTAATTCATAGTGAGAAAAGAGTTACAGGTGTTTGTCTAGGCTGGACTTGCCTTAGACCTGAGACATAAATGTCTAATGAACTAGTTAATGGCAAAACCTTCAGTCACTTACCCAACTAAAATGGAAATAAGTGTTAAAGAGAGAAGAAATAAACAAATAAAAAATCCCTTGCAAATTAAAATTCACTTGCCAGAAGTGCAGTAGAAAGCAGTAGAAAAAAACTATTGTTGCATGTGTTTTTCCCCTTCTTTTCAACAATTGAAACTGTCTGAATCTTATCAATAAGTCCTATGCCAAAAAAAAAAAATGACATTCAGGCTGAAAGTTTGGAAATATTCTTTTATACCAGAAATAGTAATTGTAAAATAAATATGAGAACAAATCTTGCAGCCAATAATGTAGAACAGTACTTTTTTTTTTCCTGTATTCAGAATTTCCACAGTCAAATTAATGGACAATCATTCTGTGACTTAAAAACCTGTGTGGCTTTGTGTATGTGGAACAAACAATTCATGCATTATTCACAGCTTGAAAGTACAAATTAAAACTGCATTAGTCAAATAAACCATACTGGGTGAGTATAATGATGATAGACTTGGCCCAAAACCTTTAAAAGAAGACTGCCACAAATTATCAAGAAAAACCAAACGAAAATGTGACTTTTTCTTCACCATACCTGGAATTTGAAATGTTTTCTCAGCTTGATTACAAGTATTTTTGTGAAAAAGAGGAAAAAATTGCTTATTTTAAAAGAATAGGATCAGATATATTATAAAAATTATGCAAATCTTTGAATGAGGTGCCACTATTTAAAATAAATAACCATTCAATTAAAAGAAAAACACAAAACAACAAAAAAAACCCAAAAAAACCCAAAAACCCAAACAACCAATCAACTCTTAAAAAACTCTTGAATATATATTTTATTTTAGTATTTTCTTTGAATTTTATCTTAAATTATACATGAAGTAGATAGCCACATATGTTTGTTTCTATCTAGCAGTACCACAGCTGGCTCCTTTAGTTTGCATTTAATTACTTTCCTACCTACATTCCAGCAAAAAGTTTTGAAACGCCCCTTACAGAAAGATGCCTATTACATAAACATGTAGCCAGTGTATTACATTTACTAATCTATATTAATTTCTCCCTCACCACACCACCATTTGACATGTAAAAAGTGTGTTTGTGGACAAGTACAGCTTTAAGGGGTGTGGTTGAGTTACTTTCTGCCTCATTTAATCATCTGTGGTCATAAGAATACAAATTTAATATTCACCACCTGGATTATTAAAAGCTTCAGTCCAAACCCTGAGGCTGAGATATGCACGCCTAAACATTCATATGAAAATTTCTCTGTACAAGACAATATTTTTTTTTCTGCTTTCTAACTTTGAATTATCTAGTAGATAACATTTGTGAGAAGATTTTGTGAGGTTTATGTACAAATATTTTTCCACAAATTTCTGACCACTGTTGCAGCGGGCGCCATGCGAGGCGGCTGCAGCAGGGGCACGACCGTCCCCCTGCGAGCTCTGCAATTCCCAGTGATCAGCAAATCCAACACAGGGACAGACAGCAATGACACGGGTCTTGGGGTGGAACAAGATGGATTTATTCCTGGGCTCCCAGATGAGACTGGAGGGGGTGAACAGAAGTTTTTATACAGCAGCTCAGGAGGAGGGGTGTAGGAAAGTGAACCAATGAGGACATGGCAAGGGAGGAGTATAAAGTGGGACAAACAGCTTATGAGCCTATCAGGGAAAACAGGGGAGGGGAATAATACAAAGTAATGAATGAGGTGTTGAGGGCAAAAAGACAGATGCAAAACTCTCTGGAGAAAGGGGTAGGGATAGGGAGGATTGACAACTTGGAAGGGAGGTGGTTAGGGAAGGGCTTGGGAAATCTAGCAACTGAGGAAGGGAGGGGATTAGGGAGGGGAACAGGGGGCAAACATGGATTCAAAGCAAAACACACAACAGACCACAAAGTAAAATGCAGCAACCTTAAAAACTATGGTAACACTGTGCCAGAGAGATCTGGAGAATTCTCTACAGAGAAATGGAAAATCATTCCAATTTGATAAAACATTTTTAATTTGAAAAAACTCCTCTTTTGAGATACTAGGCAAAGAAAATATAACAGGGCACATTTTCTTTAAAGGAAAATATAAACAGTTGAGCAAACCCACATGTCCATAAAACTTTTTTCTATGATTCTACCTCAAAAACCATCATGTTCAGACCTACCACAAGAACAGCCCGCTGGGCAGATCTCTGTGCTCCCCTGGAATCACCAGCAGTAAAAGTACTGTTGATGTCCCAGGAGCCAGTGTACCACAGGACCTCTTTGTCATCTTAAGTTCATTATATTGCTTCATACTGCTTAAATTCCAAATGTCTTCATGGGAGCACTCTCAACATGAGAAATCGACATGTGGGCTCACAAATCAGGTTGTACTTCAGAGAAGAAAGAAACTTACCATGTTTGTTATCAAAATCTGATCCCTTGGTTGTTCCAGCAAATTTTTTAAAATAATAATTTTTATATAATTTTTGAAGTAGTACTGAAATGGTTTTCATTGAAATCTTGTACATGCTGGTGTTTCATTGATTTTTACATTCAATTGCAATAACCAAACATGCAAGAAACAGTGGTATAAGTGGAAATTGAGTTTGACTGAATTACATAGCAGATGACAAGAGAGTGCTGAGTTCTTCATTTGAGAAGACAAGAGCACTGAAAACAAACTGTTCCCCAAATATATAAACTATTATATGTCAGAGCTGCAACATCCAAAAAAACCCAACAAAACCAACAATCTTCAGAAAAGTCTCCCCCACTTTGTAGTACAGAAAAGTCACAGAAACGGATACACAACGAGTGTGTTTACATTTGCAGCCAGAATCCTTCTCTATCAGGTAAATTAAAATGCCCCTTTCAGGAGGTGAAGTAAGGCCTACCAACAGGAGAGAGACCAGACAACAAGTAAGTGACAATTTGACTAGTTGATTAGTTGAACAAAATGTTAAAAAAATAAGAACCAAATTTAAACCTATTCCAGTAATAATTCTACTCAGTGCATTTAAAATATATATGGTTTCTAATAATTTTAATGTATTATTTCATACACAGTTTATATATATGCCTCTAAAAAGAAGGATCATTCTGTTATTTTATGAATGTAGGAACAAATCCTGGGGTCTGTTTCTGGGTTTTGCACATCTTCTTATATTCAGTTTTGTAAACTCTTTATATGGGCCTTCTTTCAGCCTTATACTTGCACTGATCAACAGTCCACTTCTTGTATATGAAAATACAGTTTTTCAGAAAAAAAATCTATTTTTTGTGATATTTTCTGGGTATCTAATATTTCTGGGTATCTTCTGGGTCCTAAGCCACTAACTACACTGGTATTACTGCTTTCAGAAAAAATTAAAGGGTAGAGGTAAGGATGAAAGACAGATCCTCAGGATTTCATGTGCAATCTTTTCACATAAGGGTCTTTTTCCTCTAACTCTTTGCCAGTTTCTGTTAGGAAATTTCTCTTTATAAGAACTGCTCTTCTTATAGATTAAAGCTGGAGTCCATCTTTGTAATGTCTTCAGTTAGATATTTAATTTTATATTCTATTACTGTCCACACACATATTCCCAACAAAGAGAATGTCCATGTCTTGTAGGAGTGTCTCCTGGCTATGAAATATGAAATTGTACTATTTGAAGTATCTAAGAGTTTTGGAAGAGCTCTTCTAAAATTTGTTACAACATTTAGTCTTGTTAGAATGTTCTTGCTGCTTCAATATCTATTGCAAGAACTAAATTACAGAGATGTTTTTATACCAGTATAATGTTTTTTTAATTAGGGAAATTACTACAGGATGGCCAGAAGAAGAGCGCTACTTAAGCAGAAATATATAGAGAGAGACTAAATAATCCTTCCTATTTATTATTCATGTTGAATAGTAAATTATTCTATTATCAATTTGTGTTCAACTTATATTCTAAAAGACCACTGATGGGAGTAAAAGAATAGTTACAGGAAGTGGATCCTTCCATTTTCTGTGGTCTTTTCTTTATCCACAGTGCTGATTTAATTCTGAGGGAAAATCAAATCAGTTTTTTTATTAAATCATAAATGAAATTATATATATATATTTTTTTGGCCCAGATACAGACTTGTCTAATTCCAGTGAAATCAATTAACAATGAGTTTGTCCAACTTTAATGAAGGCAGGAGGACATGTTGCTGAAAAGGTAAACCTGTTGGAGTCTATTAATACCTCTATACCTTTAGAAGACAGCCAAAATAAGATGTTGCAATTGGTAGGCTATAAAGCAGAACTGTGACAGACTTGTCTAGACCCAAACACTGAAGGCCCTTCTCATTACATGGGAAGACCACCTGTATAATTTCAGATAAATCATTATCTCTAAGTCTGTCTCTAGGCTTGGATAAGGCCTGTGGCTTACTGATTTAAAATTAAGTTAGTGCATCGAAATACCCTTTATGTTCTCAAGAACTAATCTGAGTCAGGCTACATGTCATAGTGTACTTCAAGGCCACATTGAAATAAACTTTCTGAAACTAAATTTCATAGAGGAACTGAAAGCTGCGTTGTAGAGATGACATTTCTCTCTTGCTGTCAAGATACTGCTATACAAGATACTGCTATAAATTCAGAGTCAGAGGCACATCTTCCAACCAGTAGCTCCAAGCATGTAAATAATCCGAGTGGAAATAATTACAATAAATTCATCTCCAAGTGGCATAAAAATTTAAGTGCCTTGATTAATGAGATGTTGGTTTTCCTTTCTCAAGTTGGAAAAATAGGACCCATCTAAAACTCTCATAATAATGTGAAATTTTTATTTTTAGTTCACTGGAATTTAAACTGAGATTCAACACAATAGAACACTGATTATGAAAGTTATCTTTTTGGAATCTTAATATAAGTATCTGGGATATATGTGATGTAAGATTTGTGAAAGTTCAGAAAAAAAAAAAGACATATTTTTTCAGTATATTCAATACACATTGGTACTTGATAAAAGTCACCCAGCAAGGGGAATAAAACTACATTGTTCCAGCTCTAACTTTTAATTTTTTGTTTAACTTTTAAATTTTAATAATAATGGCAAATATTTAAATCAGGTATTAACAGAGTACATAACACTTCAGATCCATCTCAATTAATTGTAAATGTCTAACTGGGGCACTGAAATTATGTGGTAAGAGTCTTAAGTTGTCTATACAACCCAAGGGCTGAAACATTCAATACTTCGTGAATTTATTCTGGAAGTTTTCACTTTTATATGTTGACTGCATAAGGGACTGAGGTCAATAAAACTCCTCTTGTAGGCTTTTCACTTGCAACCTGAGGCTAGGTAGGATGAGACTGAACTGATTTATTGTACTCTCTTGCTGGAGTGACATGCACAAGGCTAAAAGGAATACAGAAAAATATTCACTTTTAGGTATAATGCAAACACAGTTTGAATGCTTGTGTTAAGAAAATGATGGCATGAAATATCCTGGATCTCTCAGAGTTCCTTTTTGCCTTACCAATGCCTCTTACATCAGCCAGCTTTGCTTTGCAGTGCCCACCTCATCCATAAATCCCACAGAGCTACAGCTTAGTACCTTATTCTTCTGGTTGGAGGATTGTGCACAGCAGAAGTGTTCACAAATTAGTAGAAACACGACAAATTTACTACTAAAAAACTTCTAGACATGTATATTAGATTCATTCAGATCACTGTTTCTGAGAAGATTTTCCCCTCACCCTCATTCATCCCCTCCAAGGATACAAATCAGTGTTCATCTGGTTTTATTCTGTGGGGATGTTTAGTTGTCTCTGAATCAGTCAGAGATATTTGTTTAAAATAAATACATACATATACGACTATAATTATAGTAAAAGTTAGAATCAAAATAATCATAATAATTATAATATAACTCTCAAAACCTTCCACTCGGCATCAAAAGTCAATGTTTTTAACACTGCAATTTAGGGAAGCAACTCGAGAAGACAAAAGCTTCAGCAAGAACTATGAAATTTCTCAAAGTTCAGGTACTTTACTAGATTACATGACAGTAGTTTAGGAACTCTCTTTGTGGCAGGCATTGCTTCACAGACCTGACAGAATGGATAGAGAATGGCCCTTGTGCCTGATCCATAGCAGTCATTGCCTGTTACACACATTTCAAGATTCATTCGAGCTATGAAGCTAATCGAGGCAGCCGACAGTTACCCTGCAGCTGCATGGATTTATGATAGCACTGTCAAGAAAATGAGCCAAAATGATACAGTAGCTGGCTTTAGCTGCAAATAACGTGATAGGCTGTACAGTAGTAGTGTAGCAGCTGCTGTCATTGCAGGTAATAGGCTATAAAGAAGGCTGATAGCAATACCTGTCATTTCTTAATGGCTGACTTCACTGAAGAGCTTTTGTGGCCTTTAACATGGAGATAATAGAAGATACAACAAATTTTACAGCTTTCACGTTGCATCCATAATTTATCTTAAGAGTACTGCCCCAACAAGGACAACAGTTGTCAGACAGAGAAAGTACAGAACTGGCTTTGAATAGTGGGAGATTGTCTATTATCAAGAACAGAATTCAAGTACAGAAAATGTTTTTATAGTGTTAAGCTTGGATTTCTGTAGCAAACATTCTTCAGTTTGCTGCAGATCTGTTCCAGGATGTATTGTGGACAGCAGCTTCTTACGTAGAGATTTCATTTTTCTGTCAAAGGAAAAATGTAGAAAAACAAACACAATGACCCATTTTGCATTCAGTACAAAATATGGTCTTGTGCCAATTAAACTATAAACCTACAAAAATGGCTTTGCAGATATCTAAAGCTGTATTATAGTATAACGATCATTATGCTGTTATGAAAAGAAGCAGGCCCATTTTTTAAAACTAAAATGGGAAACATCTATTAACTACTTAAGTTATAAATTTGGTCACATATGAGACTGATTGGCAAAGTGAATAGGATGCATTTAAATATGATTAAACACTAGTCAAGTCTCATAAATTATGTCTTTATCTTTGTACCACTTAGGTATTCAACATTATCTCCTATTATTTTTAAAAACTTTTCTACTTGAAATTCTCTTCATCATGACCCAGTAGACCAGAAGCTGTCCTTTATTTTAGTTTGTTAACACTTCCTAGATCATAATTTTTCATGCAACTTTCCATTGAAATGTGTTTGAGCTTCTAGTTAGCAGCGTGGTATTCCAAAATTATGAACTTATCTCATAGAGATAGCTTCAATACTTGGAAGATTCTAGCTAAATGGGCATGACAGTTAAGATCTTATTTCAAAAAATGTTCAGACCTATTGTGGAAATACTTAATTTTACACTCCCTCTTTCTATCTGTCCTTAATGATTGTTTCTAACTAATTGGTGAGGAGCAAGCCCTTGTGTCAGTGGTGGAAGCTCTAAAATTTGCATCAAGGTCCTAAGTGTCTTTAAGTTGTTCAGATTGGAAGGTCAGTCCAAAAGCATGACAGATCTGCTGGGGCACATGTAATCTTGGATGTGAATAAATACCAAATAAAATCTTTAGCCTTGTGATAAAAGAAAATGAATTATAGATGTCTTTTGAATATTTTTATTGCCAAAATTTTAATGATTTTATCCTTTAGGTTTTATGACACTTTTTGTGAAGGTAAGAAATAGATGCATTTTCTTGGTGCCTTGAAGAAAGCACTGAAAGCATACTTATACTTAAATAGCGATTTAGTAGGTAGGGTATTTTTTTTTCATTATTTCAGACACATTTCAGTCATACTTGGATGGAAGAATTTTCAACAGACCTATGTGTCTCTATGCCTGTCAGCAGTGTACAATTGTATATCATGTATATGTCTGACAAAGATATTAGAGCTGTTGCAATATATTAATACTTTTTCTTTCTGGACCAGTTGGTAAATATTTCTACAATTTCAAAAAAAAAGCATATAAATTCTTTCAAGTGCATAGATACATACTAGAAATAACTTAGAGTCAAACACACGCCTGCTGATATGTCAAGCATTTGTCTCATAAGGAAACATAACACTACCTGAAATCCACTTTCTTTCACTATCCTCTTCTGTACTTGCACCAAACAAAGCTTGTCAGATCTCAGGATTTCAGCTGAACAATTTAGTTTCACAATATTTAATACAATACTTGAGTATGTAATACACTTTTTAAAATGCATGTGAATTTTTAGGACCATTCTGTACATACATAAAAATATTCTGTGGTATTTTGTCTGTATATTTCAAAGCTCTAAAAATATTACATGAAGTCATGAGTATTCTCTGTCTTCATAAGCCACTTACACTGCCAAGGCTTTTTAAAAATTGTAGCTCAAATAGATTTTAGATTTACAAACAGAAATATAAAGATGACAGTTTGAAGGGAGAAGCCCAAATTTTTTTCTGTAATATCAGTTTTGCAAAATCTGCTGTCCCATGCTCTCATGCATATTTTTTTAATGAGTCAGGGCAAGTGAAAGGAGAAAAAAAAATTTACAGACATAAAGAATTCTACTTTTGTTCAAAGAGACATAAAAGCATCCTCTTTCATAGATGTATCTGTTTTTTATCTCATTCTGAATTGGTGAGCTCTCTGTTTCTGGGATTTTTTTTGGTTGGCTGGTTGGGTTTTGTTCTTTTGGTTTTTGGGGGGTTTTAGTATAGACAAAGGAGAGCTGTGTTTTAAAATAAATCCTTAATGACTGTTTTTATGGTTTTGTCTTTTTTTTTTTTTTTTAGTTAAGCAAAGAGATAATTCTATTATAATACAGAGGATTTCACATTTTTGCAGTCGAGAACTTGTCTGATCATTGAGAAAAGCAAGTTAGCTTGTGCCAAAAGGGTTTGTCCTGAACTGCTTTGTACAGTTTGTACCACTTAGTAGTCAAAATACTATTATGCCATTGTTTAACAGATAACTTCATCAGCTGGCTGTCACCTTCAGATCAGCGACCAGATGAGTTTCTCTTGACCCATGCTTTGCTACTGTTTTTTTCTTCCTGCAGTAACTGAACATGTAGCTGACAAGCACAAACACTTGTGCACAATTTAAGAAAAAAAAAAAAAAGAAGTTACATATTTTTAAGCTGCAAATGCACAGCTGTGAAATTCAAGAAAAAGCTGTACAATTTTCACTTGCAAATTTATGGATTCATGAAGAAACATCACTGTGGTTGGTGTATGATATGATTGCTGGCTCTTTTCCTACTCACCCTGTCTTTTTGTACCTTTCTGCTATCCTTGGGAACAAAGCCACTATCTTTGGTTTATTTATCACTACTTAGTCTTTAATTCTTATATAAAAATTACAATGCAGAGGAGAATATTTTTTGATAAAATATTTTATTCTCTTGCATCCAATATTACAATTAAAATATTTGCAACTTTTTTTTAAATATACTAACTCACATTTTGCTTTTCCTAGGGTGACAGGCAAATCTCTTTTCTTCCAAGATTTATTTTCTCTCTCAAGATGAATGTTATAGGATTTGAAAGTTATTGTGGTTCATCTTTGTATCTGCTCATTTGTTTTCTGTGACAGTAGTATATTTTATATGAAATCTGAGATATTTTTATTTTAATTTAATTTAAAAATTAATCATGCTATTACAAAAGGTCTTAGAGCAGTGCCAATTCTTGCTTATATCTCGTGTGTGAATGCTAATGACCTTTAAAATTTTACTATACCTGGAACTCTCAGAACCAGCACTTCTGAGGAATTTCATTTGTAGCCAACTCTACTTAATTCACAATGCCACTGTTTCAATTTCAGCTGGTTCAGACTCTGTCACAGTTAAGTCTACTTGCAAAGAGTCTAGCTGGAAAAGTTCAGAGAGGTCCTGAAAATGCTTATAATTGGTAGAACCTCAGAGTCAGGGAAATACCTTTGTGAGAATCATGGACAGTGACATTCAGCCCTTGACCCTGAATAGCGTTTCCCAGTTCTGAGATAAGACTCAAGGTATATTTCCCTTTACTCTTATAGCTTCCTGCAGCAGAAATATATAAAATTCAAAAATATTAAGGATGATGTGGTAATTGACATTCATGCTGTGACTTACCATATTCATATTTTTTTTTTTTCACTATTGAACAGTGTGGTGCTTTTTCTTAAGAACTATGGACTATGTTGCCAGCACAGAGAGGCTTTGGGTGCCAGGGTGGAGCATTGACCAGAACACCATTCCTGCCACAAAATCTTTTACATGGCATTGGTATTTGGCATAAATCCTCATACCATGACAAAACATGTGCAAAATAAAATATTTCTATTCAACAAAATAAGTCACCTAGACACTACTAAAACAGAGACTTTAAAAATAAGGTGTGTAAGCTTAACAGCAAACCTTGGTATTTTTCCTTGCAGGCAGAAGTACAACACATTTTAGCAGGGCTAGTGTCAGAGAAAGGATCTCTTTTAGTGAAGTAAGCGGAATATTTGTTTTATATAGCACTTTCTTTAACGTGACCTGTGCATGCTAAAGGTCACAGCTAATTTAGCAATTCTTGTTGTTTTCTATGGACAGTTACATAGCATACAAGCTATGCTACATGAAAAGATTACCCTAGGTTTCTTAACTACTGGATATAAATGTACATTGTAATGCACTGAAGAGGCTAATTAGAAATTAAACATTCCTTTAAAATCATTTTAAACTCAAATTATGCTGACAACCAAATTTTTTTTACCTCTTTCTCTAATAGTTGTGTTAGACATTAAAGAGCTGTGCTCCAAGTCTTGACACATTGTTCTGACTTATGCTCAATTGCAAAGCATGGCTCTAGGGAATAGTTTTGAACCGAAGTACCTGCTTATGACAGATGAACTCCAGTTCTCCTTTTTTTAACTACAAGAGCAGCATTCTTTTCCAGAATTTTAGAACCCTTCTCGCACCCTTTACTCTGTAAAATCTGCAGAACACCCAGTCCCTATACTCCCCCCTGCCAGGAGTTCTGAGCAGTAACACAAAAGGTGACAACCTAATATCTAGCTTTTTTTTGCACTTTGCTAGATGTGAATTAACTGAAAAAATTATGAAAAAATTTGAGCAGTGGTGCTCAGTGAATATCAGATGAAAAGCCAAACACAAAAACTGATTTCAGGACCATCTCCAGTAGTCAGATATATAATATTTCAGCTGAAGACTCAAAGCAAGGCTAAAGAGGAAATATCTTCAGTGTCAGTGAAGTTAAAACATGTCAGAAGTGTTTTCTTCTGTATATATTGTCTCATATGCAGGAAAGAATGAATTGAATTCATATCTGAAACAAGCCAAGATTTTCTATCTGATTTCATTATGTGTTTCTCCAGAGTGCATCCCCTATTTTCTGCCTGAACTAAAATGTGTGGAGACGAGCAAATACAAAGCAGCTCTGCACGGCTGTTACCAAATGATTTTAATAAGATAAAGGTATTTTTTGTTGTGCCACAGTCATATCTTAATTTTAAGAGTCATTAACACTCGTGAGATCCCTTTGTTAAAGCAGCCCTTGTAAGCAGAGGCATGAACTAATGAGGGGCTTTATGTGTCCCAGCGCAGCTGGCAGCAGAGATGAAGTAGCATTACAGTATATCAGAGAGATTTATACTGAAGATTCTTAATAGAAAGATTTTTGGGCACTCGGCTGTCATCTCCTTATAAATAATTAAAATTAACAAACTATCATTGTTATAATTCAGGGAGTTTTGCTTTCTGTCAGCATCCACAGTGTAGTCAAGATTTTATTTCCTTTATTGTTATTTGCAGGATTTTCTATCATGTCAAAATATTTGCCCTTTGAATCTGCAGCCTCCACAGAGGTCAAACTCCATTGTAGGTGCTGCTCTTGAGGTGACAGAATTTTTAAAGACTTGAACCCATTCCAGCTTTATATAATGGGGATGTCATCGATTTAATTTTTTTTTAATTAATGATTTAGGGTAGCACAGCATAATACTTTCGGCTACTGCTACTGTGATACCAGATTAATGCTGCTTTACCTTCACTTCACAGAACATAAACAAAATGTTGAAAACTGTGCATGTCTTCATCTATCTTTATCTATTAAAATTACACATTTTAAACCTGTGTAATTTTGATTGCCTTAAATGTCCTAGACTGCTACAATTAACATCAGATAATAAAGGATTCATCAAATGGTAATTCTTCAGCTATCATAGCACAGTGCAATTTACTCAGTTACTCATGAACTTTATTTTTCTATTTAATTCATCCTACCAAGTGCAACTAAAAATTGGTGACAGAATTTTCAAAGCCACTTGGCTGATTTGTGAGACCCCACTGTTCTGAAAAATATTGACCATGAGCAGAATGCATTTTTCTTGTATGTCAGGAGATACCAGTAATGAGATACATTCTAATCGCATCCTGCACCTAGCTGAGGTTTGTACTGGTGAAATTAGATCTGTTAAAAAACAACATTATCTGCAATTAAATAGTTCTTCTTGAATCCAAGACACCTCCAGTTGTCTTAGGAGTCTGAGTCTCGATGACTTACAGTGGCTTTAGCTCATTTCATTCGTTCATTTTTACAATTTTAAAACTGTTGTCATACTAAAAGATAATTAGCGAATATTATTACTGATAATAATACCCCATGCCAAGCTACAGCAAGCAAATTACTTAAAATTTAAAACAAAGGAAAATGTGGAAATAAATTTCAGATGGAAGCAGAGAAGTTTCTTCCTGGCAAATGAGGCAGTCAAGTAAAGACCTATAGGTGCCCTCACTAGAATGTACTCAGCAAAATAACAGGAATTGCTAGGCTTCAGATATAGAAAATAGGGAAGATCACTTTAAATTGAAAATTATCCAAATATTTAAGAGTTTGGAAAAGGAGGAAAATATGATTATTAAATTAAATAACAGTTTTTTCATAACTACTGCTGGACAATTAGTCATAAACCAAACCATAGCCATACTAGGTGTAGGAAGAGTGCATTTCAATCTTTGATTAATAGTTGAGAAGAGAATATTTTGCAAGAAAACAAAACTCTTTGTTTTGAAGTTGTTTTTAACCTATTCTGAAGTTGTTCTTTAGAAAAATATTTTATTGCTCTTCAGAATAATGTTATCTTTTCTCATAATGTATCTTTTCCTTCTTACATTAGGCAACAATAATCAGAAAACTGAGGAAAATAAATTTTCTTGCTTCTCCTCCATGTTTCTTCTTAAAAAAAATATAATATCATTGAGCAATTTTGCTGCTGCTTTTCTGAAAAGGCATCTTTTTGAGAAGAGGAATTTCACAATGAAGTTTTGAGTAAGTATGAAAGCACCTAGGCTATCTAATGGAGCTGTGTAAAAGGAAAGGATCAGAAATCTCATTCTTGGCCATCAAGGTCCAGCTAACCCAGGTCCCATGTGCACAGTTCATCACATTTATTGTAATAACTTACTTGTAAGTGCTGGAGAGATACTAAAGCATTTTTATATGAACCAATTCAAGTGTATATTTAGCTATCAGAAATTTTCTTTTGTTTTGGCATAATTTCCACTTATCAGGGTTAAAACATCCCAAAATATGTGAGAGTCATCTTGTCCTAAATTTGAAAATTCTGAGGTAAAGATGAACTTGAATCACTATTTGATCAGAGCAATTCCAAAGTCAAGGGTCTTTTACCTCTAGATAATATTAGGGATTTATTTTCAGTGTTCAGAAGAATAGCAAACCACTGTCTAACACTTTCTTTCACTGAAGACTGTTAGGATTAAGTTTTTAACTTCTGTTTTACAACTAACTTCCTCTCACGCAAATGACTAAACTCCTGGCACATAAATCTTTTTTGAATTAGCATTGCTATGTCTGATAAAAATGACAGAGAAGAGGTTAATCAATATTGATTAGTAAGCAAATGTGATGTTTTATTCCACACCTTTGCATGAGTTGCAGCTGAAGCACTGGGTGTTAAATCAGAGGTTTTTTTCATCCTGAATGCATTAAATAATCCTTTTATGAAACTAGTCATAGTGATCTGTTCAGTAATTCAGCAGTATATAGAGTCATCCCTATTGCTAAGGGTCTGTTCAGCACTTTAACCCCTTTTTCTTTTTCTATCCACAGACTGTACACCTCATAACTTTAAAATGCTCCTGTGGAAAAAATCATGATGGGGAAAACAAAAAGAGACAATTCAGAGACAATTTTGTTTTGCTTGCTGATATGATTGCTTATATCTCTCACCAGCACTTATCCTACCATGTGTGCTACAGTCTCTGTAGATGTAGGTAAGATGAGGACAGAGAAATATACCTAAATATAAAATATTCCTGCCTATTTTTTCCACTTAAATTATAGCTTTGACTTTCCTGTACAGCAGCATTTTTTTGCTAACTATTTGGTACTGTATGAATAACCTTCTTCTCACTTCTATTAGGGGAAAGTAGGTTAAATCAGATGGATCAAGATGCATTGCTACTCTACTCAGAGGAGGTTAGTGCCACAAAACAACAGTGCAAGGGGAGTGAATGCTTATCAAGAGAAGGTTTACTTTTGGCATTAAGAATTAATTTAGCTGAATTGGTGCAATGAAAGTGGTAAACACAATCCCCCTCACTACTGTTTGTCAGGGTGTATTATATCATCCCAGACTGCTTTGTCAATAATCTGCCTGGCCTGCAAGCAAGAAATCTAAGATTGCCAGGATGAGTGGCAGGCTGTAGATAGCTGATAATTCTAAGGAATTGGACGTGTAAAATCTTCAAGGACTATGTCTACAGTATAAATGCAAGGGTATCTCCACATCACTCTGTACTTAGAAAGGCAACAGCATTGTTAATGGCAGCCTGTCTGTCCATCAAGTGTGCTTCAAGAGGATTTATCCCTCTTTCACTCCTTATCTTCCATGGCTGTGTTTATTTCTAAACCAGCTGCAGAATAAATTGTCTCTTGTCTTCACCTCCTACACTGAGTACAATGATATGTTCTGAAACTGTGGTGTTTTTCAGGCATTTCTTTTTCAGAACAGAAACTTCTAATTCTGTTTGTATACAGGTACACTCAGGTTATTCCATTTTAGACATGGTAAATACAGTTTGTTTGCTTTTTTTGCTCTTTTTTTTATGGTACTTCTCTCAAGGTTCATAAATCTGTTCTGTATTGCTAAGATGTTTGAAATGCAGAAGGGAAGACATAATGAAACTTGTTCAGGTGATTAATATGATGTGCATGTAATATGGCAAAAACAATTATTTTGTACAACACAGAATATATTTTCAGAAAAGTGACTGTAAAAATATCCTGACATTAGATATTTGTGAGTCTTTCTCACAAGTAGGTCCTTTGTAAATAAAAGGATTTTTTTTCTAGCTGCCAGCTTTGAGAACAGAATCTGAAAGTCAAGTTACATAGCTGGTGGCCATATAGTAATTTTTAAAGTGCCAGATTTCATTAATTAATCTATTGATGATGACACAAGAGACAGTGTTAACATGTCATCTCTCCTTTCTGAGTGCTGATAAGTATTTCATAATCACAAGATTGCTGAGATCACAGGGGTTTTTTAAAGTAAGATGTCATTTGCAAAATCACTTTTATAATAGCAGCTAGTGTGCACACTGACTTAGAGAGAGTTCAGATAGCCTTAACACCTGTCTAAAATTAAAAAAAAATTAAAAAGTAACGAATTGGGAATGCTTGGTTACATTACTTTTTTATTGCCAAATATACAAAGTTTTCTATCTGCTGGTTCTATTTCAGATCCAAATTTGAAATTGAATTATACAACATATACATACATAACATAAACAGAAGGATATTGTAAAAAAGACTTAGTCTTTTCAATAATATAGATTATATAATAAAGATTTTTATTACCATATATCATTAAAATTCAGCAGCTTAGAGTGGTTTACTTACTTTTTACTTAAAAGCTTTAAAAGGATTCTCAGAAATAAAAAAGCTCAGGCTTTCAGTGTATTTTAGCATTAATATAAAATTATACTAATTTGTTAAATTTGGTAAAAGGTGCGGTAATCAATCATGATTGATATCTCTGTTCCATCTTAATACTGATACTTTTATGACCACCTGTATATGTATTTCTCTCTTTATTTTTTTGTCAAACGAAAACCAGAATCTCTCAATAAGTTCCCTATTTACAGTTTCCAGAATGAGAATAAAAAAATTACTTGATAATTACTGACTGTTTGTGTCAAAATCCTATTAGACAGGCACACACACAGAGGTGAGTCTTTTATTTCTGCTGAAATTCATTGCTGAACTCCATGGTCAGAATTTATTTCTGGAAAAAATAGTCAGGTATTTACAAGATATAGAGGTTACAGTTAGATGAAACCTTTGAGACAGTGTAAGCTGTCACTTACAAGCAGCCAAAAAAAGCAATGCTGTCCTCCCATTGCTCCTGATTTCCATCTCCACAGCTCGTTGGCTCTTTCAGAGATGTTTAGGAGTCTCATAGTGAACTGGATAGAGGAATTACATGAATTGACATGGTGGTGGCACTTGCTGCTCTTGAATTTTTTAGTGGCATAATATTACAATATTGCATATAATTAATAATAAAGATAATTATAATTGTAATTATTATTGTCAAA